>JAENHJ010000536.1:625000-1115506 GCA_025330945.1 Mucuna pruriens
TGCACTATCACATACTCGTACACATAGAATATAATAGGATTTTTTTAGTTCTCGTTATTTTTTGAACAATACATCCAAATTTTGATTAACATATACATATAAAATATGTTCTGTAGTATTTTAATAATCTATAAACTACTTTTACCAACTTATTAGCTATTGTGTCATTTACTTTAATAGATGAGTTATGTTTAATGTATTTTATTCAACAGTATTTTATGTAGACATAAAATATTTCATATTAATCTTGCCATTAGTCAAGAGTTTTCATTAAGTAGATGAAATTGATAGAATTTTATATAATTTTACAACTATTTGATCTTATTGTTTAATTTTATATTTATAACTATAAATTTTCAATTTATCTACAAATTTATTTGACATGTACGAGATCAATATCACGATTCAATAGTTAGATATATGAATTTATACTCTAGAAAAAATATTAAGTAAAAGTAGATTATTAATATGACATCACATGATTAATAGTTAGATATCTATAAAAAATTATTAAGTAAAAGTAGATCTTTCAATATATAGGAAGTGATTTTTGTGACAGCATTTATTTTCATGATAATAAACAATAATAATAATTGGATTAAAATAAAAATAATAGATTGTAAAGATTAAAATTTAAATATAAACACATTTTGAGACTATTAATATCAATATATCACTATCTCCACCATACTACCATAATAGTGGTAGGGAGAGTGGCAACGGTGGTGGGACAAGAATGATGAAGGGGACAAGAACAACAACGAATATGACAATATTGGTGACAACAACAATAATGACAATTGGTGCAACGATGGTAGCAATGGGTGCAATAGTGACGACAATGCTGAGGACAATGATAGTTGTGGTAATAAAATGACGATAATGATGATGATATTGGAAACAATAACTATGGTGATAGTGGCAATAATGGTAATCATAATAACGACGGTGGTCAAGCAAGTGGTGACAGTAGTAATGAAAGTGGGGTTAGATTTTAATTTTAATAGTTTATTATTTTTAATCTTTATTTAATAATTATTATTAAAAATATAATTGATAAATTTAAATTTTATTCATTTAATTATGTTGAATAATAAAAATACTATTATTATTAATTTTAAAAAATAAAAAGTTTATCAATAAAGAACTCAATATATATGTTTATTATTTAAATAGAAAATATTTTAAATCTCACTCACTTTCGAATAAGTACTAATAGAAAATAATATTTCATATGAAAATTTCATGCATATAAGAAATAGGAGACTCACAGGGCACCAGTTTTTCTATTGTTTGAGAAAAGTAAGAGCAGAAGCCCAGTTAGTTAGGGACATGTCTTTTTGACTTTTTGCTTTGCGGCTCCGTAGGTATTCAGTAAAATGAAAATTTCTTTTAGAAAATGTGTTTCCCAGAAGCCATGAATTTAAAAATAGTCTTGGACTATATATTTGAATAATTTTTTTAAGTACTTATAAAAAAATAAAATAAATTAAATTACAATTTTAATCTTTAATTTTTAGGTAAAATTTGTTTTGCTTTTTTATTTTTATAAAAATTTATTTTGATATTTTATCTTTTAAATTTTGATCGGTATTATTTTTTTTTGGCCAAAACTGAATACTGTTAGAGTTTTTATATAATAACTTTTTAATATAATGATAGTTAAAAATCACCACTAAAATATTTAAAAATTATAAAAATTAAAAGAATCCAATGAAGAAACATTTATAAAATGATTTGAGTTTTATTCATAAGTCAAAATCAACTTTTATTTTCTTTTTCTATAAGTATTTATAGAAAAATTTATTTGAATATGACCTATATTATACGATACATATTTAATTCCTGACCGAATAAATTTATCTGCAAGTATTTGGAGAAAAAGATAAGAAAATAAAAAAAATTTTATAAGTTAAAATTAATTTATACACTTAATTTTTATAGAAGTCTTTTCATTTAACTTCAAAAAAAATTAAGATATATAATTATTTTTAACTTATGAAAAAATAATTTATTTTATTTTTTTATATATACTTATAGAAAAATTTGTACATAACCTTAGTGGTTAATTTGTAATTTGAAACTTGCTGTCCATTCATGTTGCTAAAAGTATTAAACTATATGAAGGAAGCGAGGGAGTAATTCTTGTATGAAAATGAGAAAGGAAATGTTAATTATACAATTATATATTATTTTTAATGGTATTATATAAGAATAGTTTTATCTAAAATAAATTTTAATCTTTCTTATATGAATAAATTTTAATATTAATTTATCTTACATTTTCCACTTTCACCCAATAATCTAACACCCATATACGTGTGTGTATATATATATATATATATAAATCTTAAAAAGAATGAGAATTTAAATTAGTTTACATGTATTTTAAATTTATGAAAATATTACTATTTGTAGTTTTAGTCATCATAAAAATTGTATTCGTTTAATTTATACGCAATCCATTATTCCTAATTAAATGATTAATTTAAATCATCGGTTTTAAACTAGATGTTTGAATACACTACTACTATGACGGTGGTCGGTGGCTATGGCTTTTTGATAAGCAAGCAAAGTACGGAGATTCACTTTTCGTAAGTAGTGTTTTAGAAAAAACGAAGGTTCGGTTTTGTGTTCAATAGGCCATCTTTGCTTTTGTTTCACGCATCTTTATGGGCTATAGATGAATATATTCGTTCATTTGAATATATTCCTTTTGAATGTAAACTTGTAGGTCCCAGAGCTTTTTTTAAAATCATTCACACACATAAAAAATTGTTTTTAATAACTCTTACTAACTAATTAAAACATCTGATGCTCGCAATGAACAGTGCTTTAATTTTATTTTATTTTTGTGAGAGGTCATGTGTATTTTTTTTATTAAGTTTAATTATATTTTGGTCTCTAGGATAATTTTAATTATCGTACTTTAATTGCTCAGTTTTAGTTTATATATATAAAAAATAGTAATTTTAATCTTCTTAATTTTAATTATTAGATTTTGATATTTATATTTATAAAAATAATAATTCTGATCCACATATTAAATAATTTAATTTATAAAAAATTAAATAATTAATGTTATGTCAAATATTTATGTTTCATCAATTTTTAAATTTTAAAAAAATAGTTAATTAACTTTGTCATATCATGTTCATTAAAAATTAAATAATAAATTAATAATAGAATTAAAATCGTTCAATTTTCAAATGTGTATATCAAAATCAAGTAAATAAAATTATGATGGCTAAAGTTATTTTTTTTCAAATGTGTAAAATAAAATCGAACAATTTAAACTATGAAATCAAAATTATCAATGCACTAAACTAAAAGGACAAAAAATACAATTAAACTTTTTTATTATAAATAAATTTGTTTGAGTGAGTTAGAACTATTATAAATAATAATTTTTATAAATTTTATTATTATAATTTATTAACATAAAAAATATAATATTATTCATGTCATACAGTAAAACGACTGTCAATATAAAGATTATTGGGACAAATATATATATAATAAAGAGATAAATAATTATATATAAAATTATATTAATATTGGTTAAATTATATTTTTAATTTCTTATCTTATTATAAAAATTGGTTTTGTAGGTGTCTTTGTGAACCATATGGAGGATTCCTCATTCTTCTCTTTGATCCAAAAGAAACATGGGGTTGGACCATTTTTTCCTAAATTATGGCATATGCCTAATCATTGTCTCTTCTTTTGTTAGTACAAAGAATTAAATTTGAGGTCAAATTCTCTCTAAGAATGGGAGGGTGATTTGATCTTACATGAGGAGGGCATAAATCCAAAGGGAGAGGGAATGGACATGAGGATGATAAAGCTTCAAGAGAAGGTGTAAGTGTCTTGAGCCATGATGAAGAGAAGCCTAAGAGTTCACCATCTTTTGTATACATACTTTGAGGTCCATGTGAGTCATTAGTAGTCCTCTTATACTTGTAGATACGTAGGATATTTGGGCTTATATTTTCCTCTTTGTGTAGTCCTTTTTCTAGTTTTAGTCTTGGACTTGGGAAGCCTAATCCTTTTGGCCAAGAGCAATCTTGCAATGGAAGATTGGGCATGTGACCCAAAGATGGTGAACTCCTTTGGATTAGTTGACCTTTAATTAGTTTGGATTAGATTAGTACTAAGTAGAATTAGAGTGTCTATATAAACACTTTAATCACTTGTACTAATTACTTTTTACAATATAATTGATTTTGACACTTGAAGTGTGAGACAAGTTTCTCTATGGTTCTTAGTGAAGAACTATTAATTTTCATCAAGAATCCTTGGAGTCTTGTGACAAATTCTCGTCTTCCTTATTAAGATCTTTTATCTTATGACAGATTCATCTTCTTTCCTTAGCTATTTCCTCTTTTCTTCTTATTCTTGAATTTTACCTAAATTTTGAGAACCTTACTTTAGGTTATTAGTGATGTTGAGAGTGAGATCCTTTTGGGGCTACATTAGTGTTTTAAGAAATCAAATGAGTACAAGCTAGTTGGTTATTGTGATATTGATTATGTTGGAGATAAAATTGAAAGGAAAAGTATTAGTAAAGGTTGTCACTTCATTGGAACTAACCTAGTCTCCTAGGTAAGCAAAAGACAAGGCACCATTACTCTATCAAATACAGAAGTAGAGTACATTGCTACTATTGATTATCGCTCATAGCTGCTTTGGATCAAGTATAAACTTGAAGACTATAACATCTACGAGTGTAATATCCTTCTACTCTATGATAATATTGCTACCATTAGTCTATAAAAAAAAAATCAAATATTGCATTCTAGAGTTATGCATAAAGAAATTAAACATCATTTCATAAGCGATTATGTTTGAAAAGGGACTTATGATATAAAGTTCATTAGTATAGATGAACAATTGACTGATATTTTCACAAAACTCTTCCTAAAAAAAAGCTTATTCATATTAGAAACCTTCTTGGTATGAACTTTATAAATGAATGAAGTTTAAAATTTATGTGACTTAAATGTCCATAAACATGTTAAAGTTCAGAAAAATCGTGGTGTCCATAAATAAATGTCAATACACTTGTGCATATTTATTTATTCATTTTATACAAGTGTTTATATGTTTTGCCTTATTCAAGTTTCACTTTCTCCTAAATTGAGTCAAGTGTTTTTAAATTTTCACATTTTTAGTAAAATGTATATGACCATTTAAAAAAAAACATTTTACTTACTAAACTTTTATTGCTTTTTCTCTTCATGTCGACTCCGTTTGCGCTTGCTGAGTTTTCCCCATTTATCCCAGCAACAAGACCGACTCCACTCCAACAATTCGACATGTGTTCATTTAGGAATTAGTTAGTGGTCATAAAGTTCGCTATCTGTTATGTTAGATAGTTATTTCTATTAATTCTGTTAGAGAGTTAGTTAGTCTAGACATGTATAAATAAGGAGGTGTAGTTCGTTCATCGGTTAGCCATAGCCACAGAGAGTGACGTAAAAACACACCTACGCATTCATACTCCATCATACACACCTCTGTTCTCGCTTCACTCCTCAGTGTTCCATGGTGCTTCAGTAAGGCATCCAGTTGGTCGAGTGGACGCAGGACCAGGGTCTAGGTAGTGGCTGGTTACTAGAGGGGACTGCATAGGTATCTGGCACACTCTGGTGGACTAACCCCCCTATACCTAGCCATCTTCGGTGGAACACTACAGCTCTACCATTGGCAGTTGTCATGGGAGGCTGAGTTCATCTCTCCATATATCCACATTACACTTCATGTATCGCTACAATGGTTATCCAATGAAATGAGTTTTCTTTTTCTTACTGTTATGTTTGTGATTCTTGTTAACTACTCTATTTTTCCTTGTGTCACGGTCGTGCATGGTAGGAATAGATCACGCTAGTTTAGGGCCGGTCGGAACCAATGTAGCAACTCTGTAGGTAATCAATAGAAAACATACATCAACCACATGCGTAATCCTTGCTAACTCAAGGTCATGGTTGTGTAAGCCCTCAATCGGCAATTGACGAATGTTAGGCGGTTGTCTAAGATTTAGGTTAGTGTGGAATTGCATGCGTAATAGGAACCAAAACCAAAATAGAACCATTTAATTGCTAACTAGGGAAGTGATATGATAACTATATGTTCCAATTAATTGTAGTAATTATAGTTTGTTTTCACTTTTGTAGCCGTAGTTTACTTTCTACACCTACTTAGATAGTATACAACCCCCCCCCGCCATTTTACTTTAGTTTGCCGAGTCTGCATTTTGCACTCTCAGTTCTACATATTCTCAGCCCATTCCACTAGTTATCACCAGAATCACGTGTCCTTGAGAGATTCAACCTAGGTTGCTCCTATGCTTACTTAAAACATAGGAAATCTAGTTATTTTGATAGTTGAAATAATGACTAAATTCAACCCTATCAGCATCCTCAACTCATAAGGGAGTTTTGGAGCAATCCCACCATTATAGATGATGCCATCATTGGCATTGTATTGACAGTGGAAGTTGTGGTAAATCTTGCTATTATCGCTACTGGTACCTAGTGCATACGGGAAGGAAACAATGTTAGAATAGGATGGGAGGAAGCCTTTGGAGGAGACGATGTTGTTCATGATGCTCTTCTTATACCAGATTCTAAAATACCATGCACCCTAACCAAACTATGTGACAAAGTCAGGATCTTTCAACAGATGTTGGACAAAGCAATTCTCCACAAACCTGGGTCAAACGATCACATTGCACATTGCCAAAAATTTTCCCTGTTCCACATGATAACAAGACAAAAATTCAATTTGCCCAATCTTTTGTTCATGAATTTGAAGAAGATCAAAGGTAAAAGGAAGAAAAAGAACCATGTCTCCAATGTAGCTCTTCTAACCAAGATCTTCTAGGATTAAAAGGTCTATAAGAAGTTTTTCTCTCTCCCTCTTTATGTGCAAAACTATTGTTCTCCATTATACAAGCAACAATTGTTTGGCAAGAACAATATTGTCTAGACGAGGTTGGATATTTAGCTGCAAACACCAAAGATAACTAAATGAGTGGTAGAATATGTGAAACCTATCACAATGGAGATTATTGCTACTATTACTAGAGGAGCATCCAAAAAACGAGCGTCCAAAGGTCAGCTTATACATTGATCAACAATTTGATCAAATGGAAGCCATCATGCACCTGTTTGCCCCACGTAAATTTCTTTTGTATCTTTATTTTGTTTTTCTTTCTTTTCTTTTTTGACTATGATGTTCTATTTCTCATTTTTTATCTAATGACAAAATAGGGAGATATGGAAAGGGAAAAATGTTAAAAAGACATTTATGATTTAAATATATCAGTATTTTAGGTTTACTCTAAGTTTTTTACTTCCATCATCCATAGACGTAGGGGGAGTATGTATAAACATTTTGTTATATCTTGCCTTTCTACATATGCTCTAATATATATGCTCTTATATCTTTTTATATACTCTTATATTGTTTACTCTAATACATGGACAAGATACTTGCTTTGATATCTTTATATTCTTGTTGTATCCTCTGATGCCTTTATATGTTTTCTTTTAACATAATATTTGTCATCACCAAAAAGGGGGAGACTGTTAGAGCAAGATATTTTAAAATGTCTAAACCCTTACATGGTTTTATGATAATAAATATTGTAGTTTGAGAGTAATGACTAATATTTTGATTAAGTATACAATTGATCAAGAAATACTCAAGTCATTAGAAGCAAGAGTAAGATTTACATATGTTTGGAAATTATCCAAAGATACATCTTATGGGAGACTATCTATAAATGCTGAGACTATCTATAAATGCAAGAGCATCCATAAATAAACTTATTCTCTTATATGTTATACAGTTATACGCTTCTCTTAAGACTTGCACTTTCTTTTATGTATCCCGCATCTTGGTTACTCTATTTTTCAAGAACAAAAACATACTCCTTTAAGCTTTGAAAAACAAGTCAACTTTGATAACTTAGTCCATTGATGAAGGATCTAAGTTGTAGAGTGAACAAGGATAAATAACTTGTGTTGATATCTCTATTCTTCTCTTTTAGTTTTTGTCAACCACATTTTTGGATAGTTAGCTAAAATCTTCCTTTTCTAAGTTATATCTATTGTGCAAAACTTTAAAAGTGCTTAAAAATCACACACACACACAATTCAACCCCATTTCTTATGTGTATCTTGTTTACTTCAAATATTTAATTCTAAAAATAAAGGACAATCTGGGAAATTTTGATCCAAAATTAGATAGTGGAATATTCTTAAGATACTTTGAAACATCTAAGGTATTTAGAGTCTATAACTCTAGAACCTTAATTGTAGAAGAATCCATCCATGTGAAATTTAATGACTCCAAGACTAATAAGGAATTATTATAGATAAATGATTCTCTTTCATATCTTAACCTTGATGATCTATAAAAAGCATATGAAGAACATCATATAGACGATGTTCAGAAAGAATACAAGTTTGAGCTTATTTATAGAAACTAGCAAATGAAGATTTATCATCCTAAACAGTAGATTATAGGAGATGTTTAAGACGAAGTCATAACTAAATCTACCTTTAAGGATCAAGTTCAACTTGCTTTGCTGTTATAGATGAAACTAAAGACAATAGTTGAAGTCCTTATGGACAATGGCTATATAAAGACTATGTAGGAAGAGTTAGATCAGTTCCAAAAGAATGATGTTTGGAAGATAGTACCTCTACTTGAAGAAAAGTTCATCATTGAAACCAAATGGATGTTTAGAAACAAGCTTGATGAATACGGTAAGGTTGTGAGAAACAAAGAAAGGTTAATATCCCAAGGTTACTCATAGCAAAAAGGTATAAACTTTACTAAAAGTTTTGTACTTTTTTCTAGATTAGAAGTCATTTGCATTTAATTATCCTTTGTATTCATAATCATATAAGACTCCACCAAGTGGATGTTGAGAGTACATTTTTAAATGGCATAATAAATGAGGAAGTTTATGTGAAATAACCACCTAGTTTTGAAAGTGAATCTTTTTCCTGATCATGTTTTTAAACTTAAGATAGCCTTTATGACTTAAAACAAGCGCATCATTCTTGGTATAAAAAATTGAGCTTCTTTCTTATGGAAAATGGTTTTTCAAGGGAAAAAAAGTAAACACTACTCTATTTTGCAAAAAAATATGGCTCAGTTTATTATTGTGCAAATATATGTGAATGACATTATATTTGGTGTCATAGATGATTCTTTATGTAAAGA
Source organism: Mucuna pruriens (assembly GCA_025330945.1). Lineage (NCBI taxonomy): Eukaryota > Viridiplantae > Streptophyta > Magnoliopsida > Fabales > Fabaceae > Mucuna > Mucuna pruriens. Next base: position 634,241 of record JAENHJ010000536.1, read on the forward strand.
ATTCTTAAAACTTATGTAGAAAGAATTTAAGGTGAGCATGATAGGAGGACTACAGTTTTTCTTGGGACATCATGTCAAACTTACAGATGATGGAATTTTCATTCATCAAATAAAGTATGAAAAGGAACTTCTAAAAAAAAGTTCAAGTTGGATGATTTCAAAAGCATAAGTGCACTTATGCATCCTACTTTTGTTTTGATTTTGGATGATAAAAAGTAGACCAAACTACCTACAGAGGTATGATTAGGTCACATTTATATCTTACTACATCTAGACTAGATATTATGTTTAGTATATGCTTGTGTGCACATTTTCAATTTGATCCTAGAGAAACACGTCACATAATTGTTAAAACAACTTTTAGATATCTAAAAGATGTCACTAACCTTGGGTTGTTCTTTAAGAAATCTGATGAGTACATGTTAATTGGATATTGTGATGCTGACTATGCTAGATAAAAAATAGAAAGGAAAAACACTAGTGGAAATTCTCACTTCATTGAAGCAAACCTAGTCTCTTAGGCAAGAAAAAGACAAAGCACCATAGTTATGTCTACTATAAAATTAGAGCATATTGTTGTTATTAGTTAGTTCTCATATTTGTTGTGGATCAAGCATCAACTTGGGGACTAGAACATCTTTGAGAGTGACATTCCTATACTTTGTAATAACACTGCTATCATTAATTTATCTAAGAATCCTATATTGCATTCTAGAGCTAAGTATATAGAAATTAAACATTATTTCATAAGAGATTATGTTCATAAATGGACTTTTGATATAAAATTCATCAATACATAACATTAACTAGCTGATTTTTTCACTAAACTCCTTTCTCAAGATAAACTTGTTCATATAAAAGATCTTCTTAGTATGAAATTCATAAAGGAATTTAATTTTAAAGTTTATGTGACTAAAGCACCCATAGACATATTAGAATCTATAAATATCATAGTATCCATAAAGTAAGCATTCATAAATATATGCATATTTGTTTAATTATTTTATTTATGTATATGGCTTTTGTCTTATTTGCATATTTTATCTCTCCCAGACTATGACAAAATATTTTTAACTTACATGTTTGTAGTAAATTGTATTTAACTATTTTCAAAATACATTTTTCTTTCTAAGAAGTTAATGCAAAAGTATCTTTCTCTTCAAAGTTTTTGCTGTAAATATAGAATCGTTCAAACTTCTTGCCTCTACAAAATCCTTTGCCAAAACCCTTATTTGAAAAAATTTCTTCTCTCTACAATCCCTCTCTCATAAACCATAGCTCTTCAATGACCATGAAGATAGACCACAAAATGCTCAGAAATTCACTGTTTATACTAAGTATTTCTTTAATACCCTAGCCCTTACTACTATTGGGGTTGATGTTTCTAATGATTTAAAGGTGTGTGGCATTCTACCATTTTTCTAATTTGAGCAAGTTGTTCATCCTAAGCTCGTAAAGGAAGTTGAGAGCAATGCTTTTCATACAGATGATACCATAGCCACAACTTCCTAATACATTAGAGAAGGAAGCATTCCACATAAGGGATGGGAAAAAGTGTATAGGGGAAATGATGTTGTTAATGATGTTTTATAAACTAATATTTTATACAATAATATTGTATCTTTTGGGGGAAACCTTGAATATTCTTTACAAATACCATGCATAAGTCTCCTTTTTTATCTCAAGATTAATGCAACAAATGCCCACAAACAAAAAAGGGAAAAATACAACAAAAACCAGGATTTTTGACCCAAAAAATAAAGTCACAGAAGATCAACAATCGTGCAACTTTATATTTATTTTATTTTATTTTATCTTTTATTTTATTTTTTCTTTATCTTTTATTTTATTTACACATTTGTGCAAGTCCTAGAAAGGTCCATTTCGCATAGTGTAAAAAGAGGTAGCCTGGAGGCTATAAAACTCACTCTCAACACTCCCAACACATGTCATTTCACTCCATCCTTCCAAGTGCTCCCCTCATCCTCGAGGCACCCTAGAAGACACATGAAAATAAGGCAGAAAGCACGACATAAAGCAAAGGAGAAGAACCCTAAGCTTTTATGGGTTGTAGTTATCTTTCTTTAATTATCTTTGTTTATCTTTTCATCATGTGTATGGGTAACTAGGTATACTTCTAAGAGTTATAATATAGTTGTGCTTGGAACACTTGATTACTCTTTTTGAATGCAATTTATTGATAAACTTTGTAGGACCGACTCCATGGCCGAACTCAAAGCAGAACCGACTCCTATCAAGAACTAGATCCATCCCGACATCAGAAGGTTGACTTCTCCAAAGCAAGATTCAAGCACATGCGAATGTAATTAAGCACGTAGGAGTTAGGAAAGTAGTTAAGATTGTTATTTCTAGTATTTCTATTTAGTCAGGTTGTTAATTCTGTTATTTTAGTTAAAACAGTTATAGAGTTAGTTAGGAATGCATGTATAAGTAGAGATACATGTCAACGTTCAATGGTTGGCACCAACCGTGCAAATTATTGATAAACTTGCTTAGACACTCATACACACTTCCATTGTCCACATCCTTGTTTAATGGTGCTTCAGAGATGCTCAGTCGATCGAGTGGGCATAGGATAGAGTTCGAGCTAATCAGAGTTGCTAGAGGGGACTAACCAGGACTTTGGCATACTCTAGAGGGTACGACCTCTCATGTTCGCTGTTCTCCTTTGGTTAAATATTGTAGCTACCATGGTGGTCGTCGTGGGAAGTTGATTAATCACCATCTCTTCAATTTGAATCCATCTTTGTATTGGTATTTTGAATAGCCAACGGATGCATATGTTTCAATTTCTTGTATGCTTTGTAATTCCTGCTAGATAAATCTTTTCTTGCTTAAGAATCGAACATGCTAGATTAGGAGCCTGTCGGAACCTACCTAGCAATATTATAGATAACCTTTAGATAATCTACGTCAACCACGAGCTTAGTCCCTACTAACACGAGATCGCGGTTGTGTAAGCCCTCAGTAGGCAACAGACGAACTTTAGGCTATCGCCTTAAGAAATAGGTTGGCGAGGAAGTACTTGCATGCTAGGAATTTGAACCAGAATCATTCTTAATATCATGGTAACTGATATAATAAATATATGATCGATGGTGTAGTTTGTAATTCTATACTTAGACTGTAATTCTTTACCTTTCTTGTTAATACCTTTCTTGAAACTTTATCTTTTCTGTCAAAAACCCCCTTTTACAATTTCTTGTTGAGTCTGCATCCTACATAACTAGTTTCATAACCTTTATCAATCTTGAACCTTAGAAATATAGGAACAAAAGTGTCCTTGAGAAGAATGACCTAGGTTGACCCTATGCTACTTTAGCTTGAGGGAAATCTAATATTTTGATAGAGGAAATAACGATCAGTCTTGTAGTTTATCAAATTAGCGCCATTGTTGGGGACACACGTTCTATGTTCTTAAGTGTGTCGAGTCTGATAGAGAGTCGAACCTGAGTCAGTAGGATGATTGTATTCAGGTATACCAAATTTATTTTATTCTTCTTGATTAACTGATTATGTTTTTACTGTAAGTCTTTCTTGTTGAAAAAATCTGTTTTTCATTTCTTTTTGCATGATAAGGTTCTTTTTTGCTGAAGTTTAGTTGTTATTACCAAAATTGTTTGTGATAACTACCTTATCTATTCTGAATTTTTGTAGTGTCGGTAGTTCTTTTTATTACTAGCCCAGTCTGTTTTCTGTCATATTATGTTTAAGTCTGTTGTTCTGTTACTTTAAATTGAGTCTATTTTTGTCATTTTGTGTTGAGTTTGTGTTTTAATAATTTTCGAGTTTGTCTATCTACTGTGAGTCTGTGTTTTATTTCTGATCGAGTCAAATTGTTGTTTTTATGCATGCCAGGTCCGTGTTGTTGTTAAGTCCGAGTCTGTATGCATGCGTATTATGATTTTCTATTTTTGTTGTAATAATTGCTATATGTGCCAGGACTATTTGGACTAGATTTTGCATGTGCTAGGATATACTAGTGTAAGGTCAGTTTAGGCTAAGTCCATTTTGCATTTTAGTTGAGTCCGAGCCTGTCACATTTTGTGCAACCGGCAACTCTGAGTTCTTCTTTTGCTATAAATGTGTTTCATGATTTTCAAGTTTTTGTGTAAATTTTCTTTAACTATATTATGTAAATAATTTTCTATAATAAATCCTTTTTTATTTTAGACAATTGTTGCATAATTTTGCATGAAATCTTGTGTTTTTCTTTCTGTCATTTTTTTGATATTTTGCATGTATATGCCTTCTTGCATATCTATCATGTTAGACATTTAGATAGAACTATGCATAAATTTTTCTCTATAAACTTGTAATCAATAGCTGCATATCTTCCGGTATAGTAGATTGTGATTGAGTTTTAGTAAAAATTTGGTGTTTTTCCTTGTTTTGTGCATGTGATTTTTCTGCATTTTAACTACATTTAGCCGTTGTATGCCAGGTAGTAGCATTCATGATTAGGAAAAGGAGTTCTGGTAGTTTACATCATTTTGATCCTGAGATAGAGAAAACCTTCAACAGGATCAGAAAATCCAAAAACATGCATGTAGGACATACTAGTGACAATGTTAGCTCTATACTCGAGACTAACAATTTTGAAATGAAGCCTGATTTTTTAGATAATTCACTGTCCGAGATGGACCCAATGGAAAACAATAACAATAGGACATTGATAGAGCTGACGACGTTGGACGTATTGTACTAGCCATGGTGCATACAATATCTACAGCTGGAATCGACCTAAACATACGAGCTCAAGTCTGGGCTCATACACTTGTTGCTCAAGTTTCATGATCTTGCAGGTGAGGACCCGCATAACCACTTGAAAGAATTCCACATGGTCTGCTTCATGATGAAACCGCAAGGGATCCTAGAGGATTACATAAAGATGAAGGCATTCCTGTTCCCTCTTGGTGGAGCGGTGAAAGACTGGCTGTATCTACAGCTGGTGATGTTCACTACATGGGGGGAGATGAAGAGAATGTTCCTCGAGAAGTTCTTCCTAGTGTCCAGAACAGCAGCCATCCGAAAGGAGATCTATGGAATCCGACAACATTTAGGGGAAACGTTACACGAGTATTGGGAAAGATTCAATAAGTTGTGCGCCACATGTCCGCACCACTAAATCAACGAACAACTATTGTTATAGTATTTCTACGAAGGATTGCTGATGATGGAACAGAGCATGATTGATGCAGCGAGTGAGTGAGTCTTGATGGATAAAACCTCAGTGATAGCACGACACCTAATCTCGAACATGGCGGGTAACACGCAACAATTCGGGGCCCTAGGAGGAGCCGGCACCTCAAGGGCAGTAGGCAAGGTTAGCACCTTCGACAACTAAAGGTGGAGAACCAGTTGACAGAGCTTATGTCCCTTGTGAGGCAACTTGCTATCGGACAACATCAACAAGTTGTGCAACATGTGTGTGGAATATGTACTTCAGTGGAGCACCTTACTGACATGTGTCCCACTTTGCAGGAGGATGAGTCAGAGAATATAGAATGTGTTGGAGCGTTAGGAGGTGGACACTAATTCGAAAGACAACCGTATCCGAGCCGGCAGTTCGATAATCAGCAATTTCAAAGGCAACCATACCAGCCGAATCCGAATCAAGGGTAGCAGGTAGCACCAAGATTTGGACTAGTCGGGGGCATGCCGGTTTTGAATCAAGCCAATTATCAACAGCAAGGATCAAGATACCAAGCACCCGCATTTTGCCAACAACCGCAACAACTTTTGCCACCCCAACAAAATTCTTCCTCGATAGAAGACTTAGTGAAACAAATGTCCGAATGTAATTTACAATTTCAGCAAAATATAACTACGATTATACATGATTTAAAAATCAGGTGGGACAATTGGCAAACAGGGTGAGCCAAATGCAGTCGGCTGGTTCCAGAACGATCCCCTCACAGACGATTCCAAATCCGAAAGGGGGAGGAGTCGGCATGGCGCGACTATGAAGCGGTAAAGAGTTACCACAGCCGATCGAGCCTCAGCTGAGTCCACGATCAGCCGAAGCCGAGTCCAAACCGGGAGGCAACTCCCGAATGCAGCAACCAGCCAAGATTCTTCCACTACCATTCCCCAACTGAGTAGTTGTGACAAGGAGATCTGAGATCGATGAAGACTTGTTAAAACTGTTCAGGAAGGTGGAGATTAATATTTCGCTACTCGACACCTTAAAACAAATTCCCAAATACGCTAAGTTCCTTAAGGAACTCTGTATCTATAGAAGAAAGAAGATGAAAGGGACTGTCGAGACTGGAGGAGTCTGTCATCATTAGTTCAGCATGAAGATACCAAAGCTGGAATTCAACAAATTATGTTGAAGAAGTGACCAGATCTGGGCATATTCGCAATTCCATGCACCATCGGCGATCGTACATTCACCGATGCCATGTTGGACCTAGGAGCCTCGATCAATGTAATGCCAGCATCAATATACAAGTCGCTCAACCTTGGGGATCCGGAGTTGACAAGGATGGAGATCCAACTCGCCAACCGAAGTGTTGTGCAACCCCTCAGTGTTATCGAAGACGTACTCATCCAAGTCAATGAGTTGATTTTCCCAGTAGATTTTTACATGCTGGATATTGAGGATGAAGCGTTCGAGGAAGGATCCGCATTGATATTGGGACGACGATTTTTGATGACAGCAAAGACGAAGATCGACGTTCATGCCGGGACTCTTTCAATGGAGTTTGAGGATACTAACGTTAAGTTCGATATCTTTGAAGCACTAAAGCGCCCCGTCAAAGATCATTGACTTAATGTTAAAGAATATTTGATGTGCTTATAATTTGGATTGTAGATTACAAGTGTGTAAAGTCTAAAGAGATTAAGAATACTTGTTGTGACACTTATTATCACATTAATATATTCTTACTTATAATACTAAATAATTAAAATAATCATCATATAATTATCAATGAGTTAATATAGCTAATTAAATTTGATTAACTTTTCTTTATATAATATAAACATGTAGAGATAATATCATGCATTGTGGCTAATATATCAATACAAAAGTATTGTGTCATAAGGTACACATATTCTGCCACAGAGAGTTAAAGTAAGTTAAAATATACACTTTTCGAACTGACTACATATAAACAAAAAAAAATCTAGATATAACCCTCCCTATGAATATACAAGAAAAAGAAAAGGGTCTTATTTAGAGCAACCACTCTAATATCTACATCTACTCGTCTCCATCCTAAGCACTTTAATGTTGTGTTTGGTATAGTGGAGTGGAAAGAAATAGGTAAGAAATAAAGTAAAATTTAAGTTGTTTGGTAGGAATTAAATAGAAGAGAAATAAAGTTATAAATTTGTTTAAAAGAAAGATTAAACAAATTTCCAATTTTACCCTTAAATATTGTTAATCAATTAAATGGATGTTATGGTATGCGACAACTTATGCAAAGTGAAGAAGAAAACCCTACCAATTTATATATATATATATATATATATATATATATATATATATATATGGTTAAATATAAGAATTTGATTTTTCACAACGAAGGATAAATATGTAATTGTGAGTTATCTTGTTTTTCCTCCTTATTTCTTCATATACATTCTCCTACCTATTTCTTGACTATTTCTGTGCAACCAAACGAGCCTCTTTATTTTCATCGTCACCTTTCCTCCTTATTTCTCTGTTACCAAACACAATGTAAGTCTAGAAGGATACCTTAGAATGATCATTTTTTGCAACCTCATTCTCAACCAAATGATCATCACCCTCTAACCATCCATTGGGCCTAGGTGTCGATGCAAATACCCAGGCTAGAAACAAAAAACCAAACTAGGTATTAGGAGAATAAATAAGAAATGTCATCTCAAGTAAAACACTTCTAGGAGAAAGAGGATCAAATTACTAATAGCCTTTAACTATACATCTAGTAAGGTAAAAGCAAAATATGATGAGGAAGGTAGGGGTAGCTAATAAGTCATATTTTAGCCACCTTACAAGGTCTAAAAAGGGGAGCAAGTGAGACTATCTTGTAACTAAGAAACACAAATTAGCTAAGATTCAAATTATTAGCCTAAAAATAAAAAATATAAATCAGTGTTAATTGGATGATTTTAGCTAACAAATGATCAGCTCAGTTGTGCAGGCCTAAAACTGGAATCGGAACCAGCCCAAGCCAAGATGAAACCGGCTCCAGAGTGCCAAATCCACATGACCAACTCTAGGTAGGAAGACACGTAAGAAAGTATGGAACTCAAGCACGTGACCTATGAAGAACCAACACGTGGGGAAAACAAACACGTGGAAATTGAGGCAATTAGACAATTAAGTCTGTTAGAGAGTTAGTTAGGGTAATTAGCATGGGACAAATGTTTAACACGTGATTAATGTGGAACCCGTGAATCAATAATTAATTCATTGCTCTTAGCCGAAACATGTATAAAAGAGGTTGAGTAGTTCATTCTTAGGTTAGCGAGCTAAGTAATGCAATCACACACCCGATCCACTGCACACATACACTTAGTTCAAGTTCTTTCACTCATGGTTGCGCACGGTGCTTCAATGGCGTCCATCTTGGTCGAATGGATGCAGGTTAGAGACTGATTAGCCAAAGGTCGTCAAAGGAGACTGTTAGTTTAGCTAACACACTACTAGTGAACTAAATGCTCAACGCTCTAGTCATCTCCGGTGAGCCAGCACCATTCTTCCATAGCGGTCGCCATAGGAAGCAGATTCCATCATCACTCCATGTAACTTTATACCAGTACTTTGTTTGTCCAATAAAATTGGTTGCATGTTTCTATATCGTTTTTGTTTGTGATTTCTGCATATTTCGCTGCTTAGTACTCCATGCTTATAAGAGGAATAGTAAGTCGATAACGTTAGATTAGGCTGGTTGGAACCGATTTAACAACTAGTTAGGTAATCGCTAAGAAAACCTAAAATCAACCAGGTGCATAATCCTTGCCCCCTCGAGGCTGCAATTGTATAAGTCCTTCAAAGGCAAGGGACAAATGTGCAGCGGTCGCCGTAGGTCTTTAAGGTTAGTTTGGAGTCACAGTCAGCCATTAAAGAACTGAAACCATTTCATTGTTTAAACTTGTGTGCTGGTACCATAACTATCGTAGAATACTGTAGCGTAGTTTAGATTATATATACTTTCATACTTAGTTTACTTTTTGTTTACTTTCTACGTTTCACTACAAACCCCCCTATTTCCTGCATTTCAGTCTGAGACTGAGTCCAGTCCAACTCTATCACGTCTGTTTGTGTCCGAGTCTGTGCTTAGTCGAGACTGTGTAGGATACAGCTCCACCGAGTCTGTATCAGATCCGTCTCTACCGAGAGCAAGTCGGAATTCTGCACACTTTGCGTTTTCTACATAAAACTCTGATTTTCACATTAAGACATAATCGAACACACTATGTCCTTAAGAGATTCAACCTAGGGTTACGCTATGCTATAGTTAGCCTTAGTTTTATTTGATAAACAAAACACGACTAAAACACGAGTTATCAAATTGGGGTCGTTGCACGGGACACAAGTTCTTTTGTGCCTTTGTGTGCCAATTTTGAGTTTATGTCGAATCCCGACTCTGTAGAATTCTAAGTCTATTTGTTTTAATATACCGAGTCTATTTTTCTTTTTATCTGTGAGTCGTTGAGTCTGTATCTATTTTCTTTTTGAATGAGTCTGAATTTTTAAGGCTTGCCGAGTTTGTGTTAAAATTCTTGTCCGCGTGTGTTTGCGTGAATTTGTACTGTTAAAAAAAAAAGAGGAATAAAGGTATGTTCTAGAGAAAAAAAAGAGAGAGAAAGAGAGATTGTAGTACCTACCTATATTTTTCTCTGCATAATTTTCTTTTTCTTTTGCATTTTTGGTCATTTTCTGCACAATTTTTCTCGTAGCCATTTTTTGTAGTTTTTTTTTCTATATCAACGCATTTTTTTTTACTTTGCATAATTCTTCTCTGCAACATTGACGTTATTCTTTCCTTCGCAAAATTGATTTTGTTGTTGTTTTGCATAATTGACCTTAACCTTTCTCTACATAACTGACATTCACTTCCCTCTACATAATTGACCTAAATTTCCTCTACATAATTGATTTTACATTATTTTGCATGATTATTTCTAATAATGCATGATTAGAAGTAATTCTAACAATTGGCATAATCTTGACTCAGAAATAGATACGACATTACACAGGTTAAGAAAAATCCAAAAGATTGACGTAGGAAGTAGTGATGGTTTTAATTCCATTTCTAATTTAGTTAATAATTCATTTGCTACTAACTCTGAATTTCCCGACTATAGTAATAGTAGTTTTTACGTTAAGTTAGAGATTGACTGTGGTGAGAATAAATCCGAAGAACCGGAGCACATGGAAAATCAAGATCAAACATTGAAAGAGTTGGCCACGCCAAATGTGGGCTACCAACCTTGGTGCATCCAATATCCACAACTGGATTCGGCTCAGTCACATGAACTCAAGTTCGGTTTGATACATTTGTTGCCTAATTTATGGTCTTGTAGGTGAAGACCCCCACAAGCACTTAAAAGAATTCCACATGGTTTGCTCCATGATGAAGCCATAGGGGATTCCGGAGGATTACATAAAGATGAAGGCGTTTCCATTTTCCCTTGAAGGAGCAGCAAACGATTGGCTATACCTACAGTTGGTCCTTTTCCGCACTTTGGGAGATATGAAGCGCATATTTCTGGAGAAGTTCTTCCCAGCCTCTAGAACTGCAACTATCAGGAAGGAGATATGTAGGGTTAGGAAACAATCAGGAGAAACTCTGCACGAATATTGGGAGAGATTCAATAGACTATGTGCCACGTGTCCACATCACCAGATCAGTGAATAGCTATTGATCCAGTACTTTTACGAGGGACTGATGATGATGGACCATAGCATGATAGACGTCGCAAGCGGTGGAGCTTTAATGGACAAGACGCCAGCTACAGCAAGACAACTGATTTCGAACATGGCAAGCAAGACGCAGCAGTTCGAAACTAGTGGAACAAGATCGTCATTAGTGGTCAATGAGGCCGAAACAATTGACAATCTAAGATTGGAGAATCAATTGACCGAGTTGACGTCATTGGCGAGGCAGCTCGCTGTTGGCCAGCATTAGCAGAATGCATAAGGTAGAGTTTGCAGAATATGCACTTCCATGGAGCACCCAATAGATATGTGCCCAACGCTACAAGAACCGAGACGAAGAGCGCAGAAGTTGTTGAAGCAATAGGCAGACACCAATACAACAGTCAACCATATCCGACTCAATCATATCAGAGGTAGTCGTATTAGTGTCAGCCATATGATAGTCAACAATTTGGGAAGCAACCATACTGACCGAATCCAAGTCAAGGGTAGTATTTGACCCCAAGATTTGGATCTGAGCCAGCCATGCTGATTCTGAGTCAGCACAACTATCAGCAGCCGGGTCCAAGATACCAAGCCCCCATTTCAACAACAGAAACAACAACAACTACCACCATAGAATAATCCACTGTCTAGGGAAGAGTTGATGTTATTTCAACAGAATTTGAACGCCAGGATGCAAGATTTGAAAATGTAAATTGGGCAACTAGCCAGTTCAATGAGTCAGCTACAGTCAGCTGGTTCTGGCAATCATCCCTCACAAACCATTCCAAATCTAAACAGAAGGAACACAAATGTCGTGACATTAAGAAGTGGCAAAGAACTGCCACAACAGCCAGCACCCTAACAAATGTCAAAACCAATTGATGCCAAGTCTGAGCTGGAGGCCGACTCACCAATGCAACAACAAGCTAGACCTGTCTTATTGTCGTTTCCCATCCGAACACCTCCGGCAAGAAAATTCGATACGAACGAAGATTTGCTATAGATGTTCAGGAAGGTAAAAATTAACATCCCACTCCTCGATGGTGTTAAATAGGTTCCAAAGTATGCCAAATTTCTCAAGGAATTATGCATACATAAAAGGAAGAAGATAAAGGGAGGAGTCAAAATAGGAGGTGTCATGTCAGCATTAGTTCAAAACAAAGGAACCACAACCGGATCACAATCAGTTTTGCCAAAGAAATGTGGAGACCGTGGAATCTTCTCGGTCCCTCATGCACTATCGGTGGATACACTTTTGTCGATGCCATGTTAGACTTAGGGGCATCAATCAACTTCATGCCAGCATCAGTATACAAATCCTTAAATTTTGGAGATCTAGAACCAACGGGAATGATGATACAACTAGCCAATAGAAGTGTCATACAACCCTTAGGTATTCTCGAGGATGTTTTAGTCCAGGTCAATGACTTGATCTTCCTGGTCGACTTTTATGTGTTGGACATGGAGGATGAAATGTCGGGGAAGGAATCTGCCTTAATTATTGGATGCCCGTTTTTGATGACCGCAAAGACAAAGATTGATGTGTATGCTGGGACACTCTCAATGGGATTCGAGGATAACTTGGTGTAATTTAATATTTATGACACGATGCAACACCCAACTGAAGACCATTCACTCTTTGGAATTGATGTGATTGACAAGCTAGTTGACAAACAAACACAACTAGACATTGGTAGTGATGAAATGCCATGATTTGTTGAAATCATGAACATACTTGATTGTGTAGGTTCTGTGGTAGAAACAGGCGACTTCGTTAAAATGAGAGAAGTGTTGAATCTATCTGACTTTGGAGAAGCTATTAGTGACCTTGCTAACTTGATGAAAATGTTTGAATTTCCTGATTCATTTGACCAGGTATGTAGGTATGATGATGAATTAGAATATGTAAATTGTGCAAGAGTTCCAATTGCCAAAACTGACAAGTCGATGCACGCACAAGTGGTAATAGTCACAAAGGCCGAATTAGAATCGACCAATCAAAACCGGAAGCAAATAAAGGCCAAGACCGACTTGACACACCAAGTACCGAATTCAAACCAAGTTGGTCAACAAAAGCCGAGATCAACCACTGAAACCTTCCCACCACAAGTACCACTACAAGAGCTTAAGCCATTGCCAAGTCACTTAAAGTATGCCTACCTAGACAATAACCAACAACTCCCAATGATAATTTCCAACAACCTCCACCAGGAGCAAGAGGAGAAATTGTTGCAAGTCTTAAGGCACTAAAAAAAGGCAATAGGCTGGAAATTATCTAACCTTTCACTTACTGCCAGAATCATCTATCCCATTTCGGACAATAACTAGGTCAGTCTAGTACAAGTGGTACCAAAGAAGTCTGGGATGACTGTCACTAAGAATCGGCATGACGAGATGGTGCCGACTCGAATTCAAAATAGCTGGCAAGTCTGTATTAACTATAGGAAGCTTAATCAAGTGACTCGCAAGGATCACTTTCCTTTTCCTTATATCGATCAAGTCCTAGAAAAGCTAGCTGGAAAGTCTCATTACTGCTTTATGGATGGTTCTCTAGGTACATGCAAATTCATATCGCACCTGAAGATCAACATAAGACAACCTTCACATGTCCTTTTGGCACATTCGCCTATACCCGAATTTCGTTTGGCTTATGCAACACCCCAAGTACATTCTAGAGATGTATGATTAGCATCTGGATTTGTTTGGGAGCTGTATGGAAGTCTTTATGGAGGACTTCACGGTTTACGCAGAATCCTTTGACGTGTGTCTGGAGAACCTATCCCAGGTCTCAACAAGATGCATTGAGACAAGCTTGGTACTCAACTTTGAGAAATGTCATTTCATGGTTATAGAAGGAATTGTGCTGGGATACCTTGTATTGAGTAGAGGGATCAAAGTCGACAAAGCTAAAATTGACATCATTACTTCCCTACTTAACCTCGCATCTATGTAGGATGTGAGCTCATTTTTGGGACATGCAAGGTTCTATAGGCGATTCATTAAGAACTTTAGCAAGATCGTCCTGCCTCTATCTAAATTGCTACAATAAGAGGTGGATTTTGTCTTCAATAAAGCCTGTGTAAAATCCTTCCAAAAATTGAAGACTAGACTAACAATCACACTGATTCTTCAACCACCTAATTGGGAGTACTCGTTCAAGTTAATGTGTGATGCATCCAACTCGGCACTCGGAGTCGTTCTAGGCCAACATGTCGGAGTTGGCAAGCCATCACATGTGATAGCTTATGCTTCTCGAACCATGGACCCAGCCCAAAGGAACTATACAACTATGGAGAAGGAGTTGTTGGCAATTGTAATTTTCTTGGACAAATTTCATTCGTATCTGCTCGGTTCCAAAGTTATAGTTTTCTCTAATCATGTCGCATTGAAATTATTGTTGAAGAAGCTGGACACACGGCCGATATTGATTCGGTGGATGCTGATCCTTTAGGAATTTGACTTAGAAATTAGAGACAACAAAGGCGCGGAGAATCCTGTAGCTGATCACTTGAGCCGAATTGAGAGGGAAATTGACCCAATGCTGATTTGAGATGACTTCCCAGATAAATAACTCTTGTAGATAGACAAGAGTCGACCATGGTATGCTGACATTTGCAGTTTTCTTGTCGCATCTATTTTTCCAATAAGGGCATCCAAAACAGAAAAAGACAAGCTCAAAAGTAAAGCTAAATATTATGTATGGGACGATCCATACATGTGGAGATTTTGCAATGACCAGATAATTCGCAGGTGTATTCCGGATCACGAGATGTAATCAGTCCTCCACTTCTGCCATTTAGCAGCCGAAGATGGCCATTATGGTTCAACTTGGACGGCCTAGAAAGTAATTGAATGTGGGTTCTATTGGCCTTCAATTTTCCGAGACGCTCACCAGTTCGTCTCGGCCTACGAAGAATGTTAGCGAGCAAGAATGACTATTGGCCAACGACACGAAATGCCCCAGCAACCAATTCTATTTTGTGAAGTCTTCGACGTGTGGGGTATTAACTTTATGGGACCATCCCCAATCTCTGAAGGAAACTCTTACATCCTCTTTGCCATTAATTACATCTCGAGATGGGTGGAAGCTAAGGCCACCAAGACAAATGATGTGAAAGTTGTTGTGCGCTTCCTAAAATCCAACATCTTTTGCAGATTTGGTGTGCCGAGAGCATTGATAAGTAACCAAGAAAGTCACTTCTACAATAAGACAATGTCAACACTCCTCGAGAAGTATAGGGTTACTCACCGAGCTGCAATAGCCTACCACCCTCAAACCAACGGTCAAGCCAAAGTATTCAATAGGGAAATAAAGAAATTATTGCAAAAGATGGAAAATCCTAGCCAGAGTGACTAGAGCCGACTCTTGGAAAATGCCTTATGGGCGCATAGGACAACCTATCGGACTCCGCTAGGAATGTCCCCCTACCAGATCGTCTTCGTAAGGCATGTCACTTGCCAGTTGAGATTGAGCACCGTGCCTATTGGGCAGTCAAGAAGTGCAACATGGCCTTCGACCAAGTCGGCCAAGAAAGAAAACTTCAGCTACAAGAACTAGAGGTGCAGCACTTGGAAGTATACGAGAACTCTAGGATCTATAAGGCAAAGGTAAAGCAATTTCATGATAATCGGATCCTAAGGAGGGAGTTCAAAGTCAGCCAAAAGGTGCTTCTATTCCATTCACACCTAAAGCTCATAGCTGGTAAGCTCTGTTCACGATGAGATGGACCATTTGTTATTACTAACGTTTTTCCCTATGGTGTAGTAGAGTTATAAGATGAGGCTAGCAATAGGATTTTCCAAGTCAACAAGCACTAGCTAAAGCATTTTCATGAAGGTCCAACGCTAGTGGTGGGCGAGGTGGAGAGCATCTCACTATGTGTATCGGCCATACCGGATAACGCATCATAAAAGACCTTTTCCCCATTCTCATTATATTCATGTTATGCATTGAGGACAATGCATCATCTAAGTGTGAGGGGGGTGTAGTTAATCTCGGTTTGCTTGCTTACCGTTCAACTATTTGTTTTCTTCAATCCAACTCTGAACTTCGCTTGTTCCTGTGTTTTGTCGACTCTATACCGACTCTAGCCTCATGTTTTCTTCTTCATTTCCCGAGTTCCCTTTTTCGTCTGTGTTTATTTCGTTGGTTTCTATTTTCAGTTCGAATTTTGTTTCTATTTTCCACTTTCTAATTGTGAGAAAATTATTTTGCAAAAATCCAAATAGAATTCTTTAAGGTGAATAAAGCATGAAGAAGTAAGGCATAATCCTGAATAGAAGGTTTTTCAAATGGATATGGAAAGAGAAAAATTCTTCATCTTTAGGTGATAAGTGACTGAAAGAAATTAAATTTAAAACCATTAGTGATTGTCACAACCTAAATTGTGATGTTAGGGACATCCAGTTTGAGGACGGCCGAGACCATCTCGGCCTCTCTTCAGCCGAATCATTCTCGGCTGCCAGGAGTAGCCACCTACATTTTTCTTAGGAATGTAAGGAAACCTAGGGAAAGGCTGGTCTAGGATCAGAGCTGTGGGTTTGCGTGTTGGTTACACATCGAGAACACAAGGTGCCCACAATGTGCCTATCATTGGATAGTTACCCTAGGCTAGCTGTAAGGGATAAGGAATTACTTGTGTTTGGGTCTGTCGAGGTATTTCTGGCTTGAGTTAATGTGAGTTAGATATTATAATGTATCAGGCTATTGGGGGGTTTACGGCTTGACTTGATAGGAGTGTGCCCCCTATGCCTACATACCTCGACTTTAGAGGAGTCAAAGTCAACGTAGTTTTGGTCTTTTAATAGGGTGGATGGGACTGGGTTAGTTGTAGGATAATGTCGGTTTCTCATCGGCCGAGTTGGACTCGGCCTCGAGAGGAGGGGGGTGGCGCTTCCCTAATAGGATGACTACCAGACAGCATGGTCAAACAGTATTCTAATCCTAGCATGCAACGTGATGACCCTTAGAGGAAAAGGAAAAAAAAGAACCAACCTGGAATCAGGAGCGGGTAGACTTTCCTTACTTGTTGACCAGTATCTCTATTTTCCCTTTAGCCTAGACTTGGAGTGCCTGCTTCTTCTGTTTCTGGCAATCGTCAACTTTCTGTGTCTCTATTCTTCCATTCTTTCTGCTAGTTCTCCTCCTCCATTCTCCTTTTTTTTCCCTCCCCTTCTTCCTTCGCATGGGAGGCTTATATAGAGTTTTCTAGCCGCCAGGCGGTTGTTTGGCTGGAAACCGAATCCATTCTGCGTAGGGGTTAAGATTTGCCTAGATATTCGAGCGACTCAGCCTTGGATTCACGTAATGGACGGGGTGGACTCGGTCTCGTCTTCTGGTTTCAGTCTCGGATTTGACTGGGTCTCGGGACAACTCTTTAGTGGTCTCGGCCCAATCTTGGGTTGACTCCTAAGGGTTACGGTCTCAGGTTTGACTGGGTTCTGAGATGACTCCTTAGTGGGTCTCGGCCCAGCCTTTAGTTGATTTTTGCAGTCTCGGGTTTGATTGGGTCTTGGCTGACTCTTTGGGGTTTTGGCCCATTCTAAAGGATTGGGCCATGCAGGCTTTGACCGGACAGTTTTGGGGTGCAACAGTTGCCCCCTCTTTATTTGTGCTTATCCAAAGAAGGTAGTGATCCTTTTGGATAAGCATAAATAAAGAACCGGGACAGGTCGGACGGGGTTATACCTAATACGGGATCCCTCTGTCCCGGGTTTGTGGTGAAGAGAATGTGGTGAGCGGAGTAAAGATGGCAAGCAGAGTGCGCGCGGGCTAGCGCCTAGGCTTGCAAACGGCAAGCGGGGTGCACACTGGCTGGCACCCAGGCTTGCAAAGGCGGGTAAAGTAAAATGGAAAGCGGGGTGCATGTTGTTTGGCACCCGGGCTTGCAAAGGTAGGTAAAGTAAAATGGCAAGCGGGATGCACGTTGTGTGGCACCCAGGCTTGCAAAGGCAGGTAAAGTAAAATGGCAAGCGGGATGCACGCTGTATGGCATCCGGGCTTGCAAAGGCAGATAAAGTAAAATGGCAAGCGGGGTACACGCTGTTTGGCACCTAGGCTTGCAAAGGCAGGTAAAGTAAAATGGCAAGCGGGGTGCACGCTGTGTGGCACTTGGGGTTGCAAAAGTAGGTAAAGTAAAATGGCAAGCGGGGTGCACGCTGTATGGCACCCGGGTTTGCAGAGGCAAGTAAAGTAAAATGGCAAGCGGGGTGCACGTTGTATCACTCCCGGGCTTGCAAAGGCAGGTAAAGTAAAATGGCAAGCGGGGTGTGATGAGTCACAAGTTATACATCTTTTAGACACCTAAGAAGGAGGTTTGCAAGACTATTATGTGATTAAGGATGGACTATTAGCTAAGATTCAGTTTATGAGCTCGAATATAGAGAAAATACAAATCTGTGCTAATTCAGACTTCTTAGCTAATAAAAGTATCACTCCTTCTTCCTGCAGGTCAAGCCGAGTTGACCAAGGTCAACAGAAGTGTCTCAGCCGAGATGAAGTCGTCTCGACCAGACCGACTCAATCTCGGCCAAGCAAGAGTCGTCTCGGCCGGCCCGTTGACTTGCAGCCCAACAGCCCAGAAGAGAGTGGCCCAAATGTATTGACCACATCAGCTATCCAGCTTGGAGGCCACCTCAATGCCAATTCATCTGTCATGTCACTCCTAGGAAATCTGCCATGTCACGTGAAAAGATCTGCATAGGGGTAGAATCGGACATTCACTGTAATTCTGTTAGGATTCGTTAGGATTAGCTAATCATAGCTCGTGTATATATAGGAGGAGCTGTGCCTTTGTTTAGTCGTCTTTGAATTCACTTTAATTCCACACTCACTATATCCATTTTCTCGCGCTCCCGCTCTCTCCATTTTTCACGGTGGTGCACGGCGCTGCATTGGTGCTTCTCTCGATTGAGGAAGTGCAGGTCTAAGACTGGGAAGCTGGACGTTTACTAGAGGGGACCGATCAGACTACTGACGCACTCTGGTGGAACTGATCCTCAACGCTTAGGCTAACGGAGGTGAACCACCACCATCAACCTTGGCGATCGTTGAGGAAGATGGAACCATCCAAACTCAGGACCACTGTATTTGTATTCTGATTCTGTTAATCGATTTCATTCTGCATTTCATATCTCTGTTCTCTTCCTCTTCTTTAATTCACGAATTGAATCGCGATTGCATTTGAGACGTGAACAATGTTAAGCTAAGCCGATTGGAACTGGTTTGACTAATATAGTAGGTAACCATTTGACGATTGTTAATAGGGAACCTAAAATCAGCTCTGAACTTAATCCCTGTCAACTGATGAGGTAGCGATTGCATAAATCCTCGGTATGGCAATGGACGAATATTTGGCGATCGTCATAAGACTACCCAAGGCTGATATGGACTGAGAACTGGAGTGTGGAACCTGGACTGGATTTAATTAATGGAACTGAATCTGAATACAGTTATATAATAATAATAGATAAGTAGTAATAGTAGTATACATTCACTACATTCATAGTCTTAGTTTATTTTCTGCTTACTTGCATTCAAAACCCCCCGTTTACTGCTTTCTTTACTGTTTTCTGGTTGAGACAGAGGTAGTCCCCCTCTGTAGCGTCTGTCTGCACTCAGCCGAGACCAAGCCGGATAGTCTCTGCCGAGACCATCTCTGTTTAGTCTCTGCCGAGTATGACTCGGCTACAACCGAGGAGAGTCAACACTTCTCATCTCAGATTCTGCATTGTTTAACTTGACACTAAATCACAATTGAGCACACTGTGTCCTTGAGAAAAATGACCTAGGGTTGACTATACTATAGTTAGCTTTAGTATTTGATAAGCGCGTAAAACGACTGTAAAAACGCCCATCATCAAATTGGCGCCGTTGCCGGGGACACAAGTTCTTTTGTGTTTTCGTGTGCCAAGCTAAGTAAGGTCGAATCCCGAGTCTGTGAAGTGTAAGTCAGTCTTGAGTATTTTGAATTTGTCTATGTTTTTTTTGTTGTTTCTGGATCCTGAATAAAAAGCATGCCCTATATCAATAATTTTTCTGTGTAAAACCATTTTGTAGTACTTAGAGGTAGCATTTTGTTTGCATACATTACTGCATCTTTCTTTTCTGCATAATCTGCATGATGCATGACTAGGAGTAGTACTGATCCATTGACTGTTTTTGACCCAGAAATAGAATTAACCTTACGTAGATTACGAAAAATTAGGAACACTGTAGTAAATAGTAGTGCTGATATAGAATCTGTAGCTAATTCTAATCAGCTTTGTACTGATAATCTTGTGTCTAGTTCTAACGCTTTTGCAGAATCGGGGACGAATGGAGAATAACGATAGGGCGTTGAAGGAGTTAGCTACTCCGGGCGTGGTGTATCAACCCCTGGTGCATCCAATACCCACAGCTGGAGCCAGCTCAAACATATGAGTTGAAATCTGGTCTTATACACCTGTTGCCCAAATTTCATGGTCTTGCAGAGAAGACCCCACAAGCACCTGAAAGAGTTCCATGTGGTCTGCTCTACCATGAGGCCGCAGGGGATATCGGAGGACTATATCAAGATGAAGGCATTCCCATTCTCCCTGGATGGGGCAGCAAAGGATTGGCTGTACCTTCAGCCGGCCCTTTTTAACACCTGGGGAGACATGAAGCGTGCATTCCTGGAGAAGTTCTTTCCAGCATCCAGAACTGCAACCATCAGAAAAGAGATAAGTGGGATAAGGCAGCATACAGGTGAAATATTACATGAATACTGGGAGAGGTTTAATAAACTCTGTGCCACCTGTCCACATCATCAGATCAGCGAACAGCTGCTGATCCAATATTTCTATGAAGGACTATCTCTAATGGACAGGAGTATGATAGATGCAGCTAGTGGTGGAGCTTTGATGGACAAGACACCAGCAGCAGCAAGGCACCTGATTTCCAACATGGCTGGTAATACACAGCAGTTCGGAATCAGAGGGCCGAGTCAGTCTCGGATGGTGAATGAAATCGGTGCAATTTCCAATTAGAGGCTGGAGAATCAGCTGACCGAGTTGACATCATTGGTGAGACAGCTTGCTATTGGATAACACCAACCCGCCATGGCAGCAAAATTATGTGGCATATGTACTTCTGTGGAGCACCCCACCGATATGTGCCCCACTCTCCAAGAAACCGAGTCGGACCAGCCAGAAAATGTTGGAGCCATAGGTGGATTTCAGTACGGGAAGCAGCCGTATCAGAATCGGCCATTTGATAACCAGCAACATGGAAGACAGCCATTTCGGCCAGGACCGAATCAGGGGCCATATGCGGCTCAACAATTCGGATCCGCACCGAACACTTATCAGCGGCAAGCAGGTTATCAACAGCCGACCCAGCAATACCCAGCACCACCTTTTCAGCAACAACAACAACAGCAGAGAGTGCCTACTCAAGGCAACTCCCCATCTCTGGAGGACCTAATGAAGCAACTTGCAACCAATAATCTGGAGTTCCAGCAATCTGTGAGCTCCAGCAACATGCAGTTTCAGGAAAATATGACCGCCACCATCCAAGACCTCAAAACGCAAATTGGTCAGCTAGCTAACACAGTGAGCCAACTTCAGTCGGCAGGATCTAGCAATCTCCCCTCTCAAAGCATTCCAAATCCAAGAGGTAACGCCAGTGTAGTCACTCTCCGAAGTGGAAAAGAACTACCTCAACCTACACTGCAGCAGATGCCGAGATCACTAGAAGCCGACTCAGAGCATAATGCCGACCTACAGTCTCGGCCAGAAAAAGCTGTTCCATTGCCATTTCCATCTCGGCCCACTTTAGCAAGAAAGCTAGAGTCGGATGACGAGTTCTTTGAAGATGTTCCGTAAGGTGGAAATCAACATTCCACTCCTTGATGCCATCAAGCAAGTTCCCAAGTACGCAAAGTTCCTCAAGGAACTCTGTGTGCACAAGCGGAAGAAGATAAAAGGAAGTGTGGAGGTTGGAGGTGTGGTGTCGGCCTTAACTAAGAACGAAACTTCCACCACAGGGACAACAACACTGCCAAAGAAATGCAGAGATCCTGGAATCTTTTCTGTTCCATGCACCATTGGTGAATGCACTTTTGCTGATGCCATGCTGGATTTGGGAGCCTCAATCAATGTCATGCCGGCATCAATCTACAAGTCCCTGAATTTCGGAGATTTAGAACCAACAGGGATGACCATTCAACTTGCTAACAAGAGTATTGTCCAGCCCCTGGGTGTTCTTGAGGATGTTCTCGTCCAAGTTAATGAGCTAATTTTTCCAGCTGACTTTTATGTTCTTGACATGGAGGATGAGACAGCCGGAAAAGAATCAACTTTAATTCTGGGAAGACCATTCTTGATGACGGCACGAACAAAGATTGATGTATACTCTGGGACTCTCTCAATGGAATTCGGTGACACTCTGGTGCAATTCAATATTTTCGAAGCTATGAAGCACCCCACCGAAGACCATTCCCTCTTTGGCATTGACCTTATTGAAGAACTGGTTGAAGAATATCTTCAACTAGACAGCTGCAGTGGAAGCATGGAAGATTTTGCTGAAGTTACTGGTATTATCAGTTGCTTAGGAATCTATGAAGAAGCCGACAGTAAAGAAGTACATACCCTCTCCAGCTCCGAGGACGAATATGATGACATCGCTGACTTGGAATTCAAAGCCGAATTATTCAAAACAATGAACCAAGCATGCAATCAGACAAACCTGGAGTGCTCAGAAAGTGAAGAGGCTGAAGTTGCCGAAACTAACCAATACTTATTTGCACAGCTGGCAACAATCTTTTCAGCCGCAACCGAGTCGGCCAGAGAAGGCCGAGTCAATGAAGGAGCCATAGTCAACTCGGCCAAAGAAACCAAGGCCGACAAGCCCACCGACATCATTTCGGCCAAAGAAGACTCAACTCACACTGTGGAAAACACTGATGTTCCATCCAGATCCGACTCAGAAGGACAACTCGAAGCCAAGGCCGACTCCGCTCCCACATTGACCGAGTCCATGAAGACGAGCCGGCTGAAGCAACCAAAGGCCGAAATCATGTCGGCACATCTGGTGCCGAATCAAGACCAAGTCGGCCAGTCGGATCCAAATTTAGAAATTGAAAAATCTCCATTGCCACCACCACCCATAGAGCTAAAGCCATTGCCGAGTCACCTAAAATACGCCTACTTGGACAAGGAACAGCAACTCCCGGTTATTATTGCTAGCCATCTCAATCATGAGCAAGAAGAAAAGTTGTTGGAGGTCCTAAGGCAGCATAAGAAGGCAATTGGGTGGAAACTTTCTGACCTTCCTGGCATAAACCCCTCCATATGCATGCATAGAATACTAATGGAGGAGGAGATTAAGCCCATAAGGCAGCAGCAAAGAAGACTGAATCCAACACTCCTGGACGTGGTTAAGAAAGAAGTTACAAAGCTCCTTGCAGCAGGGATCATCTACCCCATCTCGGATAGCCAATGGGTGAGCCCTGTGCAAGTGGTGCCAAAGAAGTCCAGGCTGACTGTCACGAAAAACCAGCAGAATGAGCTGGTACCAACAAGGATTCAAAACAACTGGCAAGTGTGCATTGATTATAGAAGATTAAACCAAGCAACTCGCATGGATCACTTCCCTCTGCCTTTCATTGACCAAATGCTTGAAAAATTGGCAGGGAAATCCCATTACTGTTTTCTTGATGGATTCTCAGGCTACATGCAGATACATATTACACCTGAAGATCAGCATAAGACGACCTTTACCTGCCCATTTGGTACCTTTGCGTATACACGCATGCCATTCGGCCTGTGCAATGCGCCGAGTACATTCCAACGTTGCATGATGAGTATCTTCTCGGACTTGCTACAGGATTGCATGGAGGTCTTCATGGATGATTTTACCGTATATGCTGACTCATTTGATGCATGCCTGAATAATCTGTCAAGGGTGTTGAAAAGATGCATTGACACAAACCTCGTGCTCAATTTTGAAAAATGTCACTTCATGGTGACTGAAGGAATAGTATTGGGTCATCTGGTATCCAATAGAGGCATCAAGTAGATAAAGCCAAGATAGACATCATATCTTCCCTTCCAAACCCCTCTTACGTGAGGGAGGTTCGTTCATTTTTAGGACACGCAGGCTTCTACAGAAGATTCATAAAAACTTCAGCAAACTTGCCTTGCCTCTGTCCAAGCTGCTCTGTAAAGACGTGGAATTCAACTTTGATCAACACTGTATCGAAGCATTTCAGGAGTTGAAGACCAGACTCACGTCCGCTCCCATTCTGCAAGCACCAAACTGGGACCTGCCATTCGAATTAATGTGTGATGCATCCAACTCGGCATTAGGAGCTGTTCTCGGCCAAAGAGCTGGAGTCGGCCTCCCGGTGCGGGTAATTGCTTATGCATCACGAACTATGGACTCGGCCCAGCGGAATTACACAACAACCGAGAAGGAACTATTGGCAATTGTGTTTGCCCTGGACAAGTTCCGCCCATACCTTCTCGGCACTAGAATAATTGTGTTCTCGATCATGCGGCCTTGAGATACTTGTTGAAGAAGCCGGATGCCAAGCCGAGACTGATTCGGTGGATGCTTCTCCTTCAAGAATTCAACATTGAAATCAGAGATAAAAGAGTGCGGAGAACTCAGAGCAGACCACCTAAGCAGAATCCAAAAAGAAAGTGAACTGATGCCTATCCGAGATGAATTTCCAGATGAGTACCTTCTGCACATAAAAACGTCTTCACCATGGTTTGCTGACATTTGTAATTTTGTGGCAACATCTCGGTTCCACCAGAGGCATCTCGGCTGTACAAGGATAAAATCAAGCGATGCCAAGTACTACATTTGGGATGATCCCTACCTTTGGAGACTGTGCAGTGACAAAGTCATCCGCAGTGCATTCCCTGAAGCCGAGTTCAATTCGGTCCTCCAGTTCTGCCACTCGGCACTGGAGGCGGCCATTATGGATCCACTCGGACTGCCAGGAAAGTGCTAGACTGTGGTCTCTACTGGCCAACCATCTTCAGAGACGCGCATGAATTGTCTCCACCTGCAAGAACTGCCAAAAAGCAGGAATGGCCATGAATGTAAGGCATGAAATGCCCCAACAACCCATCCAATTCTGTGAAATCTTTGATGTTTGGGGAATAGATTTCATGGGACCATTCCCAGTCTCCAATGGCTATTCATACATTCTGCTGGCTGTAGATTATGTATCAAGGTGGGTAGAAGCCATTGCCACGGAACCAACGATGCTCGAGTAGTAGTGGACTTCCTGAAGTCCAACATCTTCTGCCGGTTTGGTGTGCCAAAAGCAATCATAAGTGACCAAGGCAGTCACTTCTGTAACAGAGCTATGGCTTCCCTTCTTCTTCAAAAATATGGAGTAGCACACAGAATTGCTACTGCCTACCACCCGCAAAACCAATGGCCAAGCAGAAGTGTTCAACAGGGAAATCAAGAAAACACTGCAAAAGATGACCAATCCCAGCAGGAAGGACTGGAGCCGCCTCCTTGAGGATGCTCTCTAGGCACATAGAACCGCATACCGGACGCCTTTAGGGATGTCTCCCTACAGGATTGTTTTCGGCAAAGCCTGTCACCTTCCTGTGGAACTAGAACACAGAGCATACTGGGCTGTTAAGCAGTGCAATCTGGCCTATGACCAAGCAGGGGAGCAGAGAAAATTTCAGCTACAAGAGCTAGATGAACTCCGCTTGGAAGCATATGAAAACTCCAGGATCTACAAGCAGAAAATCAAGCGATTCCATGACCAGTAGATCCTGAGAAAAGAATTCCGAGTTGGCCAGAAAGTCCTCCTGTTTAACTCACGCCTTAAACTCATTGCAGGTAAACTACGTTCTAGATGGGATGGGCCTTTTGTTATCACTAATGTGTTTCCCCATGGTGCAGTACAGCTAAAAGACGAACACAACAACAGCACCTTCCAGGTCAATGGGCACCAAATTAAGCCATTCCATGAAGGCCCAATGTCAATCATTCCGGAAATGGAGGACATATCATTGATGGAACCAACAGCTCCAGATGACCCTCCCTTGCATTGAGGACAATGCAAATTTTAAGTGTGGGGGTGGGGGATGATCCAGGAATTCCAATTTTTCTCTTTTCATTCCCTTCATCCTGAACTCTGCCAGTTCTAATTCTCTGATAGTTTTAAGTCTGCTAGTTTAAACTACTTGTTATTTCTTTGCGTATTTCATTTTTTCTGGTTTTTCAATCTCTCGTTTTTCAGAATTTTTCCTCCTGAACAAGAATTCCAAGTGGATTGTCAATAACAAGAATGTCATGAAAAGAGTTTTGAATTGGTTTCTGAAAGTATGAATAAAGTCAGTGAAAGCATATCTGCAACTTTGACAAGAGAATTCTCTAGCTCAAGAGAATGAAACTTTTGTGTTCTAGGCAGTGTCGACTGAAAAATTGAAAAGAAAAACCTTGAGTCAGAGCTGATACAACCTGTGTGAGATTTTGAGCCTTATAAATATGGATGGCTCGCATCTTGCCATTCTCTTCTTGTTCTTTAGTGTAATTTTTTGCATTCATGATAACTGTATATTCTGCATTTTGCCTCAACTCTCTGGATACAACTGTTTTCACATACAGGAATGACATGATCTAGGCCATGTTTCTTATGAGCCCTAAGCCAAATAAAGCCTACCTGAACAAATGTATCTGTTGTTTCCCCATTTGAGCCTAACTAACCATTTTTTTGACAGCTCACTACAAGCCAAGGCCAGAAAAACCATGAATTAACCTCACCCTATGGGAGCAGAGGAGCTTTGGAATTGTTTTTGGGAGTAAGTCATGAGCAAGTGTGGGGAACTCCAAGAAGCAAAAACGTTGTTCAACACTCTCCCAAGCTCAAAGAGCAATAAAGGAATAAAAGCGAGCGAAAGAAAGAAAAAGAAAAGTGAAAAGCAGCAGCTGAAAATCTGAGCTGAAGCAAATAAAGAAAGAAAGCAGCTGCATAAATGTATTGTATAAGAAAAAAGAAAAGAAAATGAGCTGGTGGCAGCAAGAAGGAGAAATTGGCAGCATCTTGAGTTACCTCAGGCTGATTTAAACTTACTCCCCATTGCTCCTCTCTCCCTAAAGGGTCCTGAAACCAGTTTTTCCCATATATTATCCACCCCATGACCCAGCCTCGCTACAAGCCAAAAAGAAGTCCTAGTGATCATAACTGTGCGTGTTTTTGCAGGTGTAAGAAGAGAGCTTTGTCAAAGTGTGGCAATTTCAGTTCCATGAATGTTGAGTGTAAATACAAGCCCAAGCACGAGAGAAATGAGGGAATGATTTGCCCAAAAAGCTCTGTCACTCTTGGTTATCTTTTTCTGTTTGCAGGTCATTAATTTGCCTAGAGCGTAGAAGGAGTAATTTCATATTGATAGAGCATCTCAAGCTCAGAGTGAATGAGTGCCGACTCTGTCTCGGTCGAACTGAAGAAAGCCAAATGAAAAATTCTTTCTATCTTTAAAAATTTCCCCTTGTTGATTTCCATTTTATTTTGCCCAGGAGTGCAAAAGGGTAAGTGTGGGGGTGTGATGAGTCATAGTTATACATCTTTTAGACACCTAAGAAGGAGGTTTGCAAGACTATTATGTGATTAAGGATGGACTATTAGCTAAGATTCAGTTTATGAGCTCGAATATAGAGAAAATACAAATCTGTGCTAATTCAGACTTCTTAGCTAATAAAAGTATCACTCCTTCTTCCTGCAGGTCAAGCCGAGTTGACCAAGGTCAACAGAAGTGTCTCAGCCGAGATGAAGTCGTCCCGACCAGACCGACTCAATCTCGGCCAAGCAAGAGTCGTCTCGGCCGGCCCGTTCACTTGCAGCCCAGCAGCCCAGAAGAGAGTGGCCCAAATGTATTGACCACATCAGCTATCCAGCTTGGAGGCCACCTCAATGCCAATTCATCTGCCATGTCACTCCTAGGAAATCTGCCATGTCACGTGAAAAGATCTGCATAGGGGTAGAATCGGACATTCACTGTAATTCTGTTAGGATTCGTTAGGATTAGCTAATCATAGCTCGTGTATATATAGGAGGAGCTGTGCACTGTTTAGTCGTCTTTGAATTCACTTTAATTCCACACTCACTATATCCATTTTCTCGCTCCTGCTCTCTCCATTTTTCACGGTGGTGCACAGCGCTGCATTGGTGCTTCTCTCGATTGAGGAAGTGCAGGTCTAAGACTGGGAAGCTGGACGTTTACTAGAGGGGACCGATCAGACTACTGACGCACTCTGGTGGAACTGATCCTCAACGCTTAGGCTAACGGAGGTGAACCACCACCATCAACCTTGGCGATCGTTGAGGAAGATGGAACCATCCGAACTCAGGACCACTGTATTTGTATTCTGATTCTGTTAATCGATTTCATTCTGCATTTCATATCTCTGTTCTCTTCCTCTTCTTTAATTCACGAATTGAATCGCGATTGCATTTGAGACGTGAACAATGTTAAGCTAAGCCGATTGGAACTGGTTTGACTAATATAGTAGGTAACCATTTGACGATTGTTAATAGGGAACCTAAAATCAGCTCTGAACTTAATCCCTGTCAACCGATGAGGTAGCGATTGCATAAATCCTCGGTATGGCAATGGACGAATATTTGGCGATCGTCATAAGACTACCCAAGGCTGATATGGACTGAGAACTGGAGTGTGGAACCTGGACTGGATTTAATTAATGGAACTGAATCTGAATACAGTTATATAATAATAATAGATAAGTAGTAATAGTAGTATACATTCACTGCATTCATAGTCTTAGTTTATTTTCTGCTTACTTGCATTCAAAACCCCCCGTTTACTACTTTCTTTACTGTTTTCTGGTTGAGACAGAGGTAGTCCCCCTCTGTAGCGTCTGTCTGCACTCAGCCGAGACCAAGCCGGACAGTCTCTGCCGAGACCATCTCTGTTTAGTCTCTGCCGAGTATGACTCGGCTACAACCGAGGAGAGTCAACACTTCTCATCTCAGATTCTGCATTGTTTAACTTGACACTAAATCACAATTGAGCACACTGTGTCCTTGAGAAAAATGACCTAGGGTTGACTATACTATAGTTAGCTTTAGTATTTGATAAGCGCGTAAAACGACTGTAAAAACGCCCATCATCAGGGTGCATGCTGTATGGCACTCGGGCTTGCAAAGGTAGGTAAAGTAAAATGGCAATGTCGTTGGAGAGCAGGGGCAGCGGTTTCCTAGGCCGTCGTGGAGTCAATGACACTGGGGGAACTTACTGTATGTGCTTCTCGGAGTCAGACCAGGGTTATAACAGCCTCCCTTAGGCCGAGACAGAGATGGTCAACGCGGGAACAACCGAGATAGAGCGGTCCCTGGGGGATTGCTGAGACAAAGACGACCGAGATAGAGCAGTCCCTAGGGGATTGCTGAGATAGAGACGGCCTACGCGGAGACGGTCCTTCAGTTGGCCCGTATCCAGGCCCGAGTGAGATAATGGGCCGCAGTGAATTCAGCCTATCCTTATTATTATATTTTTATTTTTGTTTGTTGTCATTTTTGTTTTTGTTTTTGTTCTTTTTTTTTTGGGCTCCAACATTTGAATTTCAGGAGGCAATTAAAGGGTTGCGCGTGACTGGAGCGCGTCACTACCCTTCAAACCAGCCTCTTCGTTTTTGGGCTGCATTGATTG
Organism: Mucuna pruriens; assembly: GCA_025330945.1. Taxonomy (NCBI): domain Eukaryota; kingdom Viridiplantae; phylum Streptophyta; class Magnoliopsida; order Fabales; family Fabaceae; genus Mucuna; species Mucuna pruriens. Next base: position 663,792 of record JAENHJ010000536.1, read on the forward strand.
TGAGGTGGCGCCATGATTGCGCCGTTATGGAGAAGCGCAACCCCTGATTATTAGTCGCAGGGTTCCAAGGTGGGCGTTTATTATGGAGGGCACGCATTTCCTTTGTTTCACTTGTGCTTCATTTGTTTCTCCCTCTTTCATTCGCGCCTGAGTTTCCAGTTGCATTTCTCTGAGTTTTCCTTCTTCTCGAGCCTTCATCTTCCTCGCGCCCATCCCAAATTTCGTGCTCCTCACCACCATGTCAGGTACTTCAAGCTTTGAGACTTACTCCTCTTTTTCTTCCTCTTCTTCTTCGTCGAGTGAGGCCCTAAAGGCCATGCCCGTGGCTGTGGCAGAGGGAGTTTCTTCACCATCCCTTGCACCCTCGGAGTCAGAGGTGGCCCCACCAAAGTGGGTCCACAAGGATGTTCTGGAGAACCAATCTATGATGACTCGCTCCGAGGTGGAATCTCTGGTGGTGGAAGGAAAATGGGTTCGTAGTTCCCATGCCCATCAATTGATAGTGGTGCGCTGTGGCAAGAAAGAACGAGTGTGCTATACCGCCAAGGAGGGGGAAGACCCATTCGTCTACATGTACGAGACTGTGCTCCTAGATTTGGGGGTTACTCTCCCCTTCGATTTCTTTGAGGCGGACGTCTTGAGAATGCTAGGGATAGCCCCATCTTAGCTTCATCCCAATGGTTGGGCAACAATTCAGGCTTTCAAGTTGGTTTGCCTGGCGCTTGGGGTTTTTCCCACTACCTTCATCTTCCTCAGCCACTACACCACTAGAGTCGGCCAGTCAGTGGGCTGGGTCTCGTTGACGCCTCTGCCTAACACCGGATTGTTTACTTCCTACACTGCTTCTTACAAGGGCTTTAAGAGTCGTTTTGTAAAGATCAAGGTGGCTGAAGAGGGTCACTTCTGCGTTGATCCACGGCCCTTGCCGCTGTACTAGAGGGAACCTTCTAGGTTTAAGGTGCTGGTGAGGAGCCAACTTCCTCTAGAGGCGAAGGTTGACCTGTAGATTTTGGATTGCCTCCCAAGAGGGATGAACTGCAAGGACATAGTGTCTTGGATCTCCTTAAATAATGCTACCCTCCGTCTGAAGAGTGAGTTTTTTCTGAATAGTTTCTGTCTTCAGACTCGGCCTCACGCCGAATGTACTGATATACTATGTTTTTTGGCTTGCAGATATGTTGAAGAAACAAGGCGTTGACATGGCCGAGTTGATCAAAAAGGCCCGCCCGACCAATGATGCTAGAAGCTCTGGGCGAAAGGACCCCGACACTACTGCTGCCGAGAATAAGTTGTCTACGAGCTTGGCCGAGAAGGACTCGGCCCCAATGGTTGAAAAGTTGACCACCTTAGCCGTGTCCGACAAGGAGGCGGGCAAACGGAAGGCCGAGTCCAAAACGGCAAAGGAGACGGCTACTAAAAAGAGGAAAGCCACTGCACCTCTTTAGGGGAAGGCTACTGCTCTCCCTCCTCCTCCGCCTCTGCCTATTCAAATCAAAGGCAAAGTAGTGGTGACCTCGGGGCCGAATCTGCCTCCTGGTGGCTTGTCTTGCTATGTGGCCCCACCAACCATTAGTTCCTTGTGGGACCCTAGGTTCGATATGCGTAGCTTGTTTCCCACCAGTCGCATACCTCAACATGACCGAGGATTGTTGGTGTCGGCTGGCGTTGCTGGTTCCATTGATATGATGACTGCTTATATGGCACGCTCACTAGCCACTTTGGAAACCTGGCGAGGGATGCTGTGCAAGGCGGAGCAGATCGTGGCCAAGGAGGCCATTAGCAAGAAGGAGTTGGAGAAGGCTCAAAAGGCCAGGGCCGAGTCTTTGGCTGAGGTCCAGAAACTGAAGGAGGCTAGTCAGAAGGCCGATGCTGAGATTGAAGACTTGAAGGCCAAACTTGCTGCTTCTCAAGCCGAATCGTCCTCGCTGAAGACCAAGTCGGAAGCTGAGATAGCTTTGCTGAAAACAAAGGTGTCTTCGTCGGAAGCTGAGGTGGTGTCACTGAAATCTACTCTTGCTGAATCTCAGTCAAGGGTGAAGGAAGTGGAGGCCATTCTTGCTTCTGACAAGGAGGCTTTGAAGACAGCAAAATCTGAGGCAAGCAAGCTGAAAGAAGAAAATGCCGATCTGGCCGAGAGGGTGGCTTGCTTGGAGGTGGCCATTGTAGAACAATATGAAGATGGGTTCAACAAAGCCCTTAGGCAAATAGCTCTGGTGGCTCTAGATTTTTACCTTAGTCCATACGATATAACCAAGGAGGTCCGAGATGGGAAACTTATTTCCCTCTTAGACTCTCCTGAAAAATAGGCTTGTATTTATGACTTTATTAATGAAATGGATTTTTGGCCTTTTCTTTGTGTTTTTTTTTTTGTTTTTGTTTTATGGATTTTCTGTTAAAAGGCGGAGGGATTTTCTGTTGGTTTAATGGTATCAATTAGATTTGGGATGACGGCTCAATGGACTTAACACTAAAGGAAGTAATGCTTTAATTCAGACTCGGGGTTTGGGGATAATGGAAATACTGGCTTCTAGACTCGATGCTTGGGCATAATGGCTTAATGGAATTGACACTAGAGGGAGTGGAGATAATGGCTTCTAGACTCGGTGCTTGGGTATAATGGCTTCATGGAATTAACACTAAAGGGAATGGGAATAATACTAAGGGAAATAATGGCTTCTAGACTCAGTGATTGGATATAACGGCTTCATGGAATTAATACTTAAAAGAGACAAGGGGCTTTGTTCTAAACTCGGCTTGAGCCGAATAGGGGTGACCTTGACTCGGGGTATGACGGCTTTTGGAAAATGTTGGTGTAAATAAGGTAACTTAGGTTATAGATGAGTTGGGGATCTGGGTTGTCTGTCTGGGCCACCTTGGCCGAGTTTGGCAGAGATGGGACGTGGAGCAGTCGACTTTTTGGGCGCTGAGAGACGGGTGGGGGAGACATTCGGCCCTCCGGCTCCCGAGTACCACTCGGTTTCCTAGGAGCCGAGATGGACTCGGTCTCAGGGCGAGTCACTCTCTCTAGGGGATGTATAACTTAGGCAATGGGAGACTGGATTGACTGGATGGTGGGTATGTGTAACTCTTTCCCTTTGCCTTTGCCTCTTTTGCATTGTTCTATGCACAGGTTAGTTGGAACTAGCTGTCACAGGCTATGTGTTAAGCCGAGATGCTAACCCTCTGGACTTGTCTAGGAAGTTACCGTTCCTTGGCGCATTTTGGAAATGCACATTTTTTGTCTAGCCCTAAATTTCAATGTGCATTGAGGTGTAAAGAAACTGAGCAAAGGAATAGAAAGGTAGAAAGAAGAGAAGAGTGAACACTGTTTTATTGCTTTATCAAGGATTACAAACTGTTCTATCAATGTTTTTTCTAATACTAAAGACTCAATAACGAATAACCATTTGATTCTCAGGTAGGTTTTCCTGGCTTTCCGTCGGCCATGCGAGAGTCGTTGCCCTTCCGCCGCTCACTCTGGAAACATTTCACGGGTAGAAAATTCTAACTAAGTTTGCGTTGACAGGGTATTTCAGGTCTTGACCATCGACGTTGGTCAAGATCAACACTCCCCTGGAGAAGGCTTGTTTTACCACGTATGGTCCCTCGTAATTGGGTGCCCATTTACCCCTTGGGTCTTTGAGGTTAGGTAAAACTTTCTTCAGCACCATGTCCCCCTTTTGGAAAACGCGGGGCTTCACTTTCTTGTCAAACGCCCTCTTTACCCGTTTCTGGTACAACTGGCCGTGACACAAGGCAGTGAGTCGTTTCTCTTCAATGAGGTTTAGCTGATCTAGCCGTTGCTGGACCCACTCAGCTTTGTCCAAATTAGCTTCAGCCAATACCCTTAGGGAGGGTATTTCCACCTCTATCGGTAGGACTGCTTCTGTGCCATACACGAGCGAATATGGGGTTGCTCCGGTGGATGTTCGTACAAATGTACGGTACCCATGTAGTGCGTACGGTAAGATCTCATGCCAATCTTTGTAGGTGACCACCATCTTTTGTATTATCTTTTTCAGGTTTTTATTAGCCGCCTCTATTGCCCCATTCATCTTGGGACGATAGGGTGTGGAGTTGTGGTGGAAAATACGGAACTGCTCACAGAGTTCGGTCATCATTTTGTTGTTAAGATTGGTGCCATTGTTTGTGATGATGTGAGCTGGGAGACCATATTGACATATGATGTCCTTCTTAATGAACCGTACCACTGTGCTGCGTGTGATAGAAGAATAACAGGCCGCTTCTACCCATTTGGTAAAATAATCAATGGCCATTAAGATAAATCTGTGCCCATTGGATGCTTTGGGTTCGATAGGCCTGATCACGTCTATGCCCTTCATGGAGAAGGGCCATGGCGCATTGAGATTGTGCAGTGTAGATGGAGCAACATTGAGGTGATTAGCGTGGATTTGGCATTTTGCACATTTTCGGACGTGTTGGTAGCAGTCGGACTCCATTCGAGTCCAATAGTACCATGCTCGCAGAATTTTGCGAGCCAGGGCATGTCCGTTTACGTGAGTGCCAAAAATCCCCTCGTGCACCTCTTCCATGATTTGTTCGGCTTCCTGACTGTCTACGCACCGAAGGAGCGTCATATTAGTGTTTCTTTTGTATAGTACGGTCTCGCTCAAGAAGAAACCAGAAGCCAGACGCCTCAATGTTTGTTTGCTATTTTCGGAGGCCCCATCGTGGTATTCACCTTTCTGCAGATACCTTTTTATGTCAAAGTACCATGGCTCCGTACTTGGTTCTTCCATTTCGCGAGTGAGACATTGACAGTACGCTGTCTACGGCTGCTGTCGGACCTGGATTACCATTTCTTGTCCCTCATTTACCTGTACCATGGCAGACAAAGTGGCGAGTGCATCGACCGTTTGATTTTCTTCGCGGGGGACATGACAAAACGTGATTGTGTCGAATGTCGTCATGATTTCCCTTGCATGGTCGTGGTATGGGATTAACTTAGCATCCCTTGTTTCCCATTCCCCACGGAGCTGATGAATAACCAAGGCCGAGTCCCCGAATACCTTGAGTCTTTTCACCTAGTATTCCAGGGCCATCAAGAGGCCCATCGTGCAAGCCTCGTATTCGGCCGTGTTATTGGTACAGTCAAAACCCAACTTGGCGGCAAAAGGGAAACATTGGTCGCTTGGTGAGACTAGGATTACTCCGATCCCATGTCCTACTATATTGGAGGCCCCATCGGACCACATTGTCCACTCGTCGTCGGGTTGATCCTTGTCCTCAACAGCTGCCGTGAGAGTCTCGTCTGGAAATTCGTAGCTTAATGGCTGCGAGTCTGTCAGGGGGTGATAGGCTAGCTGTTCGGCCAGGGCGCTTCCTTTAATGGCAGTTTGGCTTACACAAAGGATGTCGTATTTAGATAACGCCATTTGCCAACGCGCGATTCGCTCTGTTAGGGCGGGCTTTTCGAAGATGTACTTGAGCGGGTCATTCTTGGCTACTAGCCAAGTTGTGTGGGACAGCATGTACCACTTGAGCCTTTTGGCGGCCTAGACTAGGGCGCAACAGGTCCGTTCTAGTGCTGAGTATCTCGCTTCACATTCGGTGAATTTTTTACTGAGATAGTAGATAGCCTGTTCCTTCTTTCCTGTGGCGTCCTGCTGTCCCAGCAGACAACCCATGGATTCCTCCAATACGGTCAAGTAAAGTATCAACGGCCGTCCTGGTGTCGCCAGTACGAGGACCGGGGGATTTTCCAAGTATCGCTTAATCTTGTCGAAGGCTTCTTGGCATTCTGAGTCCCATTCCTTCTTTTGCTTTTCTCGCAAGAGCTTAAAAATGGGGCTACAGGTAGCCGTTAACTGGGAGATGAATCGGGATATGAAGTTGATTCGTCCCAAGAATCCCTTGACTTGTGATTCTGACTTGGGGGCTGGCATTTCCCTAATGACCTTGACCTTATCTGGATCCACCTCGATGCCATCTTCGTTAACCATGAAGCCAAGTAGTTTGCCTGTCTTTACCCCGAAAGTACATTTGGCGGGGTTTAGTCACAGCTTATATTTGCGGAGCCTCAGGAAGAGCTTTCGCAGATCCTCTATGTGCTACTCTAGCGTCTTTGATTTGACGATCATATCATCCACGTAAACCTCGATTTCTTTGTGCATCGTGTCGTGAAACAGGGCTACCATGGCTCGCTGATAGGTGGCTCTTGCGTTCTTAAGCATGAAGGGCATCACCTTGTAGTAGAAAGTTCCTTACAAAGTGATGAATGTCGTTTTTTCTTGGTCCTCGGGGAGCATCATAATTTGGTTGTAGCTTAAGAATCCATCCATGAAGGAAAAGAATGCGTGCTGGGTGGTGTTATCAACCAGTACGTCGATGTGGGGTAACGGGAAATTGTCTTTGGGACTAGCCCTGTTCAGATCCCTGTAGTCCACGCACATTCGTACTTTCCCGTCCTTCTTGGGTACTGGTACTATGTTTGCTACCTATTGTGGGTAATTGGCCACTACCAGGAATCCTGCGTTCCATTGTTTTTCTACCTCTTCCTTGATTTTGAGGGCCACCTCTGGCCTCATTCTTCGCAACTACTGCCTAACCGGGGTGGACCTTGGGAGTAGGGGCAACTTGTGTTCCACAATCTCCCGATCTAAGCCGGGCATATCCTGGTACGACCAGGCGAAGACGTTTGCGTATTCTTTCAGGAGCTCAATGAGCTTTGCTCTCAAGTCCGGGGGCAGCTGTTTGCCTATTAAGACTTCTCTCCCCTTTGCTCCTTCTTGCAGGCTGACATTCTCTAGATCCTTTGTTGAGGCCTCGAACTTCAACTTTTCTCTGTCTATCCATCGCTCTATGTCTACCAGGTCTTTGGCCTCAGAGCTTACACTCTCGCTTGGTGTGCTAGGTTGGTCAGGTTCCTCGTTCCCGAGAGATTGGTTATCGATTGGGATTATTGGGTTATTTTTACTGGTTATTTAGAGAAGACTGACTTTAGTGTGAAATAAGAAAAGACAAGGACAACGGGAAAATGAAAATGCATGCTAAAACTTCATTAATTAAAATTATGGAGTCATTTGGGCAGTTTACAAGATCAAATTACATTTCCAAAAGGTAAGAGTCTAGTAACCCTTCTACTATCCAGTTGGTGAGCTCTCCTTGCATAGCGTACACCCATGTTGCTCAGCCTTTAGTCCCTTCTCCGACCATCGACACGCTTCCCCGTACAAATGATTGCCCCCGAATGGCCTCTTTGGAGTCATCTTCTTGGTAGCCGACCCCGAACCGTCCTGGATTTTCGGATACCAGGATTGGGGTAGGTATGCCTTCCAGGTGAGGGCCCAATCCTTTTCCTGGCTGATAACCTTCCTTGATCATAATTTGCAGTGTCGTGTTTGTCGGGGAAGAAGCCGTAGCGCCCTATGGTTTTCCTCCCTTGGTACTTTCTACTTCCAACGATTGGAAGGAGGCCTCAAGCGCCTCTTCGTCCCCTTTGATGTATTCTTCGGGAACGGGAGTGGTGATTACTAGCTCCCTTTCACCCATGATGCTGATTATTTGGTGATTGCTAATGAATTTCACCTGTTGATGGAGGGAAGATGGCACGGCTCCCGCTGCGTGTATCCAGGGTCGTCCAAGAAGGAAACTGTAAGCTGGCCGGATGTCCATGACTTGGAAATTAATATTGAACAAAGCTAGACCAATGAGAATAGGCAGGGAGATTTCTCCCATGACTTCCCACTTTGACCCATCGAATGCCCAGACCACTACTGAGCTAGCCCTTAGCTGGGCATCTACTGGGGTTAGCTTATCCAATGTTTCCTTGGGGAGGACATTTAGGGATGATCCGTTGTCAACCAGGACCCGGGCAATCATGTAGCGTCCACACCTTACCAAGATATGGAGTGGCTGGTTATGGCTTCTCCCTTCGACTGGTATCTCATCGTCGGAGAAAGTCAAGTGACCCCTGCTAGTGATGTTGTTGACCAGGCTGCCGAATCTTTCCGCCGTTATGTCATGGGCCACATGGGCCTCTTGCAAGACCTTCAAGAGGAGGTTCCGATGGGCCTCGGAATTGAGTAGTAAAGATAGGAGTGAGATCCATGCCGGGGTCTTGTTCATCTGGTCGAGGAATTGATGTTCGCTACGCCTGATGATTTTCAGGAATTCTTTGGCCTCTTTTTTGGGTGTCTAGGCTGGGGCATAGGCGGCTGATGCTTTCCGAGTAGGTGCGTCCGCTTCTGGTAATGTTGGTAACCTCCCTTGCGAGCCCTTCCTCCCTGGGTGCCTCCGGTATTGTCAGTTCGTATCGCCACGGTACTGCGTGGTTGTCACGGTATGTTGGTTGGGCCTGGACACTGATGGTGAGGGGGGAGTGTGGTATTTGTACCAGATCGTAGTAAATGGTATCAGTTTCTGCGGTGGGGTTTCAGCTTGCTCAGTTGCCGCAACTTGGAAGACTACCTGTGCCCGGGCTCTCTACCCGGCAAGTTCGTGGTCCAAGGCGTTGATGGATGTTCCCCCGTGAGGAGGGAGAGGGTTTGTGCTCACATTTGGCCTAGCTTCTTTGAAATTGAGCCATCCTCCTTTTAGGAGGTCCTGGATTTTATGCTTCAGAGCCCAGCAATTTTTCGTGGTGTGGCCCAAGCCTCCGTTGTGCTATTCGCATTTGGCATTGGGGTCGTAACTCCGGGGATATGGAGGCTCGAGGGGTTTTGGCGGGGCCGTCGTAATCATACGCTTTTGCAGTAATTGGTAGAAGAGGGTCGTGTAGGTCATTGGTATGGGCATGAAGGTTCTCTTGAACCGGGATGTCCTAGGATTCTGGGCATTGGCCGGGTTTGCAGTTTTGCCTCTGTTCGCATTCAGAGGGTTGGTCGAAACTACCATCCCAGGAGTGCTGAGCGTAACTGGTGGGGAGCTTGAGTTTCCTCCCGGACCGTACGGTTTGGAGGGATCGATAGTTACAACATTGGTCTCCCCTTTTCTTCTATCGGGTATGGGCTTCCTTATGGAGCTGGTAGAGTTGCTGGCGATCCTTCCACGTTTGAGGCCAGACTCGATTCTCTCTCCCACAGTCACCAAATCCGCGAAGTTTGATGCCACGCTTCCTACGGCCTTGTCGTAGGAGGGGGACGACAATGTCTCTATGAACATGGAGACCATTTCCTTCTCGATTAGCGGGGGTTTGACCTAGGCTGCCAACTCGCGCCATCGCTGGGCGTAATCCTTGAATCCTTCGGACTCCATCTTGGACAAATTCTAGAGTCGGGACCTGTTTGGGGCCATATGCCTCAACCAGGTCTCTCTAGGTCTTTAATTGTCCTTTTTCCATGTTAACGTACCAGTTTAGGGCGGCTCCAGTGAGACTATCTTGGAAGCAATGTACCAAGATCTTGTCTTGGTGGATGTAAGCGACCATTTTTCGACAGTACATGGCGAGATGTACCCGGGGGCAAGAACTACCCTTGTACTTTTTGAATTTGGGAGTCTTGAAGTCCACTTGGAGGGCCACGTTGGACATCAAGTAAAGATTTGTGGCATCTAAGTCGTGGCCTCCTGTACCTTCAATGATTCGCACCTGCTGTTCTAGGGAACTGATCTTTTCATCATGAACGAGGGTGGCCTCCAAGTTTCTGAAGGTAGCTCCAGTTTGTCCAGAGGGCCCTGGAGGGTAGGAGTAGTGAGGCAAACTTACTGTTGCCTGAGTGGCCTAGGGTATTGGGCAGCTTGCTTCTACCGCCTCGGGTTCTTCTACCACTTGTGCCTCGGTGGGTGCATTCCAGCCTAGAGGCATTCCATATTGTGGGGAGAAGCCTGGGGGATACACTGGAGTCCCTTGAGTTGCGGCATTAGAGGCAGCCTCCGGTAGTAGCGGGAGCGGGCAGGGAGGTGTTCCGGGTGAGGAGCTCGAACACCTTGTTAAGCTGTTCTCTCATCTCGCCCATGTGTTCCCTTATCTGGCCTACCTCGGCTCTTGTTTGCATGCTCTGTTGTTCCAACTCGTCTATTGCTTGCTCCATGTGTCTAGTTCGAGCTCGGGTATGGTATGGGTGGTTGGGGGCTCCCATTCTTTTTTGCCTGGAGTTACACTAAACGTTATTTCTTTGTCTATTGATTTAGAGCAAAGCAAAGGATGCAAGGGCAGGGGAAAAAAGGATATGCAGGGAGTATGAGAATGCATGACAAACTTTTCTAATTACGAAAACGTTCAGAAAACATGTGCGAATAGTCTTTAAAACAATCAAATAACCAATCTATATCTAAAACAATAGATGGCCCGTCCTTCCTAGGGCGGAGCAACCCTGGCCTTTATCTGGCCATAAAGCCCCCTACAAAGACCCAAGAAACTTGTTATTTCCTTTGGCATTTTCATGAAGTCCGCCATGCCCTCCGCTGCCTGAAGGCTTCGGGGGATCTCTTTCAAAGCCTGGTTGGCGAGCCATGCTAGTTTGGAGAACTTATCCTTCCAGAACGAGGTCCCAATAGTGGCTGCGTTTACCTGTTCTTCGGCGCTGTCAACTATATCTTGACACCTACGCTTCCAACCTTCTGCTACTTGCCTGAGTCCTTGGAGGTCTCTTTAAGCTGGGCTTCATCCTCTTCAGCCTTTGTGCAAGTTCTGACTAGTTCAATAAAGCTTTTATGCCTTTTCTCCTTTAGAAGCTCCTTGGCGAGGTTGGTCCTTGCGAGTTCTTCTTCCAAGAGGTGCATCTTTTCTTGCAGCTGGCGGAACTACTCTCGTTGCTCGTCTTCCCTTCTTTGGCTATCCAACAGGGCCTCCTTGAGCCTCTCTTTCTGTATGGTTACTTGATCACGTTTGGCCCTTCAGGCGCACATCTCCTTGTCGGCTGCTTTGAGGCAACTACCAATCCTTAATCGGGTGTCGGCTTCTGCTCGGGCCTTCTTGGTGATCTCGACATTTAGGTGTTTTTCCTAATGGATCTCCTCTAGTGCTTCCTCGAGTTTCCGTTTCCAATGGGCTCTCTCGGCCTTTGTCTTGTCTAGGGACACTTTGAGCCTCTCTACTTCGAGGGTCTTTGGTACCTCGTATTGCTGAGGGCTTGAATCTTGGGGCTAAATTTTGTTCTAGGGGAGACTTATAGTGCTAACTCGCTCTTCCACCCACTGTCGATACTCTGGAGAGGCTCCACAACTTCGGAGTTTCTCAGTGACACCATTTTTTGTCGGGCTACTCCAAGCACGTCGAATTTTTTGGTAGTGGACTCCCTTCAACGCTTCTGGACCTGGTAGCACGAAAGGAGTCAAGGCTTCCTCCGTGGGAGGGGTGATTATCGGATATCCCGCTTGCTGGACCGTCAGTTCTGGGTTATAATTGATTGCCCCCTCGGTCCCTAATAAGGGCACGTTTGGATACCCTTCACATTTAATGATGATCTGTTCCCTTTCATTCCATGGGGATACCAGCGGATTGATTTCTCAGATGCCTCTTCTAGCTTGCGAACCCATTCTTCCTTAGTCATGGGTAAAATCCAACTCCATTTGAAGTCCTCTATTGGGCAAGTAGTGCGGTGCTTGCATTGGAAGAGGTGGGATGTTAGCCATAAATATAGAAGGGGCGTACAACATCTCAAGACCCCCCTCCTTCGCTCATCACACTGGTGGAGGGAATAATAGGTGTCCGCCAAGATAGCCATGGCAGGATTCTCCCCTTTGTTTTTCTTGGCCAAAAATACTCCTACAGCTACAAGGTCCACGTAGTCCTCTAATTGGGAAAATAGTAGGATCCCATACATCAACAACCCGAGAGCATCCATGAATGCGGACTAGTCTTCCCATGCCCGAAAAAGGTCCAGTTGTTTTTTGAGGTAGGCCCTAGGGAGACCTTCTGACCCATTACGATTTTTCCTGACTCTGGTTACTTCTTCCTCTGAAATTTTTAGTAGTCAGGCTATTGTGCCCCAAGAAGGTGTCTGATCTTGGTGGAAGTATGAACCCGACTCAGCTAATGGTAATCCCAGCATGCGCTCATATTCTTCTAGCGTGGGAGCCATTTGGAAGTCCCTGAAGGTAAAACATCTTGCTAGCACGTCGTAGTACTGGACTAAAGTTTCGAGTGCTTCCGGCGGGTTTCAATTTCCAGGATTTGCAGGAGGTTGCCATGCATTTTCTCGAAGGTCTTGCGCCACTGCCCTTTTAAACAGCTGCTGATGTTGCGTATGGTATGCAGGTCTGGGGTCCTTATTTGGACTGGATACCCTATTTTGGCGTCGAGGATGTACTTGGTCCCCATTTTCTGAAATTCCCGTAATTAGTTGAAGATATCATGCAATGCAGAGACAAAAGGGCTCAGGGTGGATTAAGGGGCTGATCCGGACTCGACCATGGGCCAAAGGTTTAGTAGGAGTAGATAGGCTTGGTTTAAGGGTGACACGGTTTAAGGATGATTTAGCCTAAGACTGATTCGGTTTAGGATTGGCTTAGCTTAGGAGTTTACTAGACAGACTCGGTTTGAGGTCGACTCGGTTTAGAGGGTTGATTGGATGGACTCGTTTTAGGACCAACTTGGCCTAGGGAGTTTGTTAGACAGACTCGGTTCAAGGATGGTTTGGTTTGGAGGGGTGATTAGATGGACTCGTTTTAGGACTAACTCAGCCTAGGGAGTTTGTTGGACAGACTCGGTTTAAGGACATATTCGGTTTAGAGGGTTGATTGGATGAACTCGACTCGGGGCTAACTCGGCCTAGGGAGTTTGTTAGACAGACTCGGTTTAAGGATGACTCGGTTTGGGGGGGGTGATTGGATGGACTTGGTTTAGGACTACTGGGTCAAGGTTTACTCAATCCGTTTCTAGAATGACTCCCTAGGGTTCTCACCATTGGATTTCTAAACTTACTCACCATTAGGCTCCTGGGTCTATGGACTCCCCAAGGTCTTCACCACAAACAGGATTAATTTCCCAGAGTGTGATGGCTCCCCCAAGCTGTCAGCCCCAGGTGAAACTATCATGGTCACTAGTACATAGAAGACCTCCAGTATGGGTACCGCTACACATTCCGCACTCCTTAACTCTCAGGCCCAGGAATAGGACCGCACTCATAGATGTAATCACACAATGTTATTCCCCCGCAAATGCCCTACGTAATCACAATATTAAAATCAAGACTGTGTCATCTATCCTAAGGTTTCACAGAGAGCATATAGATCACACACACATATTAGGACACATGCAGTAATTAACAACACAAGCCCTCACCTTCCCTATACGCCTATCTTAACAGGGCTCAACTCTCAAGTAAATTCCCTAGTGGAATCACCATCTGTCACAACCTAAATTGTGACGTTAGGGACATCCAGTTTGAGGTCGGCAGAGACCATCTCAGCCTCTCTTCAGCCAAATCATTCTCGACTGCCAGGAGTCACCACCTACATTTTTCTCAGGAATGTAAGGAAACCTAGGGAAAGGCTGGTCTGGGATCAGAGTTGTGGGTTCGGAAGTTGGTTACACATCGAGAACATAAGGTGCCCACAATGTGCTTATCACTGGATAGTTACCCTAGGCTAGCTGTAAGGGATAGGGAATTACTTGTGTTTGGGTTTATCGAGGTATTTCTGGCTTGAGTTAATGTGGGTTAGATATTATAATATATCAAGCTATTGGGGGATTTACGGCTTGACTTGATAGGAGTGTGCCCCCTATGCCTACGTACCTCGGCTTTAGAGGAGTCAAAGTCAACATAGTTCTGGTCTTTTAATAGGGTGGATGGGATTGGGTTAGCTGTAGGATAATGTCGGTTTCTCATCGGCCGAGTCAGACTCGGCCTCGAGAGGAGGGGGGTGGCGCTTCCTTAATAGGATGACTACCAGACGGCATGGTCAAACAGTATTCTAATCCTAGCATGCAACGTGATGACCCTTAGAGGAAAAGGAAAAAAAAAGAACCAATCTGGAATCGGGAGCGGGTAGTCTTTCCTTGCTTGTTGACCAGTATCTCTGTTTGCCCTTCAGCCTAGACTTGGAGTGCCTGCTTCTTCTGTTCCTGGCAATCGTCAGCTTTCCGTGTCTTTATTCTTCCAGTCTTTCCACTGGTTCTCCTCCTCCTTTCTCCTTTTTTTTCCCTCCTCTTCTTCCTTCGCATGGGAGGCTTATATAGAGTTTTCCAGCCGCCAAGCGGTTGTTGGGCTAGAAACCGAATCCGTTCTACGTGGGGGTTAAGATTCGCCTAGATATTCGGGCGACTCAGCCCTGGATTCACACAACAGACGAGGTGGACTCGGTCTCGTCTTCTGGTTTCAGTCTCGGATTTGACTGGGTCTCGGGACGACTCTTTAGTGGTCTTGGCCCAATCTTGGGTTGATTCCTAAGGGTTACGGTCTTAGGTTTGACTGGGTTCTAAGATGACTCCTTAGTGGGTCTCGGCCCAGCCTTGAGTTGATTTTTGCAGTCTCGGGTTTGACTGGGTCTTGGGTGACTCTTTGGGGTTCTGGCCCATTTTGAAGGATTGGGCCCTACAGGCTTTGGCCAAACAATTTTGGGGTGCAACAATGATAAAGGAAATTTACCGTGTAAGAAATTTTTTGAGCCTTGTATATAATAATGGCTTTGCATCTCGCCATTCTCTTCTTTCTTGTGTGATTTTTGCACCTATGTGCTAGATTACTCCAGATTTTGCCTTGACTCTCTTGATACTTCTTGTTTCACATGCATAAGTGATATGATATAGGCCAGTTTTCTTTATATACTACTAGCCAAATAAGACCTACCTTGCAAGTAAATCCTTTGTCAACCCTTTTTTGAGCCTGTATAATCGTTTCTTCGGATATGATAACCTGATACAAGCCCAAAAGCAGAAAAACCATTATCAACCACAACCTTAGGAGTCAGAGGAGCTTTGTAATTGTTTTGGGAGTAGGTTTCATATAAGTGTAGGGGTGGTACCTCGGGACATTGCGAGAATGGTACATTTGAAGAAGTAGTTGTTGAGAAAAAGGGTTGATAAAAAGGAAGAAAGGGGTATGAAAAGAAGCAACAAAAACAAAGAGTTGCAAGAGAAAATACAACACAAGGCTGCAAAATAAAAAAAGTGAGAAAAAGAAAAAATTACAAAGGGAAAAGTGGAGTAGTGAGCAGTACATAAGATGCTCTTAAAAGACTTGTAGTGTCTTAGGATAGCCACCATACTTATAGACTTATTCTCCATTGCTCATCTCTCCCCTTTGGTTACTTAGCTCACTTCATCTTTCCATCCTACCTCACCCCTAGCCACTGTTACAAGCCCAAAGCAAGTCTATTGATCACTGTTGCATGTGTTTTTAAAGTCATAAGAAGGAGAGGCTAGCCAAAATGTTGGTAGTGCTAGTTAACATAGAGTGTTTTGAGTGTAAATACAACCTTAAACACTTGAGAGATTGAGAGCATATATCCGGTGAGAGCTCTATAATTCTTGGTTGCACTTTAGAAATTCTTTTTAGGTTATTTATCCCCTTTTAATGAATGAAAAAGTACTTCCATGTGTTGATTGAATACCTTGATATGGGGTGAATGCATGCTTAGTCTGCTCTATCACTTTGAAAAGCTCATTTGGAAAAAGCATCGTATTACTCAGAGTCAATACTTCCTCAATTTCATGTATTGTTTGTTTCCCGATTTAGCCCAAGAGTGCAAAAGTGTAAGTGTGAGAGTCTGATGAGTCATATTTTAGCCACCTTACCAGATCTAAAAAGGGGAACAAGTGAGACTATCTTATAACTAAGAAACACAAATTAGCTAAGATTCATATTAATAGCCTAAAAACAGAAAAAATATAAATCAATGCTAATTGGATGATTTTAGCTAACAAATGATCAACTCAGTTGTGTAGGCCCAAAACTAGAATCAGAACCAGCCTAGGCCGAGATGAAACTAGCTCCAGAGTGCAGACTCCACATGACCGACTCCAGGCAGGAAGACATGTAAGCAAGTATGGAAGTCTAGCACGTGACCTATGAAGAACCATGCCATGGGGAAAACAAACATGTGGAAATTAAGGCAGTTAGATGGTTAAGTTTGTTAGAGAGTTGGTTAGGGTAATTATCACGGGACAAATGTTTAACATTTGATTAATGTGGAACCCGTGAATCAGTAGTTAATTCATTGCTTTCATCCAAAACATGTATAAAAGAGGCTGAGTAGTTCATTCTTAGGTTAGCGAGCTAAGTAACGCAATCACACACCCGATTCACTGCACACACATACTTAGTTCAAGTTCTTTCACTCATGGTGGCACACGGTGCTTCAGTGGCGTCTATCTATGTCCGACTCTGTCGCATCTGTCTATGTCCGAGTCTACGCTTAGCCGAGACCGTGCTGGATACAGCTCTGTTGAGTCTGTATCGGATCTGTCTCTGCCTCTACTGAGAGCAAGTCAGCATTCTACACACTTTGCGTTTTCTGGATAAAACTTTGATTTCCACATTAAGCCATAACCGAACACACTGTGTCCTTGAGAGATTCGACCTAGGGTTATGTTATGCTATAGTTAGCCTTAGTTTTATTTGATAAATGGAATAAAACTAAAACACGAGTTATCAATGGTCTAAAATAACCAGGAGCAGGCAAGGTACAAAATATCAGTGGAATCTCCAAAGAAGCATATAGCACCATAGTATTAGGATCAATAGGTCGAAATATAAAAGTAACTACTCCATGGTAAGTGTTCTCTGCAAAATAGTTGAAACATCATGTTTTCTTATATGATTAATTAAGTGATTGAAATAATTACAAGATATAATTAAATTTAATTTTAGTAGAAAACCTTAATAAACAGTGTTTGCACACTTTTCGAGAAAAATCTTGAATGTGATCAAAATGGTCTAACGCACATTTGTTGAGGAAACTTTCTTTTCTAAAGGAGTGAATGATTCAGTTTAGAAATACCAAAAATTAGCAACATAATATCATGTACACATTTTCCAATGTGATCGAAATAGTCTAACACACATTTATGCCCTTCTCCTTTTGGTGCATTGCTTGTATTTTGAAGAATTGATGTTGTTTTACTTTTATTATAGGTTGTAAGTGTCATAAGGTATAAAATATTACACTTGCTACTTGAACTTATTTTCAATCTATTACATTGGATGTTATTTAGTATTCCAAAAGTGTATGTACATTGTTGCGTATACTACTCGTTCAATTGCAAAAAAAATTACAAACATTTTCATAAAGAAACTAATTAATAGTTTTCTAAAGAAATGAACTTATACACCTTGAGTTTGTAGCATGTTTTCTATTGTAACGATAGCAGATCGCTACAATAGTCATCATGTGTCCATATTCCAAACTCACTAAATCATAGGACTAACCTCCCCAACACTTGTGGTTTTGCCATTTATTAACCATCCTACAAGATGCCCTAATGCATACAATAGAAAGGAAAGAAAAGGAAAGGAAGAAAGGAGTGAGACAAACTAATCATTAACTCCTAAGTCAAGATATATCACATCAAGGATCAACAAACAAAATAATCACAATTAGTGATCATTTGAATATGATATGTAAGGGAACCTATGATTTCTTCTAAGTCAACCTAGTTTCTACATGTGAGCCCAATTCCTTTTAGTGTCCTTCATGACAAAGGTTTGTTTTAGATTCTGGAAAGATAATTGGGAGCTCATATACCTCTAATAGGTACTTTAGTTTATAAATATTTTGTGAGAATTATGCAATACCTCACTGCTTTTGAGGAATACTCTATCAATTCTGGTGATGCTTAGTAATTGTCAGGATTATTGAGTTGGATATGTGAGTCTCTCAACTCAAGATTGCAAGTCTTGACTTTTAAGATTTCATAACTCAATTCCATTAACCCTTTAGACTTAGCAAGAGTCCCTATCACCATCCCTTAGGTACCATATTGTAATCTTCTCCATCCTCTTTTATTTTTATGCATATGATGCATGATCTTAATCTAATGCAAGATTTATTGTGTTTTTTGCTACTTTCTCATTGTACCTTTTTCATAAGTATGAACACAAACAATAATATTCACCTTATAATTGATTTATAACACAATTCAATTCTCAAATTCATCAATACCATCAAAACATCAAACTTTTTTTTTCGGTGGCCAAATCCATGAAAAAATACATTCATCATCCTCACTTTCACAATCATTACAACGTAATCAACCTCATCTTTAATAAATCAAATCATATCAATAAAAATCAATATTTTCTTTTTAATTTATACAAATATTTAAAAATCACGTTATATTCAAACTTTACTAACTAACTTTCAATTATCTAATTATATTAACCTTTAGGTATTAAATCTAACTTATTAAATTTAACTTTTTAATACTAGGATTCTTTACCTGGTTTTCTTTTCTTTATGACTTAATTATTCTAACTAAATTTTATCAAGTAATTAATTTCTTTGATAACATAGATAGTAATGTCTTTCTACTTTATCACTCTAAAAGTAATTTCTAAATCAACTTCTAAAATAGACTATATTTATAAATTTTAATATTGTTTACTAATACATAATATCATATAAAAAGATTGTTTTCATTTTAATATTGAACTTAGACGGTTAACTAATTTACCTGGTATCGATTAGTGTATAAAGGAACAAATTTTAAAATAAATTCCTTTTTTCTTTTAATATACATAACCATAATATTAATAATTAATTAAAACATATATAATTTTAACATATTCAATATAGTTATGATCACCAAACAGGAGTCACTAAGTTTCTACTTTCATTTATATATATACATATATATTTGACATACTTGCAAATTTTTTATCTTTATTGTAAGTATGTGAAAACATATTTTATATATGTGTGTGGGAGGGGGGAATAGTATATCATAAATGGAATTGAATTGCGTGTAAGCATATTATACGGGTTCCAGGAAATTGAATTCGTGGATTCGCATAGGACAATTCTGATGCATTATAAAATCCAAGCATTTAGACCCTTTACTGGTTCTCCACAACAGCGGCAACAGACCACGATATTTAGAAATTTTCTTTCAAGTTTTTAAATATAGCAAGTGCATACAACATTAATATTCTATCAATAATTTATTTGACAGTGCATTGACTCAAATTATGTTCTTTAAAAATACATAAAAACATAACATTATACACTCCATAATAGTTAAATAGTTTGATAGCATCATTCAATTTCGTAACTAGTGTACTCAGAAAACAAAATTCATCTTTTCAAATTATAGATCTACACAAAGTAGAATATGAACAATAAATTCATATAATAACTTCTTGTACACATACCAACACGTTTCTCACAGAACAAAGTAATAAGATCACATTTTTTTACATGCAATAGCATGAATCACGTAGATTCATGAACAAATAGTGCTTAGGGATTTGTCCCTCTACCCTTTCACTCATTTGAAGACGAAAACAAAAGATTAGAAAACCCTCTTCCCTTACCTCTTAAGCTAGTTAAATTGAAGCGAGGGAATGGAGAGGGATTGACTTTGTCCACTTGTTTACAATGAAGCTTCCAAGTTGGTTGAATGATTTCCAGCTTTTATTGCTTTAGAACTTGGTGAAGAAGTGAGTGATTTGTGAGGGAAGAATTTTTTTTTAAAGAAAACAAGGAGGGGTAACTACTAGTTTCAAAGAGAACAAAAACTGAAAGAATGCTTTAAGAGGATGGGTTTACGTCTACTACTTAAGGAAAGAGGGAAAGGATTTTTAATCACACTCTTACTGCCACATGGTCCTCAATATGTGGTTTTACCTTAAATTATTAAATTTAGTTTATTCATAATTATCTCCAACTAACTAGAACTAATATTTAACAAATAGTGGGTTAGAAAATTGGCTTCCTGTTACTAACGTATAATTTAGAGAAAATGGAAAAATATTGATTTTTTTTAAGTTATTTATATACTTAATTTTTATTAATACCTCTAGAGTTTTCTATTTTGTAAAATAATACATTAGCATCCTTCTACTAATAATAACAGTATTCTCATATTATTTTCATAATTTCTAAAACTCATTTGATGTTCCTAATTATACTTTGAAAATTGTACGTGAGCACTTAGACTACATATTAAAGAATTTCTAAAAATTTCAAAAAAAAAATTCTAAAAATATAAAACAATATTCTATTTCTATGCTTAAAATATAATTTTATAGAATTTTTAAATTATTTAAGAATCATTTTTTTCTCTTAAGATTAATTATTATTATATTATTTTAATTTTTATTCTGGAAATCATAAAAATTCATTTTTATATTTATGATACTTTCCTATTATTATTGTATGTTAAATATCATTTCCCCTAAATTTTTAAAATATCTTTGTGGTTTATTTCACCCCCTTTGAGTTAAATTAGTTAGGGTTTAGGGTTTTTTCAACCGAAAACTACTTAAAAATTTAAATCTAGACATAGTTTATCATTCCGAGTTAATTTGAATCTCTCAGGATTTCTAAATATTTATCTACACCTTTAATCCTAAATACAAAACAATTTATAATAATTTACAAAAATATAAATATAAAGAGAGTGTAACACTTCTTGTTGTAAGTTAATGAGACTTAAAATCCTTTAATAGAAGGTAATAGACATAATTCCAAGTTGTAGAGTGAATCAAAATAAATATTTTATATCTCTATCTCTTTACCCTGTCAACACATTGTTTAATAGTTAGTTTTAAGCTGTTATTTTAAACTGATATATATCTCTTTTGGTTTTTAAAAGTGCTTAATATCAGACACACAATTTAACCTCATCTTATTATGTGTATCTTATTTATTTCAATATTTTAATAAATAAAAAAAATCAAAAGCTTCAATTGTGACCACCAAATTACTTCGTTCTAGAAGTTAAAAACTCAAGTGAAAGCAAGTGAAAGACCAAAACTAAAATCTAGATAAGCAACGTACTAACACCATGATGACTTCACAAAATTATATTCAAATGGAAATTTTCATTCATCACTCTTAGCTTTCTATTCATCATCTTTTTCACACACAATTTTGTATCTCTCGTTAGGATGATGTCGCAAACAACTCCATGTCTTTCTCAATCTCTTCATAATCAATTTTGCTCCTATAGTGTATTTCAATTTCGATCAACAATTAATGTGCTTGATTTTGTTCTCATTCTCTACAATGCATTTCGATTTTATTGTAAATCTTTGCAATTCCCTAACTCTCTACAATGAAATGCTTGATTTATGTTTTGATTTCACAATTTTTCTCTAATTTTATCAATATTATTAATAAAACTATGTCATGTACATAATTTGATTGTAAAGTTCGATTTTGTCTCTCTTGATTTGATTTCTCATCATTATGTATTTGTATTAGAAAAGGTCTTTTCCTTTGAGATTTGAATCATTCTCAACATCAATGGTAGTGAATCTCATATAGCTTCATATTGTCCTTCACATTCTACCGAAACTGCCATTGTTGCCCAGCGGTGTGCTCGCACTAGAGATGGTTCGGCAGAGGCTCCTTTGAACCTCTTCTTCGATTTTCACTATTGATTTTTTTTTTTTTTTAGAATTTGGATTTTTGTTAGTGAAACCTAAGTGTGCAATGAACTCGTGTTCTCTACAGCGAGCGTTGAGGAAGGGAAAAAAGGTTTTTCTATTTTTCAAGCCCAAAGAAAGAATGTTGTTGTTACTTATTGGGAAGAAAAAACAATAGTATTTGTGAGAATGAACGAAAATTGGCAATGATGTATTCCCATAATTATTGGCAAGGGTATTATGCTGCATAGTATTTATCAATATTTGAATTCTGTTTTACACTTAAATTGCTCTCATTTAGTTGTCTAGTTGTATTGGAAGGTAAAGTTTGTTGCAACATGTTTTCCTTTTTCCATTAGCTTCCCTATTTGTTAAAACACTAGTATGACATATGGATTGTCATATCGTTTCAATAGCATTGTGGTTTATGGATCAAGTTACTCTTTAGTTTTTTGGTAAATTGTTTGTCGGAGAAATAAACAAAATCAGAATGGACTTTCTCCCAAGATTTAGATATGATGCTAGTATTCACTTCCTGGGATTTGTTAGACATTCTTAATTTTATGGTTCTTACTTTATAATTATGGTAGAAATTGATAAATATTTATTAGCAATTTTTGAGAAAGGTGAAAGTCCCTAAATTTCTTGAGATTCATTCTACTAGGAGATTATTTTTAATAGTATTCAGTGATAATAGTGTATTTCTATAATACATTGTTAATTTCATGTATTTTATAATTGAGCTTATCTTATTTTTTTTTGAGAGATTATTATGATGTGGTTAGGGATATAGAAGATGTAATTTATATTTTGTTTTAGTATTTCAAAAGAAGCAATGATTGGTCCAATGAATTGTGATAAATGTGAATGCATTGATTCTTGATAAGAATATAGAAAGGGAAGTCATAGACATGTCAAAGGAATTCAAGGAACATGGAACCAAGGTTGGAAGAGTACCATAATTCAAGGGAAAACAAACTAGACTTCAAGGTTAAAGGTCATGGAGAGTTAAAAGAGGTGAGCTTCCTTATGAGTTAAGGAGAGTCCAATACACATAATTGTTCATCTTATGAACATGGAAGGACATGAAGATGACCTTCAAGAAGGATTGAAGACCATGAAGGCTATTGGACTTAAAGACCCTATGACAAGGGAAGGGTTAAGGAAGCTTCAAGAGGAATCACATAGAGGGACGACCTCCTTAAAGGCCAAGGAGGACCCAATTGTTTACACTTTGTTGGATTGCCAAATTAGTGTTGTATAAACCTTTTTAAGACATCTTAATCTCTATATTTTATGGTAGTTTAATTGCATTTTTGTTGTATAGCTTGCTTGTGAGCCAAAAGGCCCAAACTAGCCAACAACACATTTTAGAGACCTATATTTTTGTCACTATCCTTGTTTTTTACCTTTGTTTAGCCTTAGGCATAGTTTAAGTGCAACTAATTAGGATTAGTCTCTTTCCTATAAAATACCCATTTGTAATTAGTTTAAGCAACTTTTGATGAATGTAAAACTTGTGATGCAAACAACCAAAGAGAAGATTCTCTTATCTTGTTCTTAAGTAATAACCTTCATTCTTATCAAGTTTTCATGAGGCACGTGGCAAATTTCAATCCTCTTATCTAATGCACCATGACTTAATGGCAAGTTCCCCTTTTCAAATCTCCTTCCATTTTATATCTTTTCCTTCTTATCTATAGTTACTTTCTAGTTTTAATTTCTTTAAATTCTCAACAGAATGTAAAGTACGTGGATCCAAAGAATATATTAATTATGCTTTTAATTTTGTATCTTTTAATTCATTTCATTAATATAGCCCGACTCAATCAATTAATATATTGTTTATTTTAGTATATGCATGAGTCAACCTCATTTTGCTACGAATACCTCCCTATATTTTTTTTATAAATGTTTTATGTCCATGTTAGAATGATTTATTTTAATTTTTTTCCATTTCATCTTTCTATTTAGGATAGCATCTTACTGTCTAATCTTATATACTTTGTCTAATAGACTTAGAAGACTAGTATATGATATATTTTAAAAAGATAAGAAAAAGTAAAGAGGAAAAGAAAAACAAATTGAGAAATCCTATGTAACTAAATAGAAGAAAATCAATAATACCTTCCAATCTATTTCAATATTCACAAATGAGATTTTGCAGAAACCATGGTCTAAATATTTGTATGTTCTCTTTTTTTTTTTCTAAGAAGGTCATAAAATTAATCTGTGTTGGTTTTACACTACAAGAATTTTTTGATTTTACTACTAATTTTAGCTACCATTTAAATTAGTAGCTAAATTCTAGCTAATTAACTATTAATTAACTAGAATATTATTTTTTCTAGTTAAATTGAAGTTATATTCATTTATACTTCTTATTACTACAAATTAGCTAGGAAATAACTACAAATTTTAAAAAATTTACTACAAATTAACTAAGATTATTTTCTTAGCTAATTTGCTACTTATTTCATGCTACCATTCAATATTATAATAATTTTGTAGTTAATTATTTTTACTAGAAATTAGCTATAAAATAATTATTGATTTTAAAATTAGCCACAAAATTATTTTGTAGCAAATTTTAAATTTTCTAGTAGTGTTAGTCATAGTTTATTTCAAAATTTGAGACATGATTTAAATTTTAAAGTGATTTTTCATATGACTAATTAAAACGTAGGATAACTATAAATGGACGTGAAAATACTACATAAATTGTGTCTCGTTTCTAATCCATCATGTGTTATGAATGCTTACTTAATCTCAAGATTTTAGGTAAGGTCATTGCAAAGTTTTATGCGAAGTTTCTTCACCAACTAATGCTCAAAAGTGAAGCGTACTTAGTTGGAGATATAGAAATCTCTATTTAAAAAGCCTTTTTAAGGTTAAATGTGAAAAGATGGCCACTTCCATTATTAATGGCAGCTCTTCTACTTATATTTTCAATTAAATAACAAATTGGTTTCATGCTTACAAGGAGTTGAATTTTGTACTATTTAAGACCTTTCTTTGGATCATCAACTAAGATCTTAATTTTGTAGTTCTAATTATGGATAATTATATTTTTTCTTTGATACACAAAGAAATGTTGTTGATAACGGTCTCACTCAAAGTCAATTTGATATGTTTTATACACTTGATTAATTAGAATAGTATGGAGAAATTATATCTACTACCTTTAATTATGGTGTTGCATATTCTTTAATTTTGTGTGTACCACTAAATTTATATATTATATAGCAGAGTTGAAGTATGACATATATGTCTTCTCTTTCGTGGTCTAATTAAGAAATAATAAAAGCGACCACTAAAGGAAGAAAATAAAGAAAAAGCCAAGACCGAGAGGGTCAAGAGAAAAGAAAGAAAGGAAATAAGTGAAAAAAATAAGAGTGAGAGAGAAGAAAAAAAAAACAAAAGGGTTTAAGGAAAATAGAAAATGAGAGGTGAGAAAAGCAAGAGTGCTAGTGAGGGGGAAAAGGTCACTTTTTATAGGTAGAACGAAAGTGAAAAGGGATCTTCTAGCTAGAAAGACGCCTTTACATTTATTTCCTACTAACATGTGCTCTCATGTTGTTTCTCCTTTGCTTAACTTGCTTTTATAGGTTTTTAGGAAATGCTTGAAGAGTATAAAAGAATCTTCCCCAAAGAGATGCCTCAAGACTTGTCTCCTTGGAAAGGGATAGAGCATCACATTGATCTCACTGTGGGAGCCTTCCTTCCAAATAGGCCTACTTATAGGGCTAATCCTAAGGAGACCAAAAAAATTCAGAAGCAAGTTGAAACTCTCCTTAAAAAGGGATAGGTAAAGGAGAGTAAAAGTCCTTGTTCTACCCTTGTGATCCTTATTCCTAAAAAGGATGACACTTGGAGAATGTGTATGGATTGTAGACCAATTAATGCTATTACGATTAGATATAGGCACCCCATCCCACACCTAGATGATTTACTTGATGAGTTGTATGATGGTATTATCTTTTCGAAAATTGATTTAAGGAGTGGTTATCACCAAATAAGGGTGAGAGAAAGAGATGAATGGAAGACTGCTTTTAAGACCAAGTTTGGTCTATATGAGTGGTTAGTCATGCCATTTGCCTTGACAAATGCCTTTAGCACTTTCATGAGGCTCATGAACCTTGTTCTTAGGAGCCTTATAGGTAGATGTGTGGTTGTCTACTTTTATGATATTCTTGTTTATTCTTCTTGTGTGGATGATCATATATTGCATGTTAGGCAGATGCTTGAACTTTTGAGAAAAGAATCATTGTATGTAAGTCTAGAGAAGTGCACCTTTTGCACCAATGAAGTGGTGCTTTTAGGATTTGTGGTTGGCTTCCGTGGAGTCAAGGTTGGCATTGAAAAAGTGAAGGCCATCCAAAGTTGGCCAACACCATAATTCGTGAATGATGTGAAAAGTTTTATGGGTTTGCAAGTTTTTATAGACACTGTGAAAAAATTTAGTACACTTTCTGCCCCTTTAAATGAAATAATTAAAAAGAATGTGAGATTCAAGTGGGAAGAGTCCAAAGAGAGAGTCTTCCAACCTTTGAAGGATATGATCACTCATGCCTCCATATTAACAGTCCCAAATTTTGCCAAATTTTTTTAGTTGGTGTGATGCTTCTAATGTTGGAATAAAGGTTGTTTTATTGCAACACTATTTGCTTCCTACGAGTTTATGGTTCAGAGTGATCATGAATCCCTTAAACATTTAAGGGCCCAAAATAAATTAAATAAAGGCATGTCAAATAGGTAGAATTTATAGAACAATTTCCTTATGTAATTAAGCACAAGCAAAGAAAGGTTAATATTGTAGTTGATGCTCTCTCTAGGAGACATGTCTTGTTAGCTATGCTTGAAACAAAATTTCTTAGGTTTGAATGTATTAAGGAATTGTGCATAAAGGATGAGGACTTTAAGGATACCTATGAGCTTTGTGCCAATTTGGCTAAGGTTACTTTTTTTAGGCATGAAGGTTTCTTATTTAGAGATAGGAGGTTATGTGTGCCTAGGAGTTCCATTAAGGAATTGCTAGTGAAAAAGGAACATGAGGGTGGCTTAATGGGGCAATTTAGGGAGGTTAAGACCTATGATACCTTAGTAGAACACTTCTATTGGCCTCACATAAGGAGAGATGTATATCATGTGTGTGAGAGGTATTTGGTTTATAAGGGAGCAACGCGCAAGGTCTCTCCCCATGGTTTGTGTACCCCACTCCATGTACCTACTTGCCCTTGGATGGATATTTCTATGGATTTTGTCTTAGGGTTTCCTAGATGTAAGAGTGGTCGGGGTTCCATCTTTGTGGTAGTATATAGGTTTTCTAAGATGACCCACTTTATACCTTGTCATAAGGTAAATGATGCATGCCATGTGGCCAATTCTTTTTTTTAGGGAGGTGGTAAAACTTCGTGGTCTTCCTAAGACCATAGTCTCTCATAGGAACTCAATGTTTCTTAGTCATTTTTGGAGGACCCTATGGAGTAAGCTTGGTACCAAGCTACTTTTCTCTGCCACTTGCCATCTTCAGATAGATGGCCAAACTGAAGTAGTAAATAGGACCTTTTCCAGATATGAGATGCTTTGTAAGTAAGAGTTTGAGATCATGGAAGGATTGGCCACTCCACATTTTGTTTTCATATAATAGGGTAATTAATGGCACCACATCTCATTCTCCTTTTGAACTAGCGTATGGGTTCAACTCCTTGATAGAATATTTTTAAAGCACTTAATAGTGAGTTATGCTAGACATATTTGACATTATTTTATAATTAATATTGACACATTGGTTGAGTCTTGGTTAATTGGACTTAATTGGGTTTAGTAGTTAATCTTTGCTTATTTTTTGACTTAATTATCATTATGATATTGCTATCTTTTGCAGGCCATCTCTAGAGCTAAAGACCTCCAAATTGGACAATCTTGGTGGCTTTGAAAAACTAAGACAAAGATATATAACTTCTCTCTTTTGATATCAACCAAATTCAACTATCTTTAGTATCAAAAGTCTGTGTGAAGTTGTAGCCTCTAGACCTACTCTGTTGGGCCTTTCTTTGTATATTCTGGCCCAATTTTGGGACTTTGGTCGATGGACCTTTGGGCTATAAATTTCTCTGGCCCAAATCACCTTTCTTGGTATTCATAGAATGTAATAAATAGTAGTTTGTTAGTAGGATTAGGGGAGACACATTTATAGGATTTTCTAGATTTTGAGTTTTAGGAGGTTTCTTGGATCGCAAGTTTATGTCTTTTCCTTTGGTTCTTGCTTTTGTATGGTGTTGCGTTTTCTGTGATGATTTCCATGGAAGGCTAAGCTATCTTATCAATTCAAGATTTCAAGATTGTAGTTTGGTTTGAGTTCTTGAATCTTTCCTTATGCAAATTCTATTATGTTATTTTTTTTCCAATTCTTCATCCATTTTCATGATTATGATTTCGCTTGAAGTTTTGGATTGTGTTATGTTAGGTAATCGATTGATCACCTAAAATCAACCAATTATGTGCTTGAATCCATGCTAATTAGGGACTGCGATTGTGATCTCAATTTGTATGGATGAATGTTAGATGATTATCTAATGAATCTTAGGTTGATGTGAATTTTTGGTTGATGTGAATTTGCACCCTTATTAGAAGAACTATAATAACAGAACTGCAGGATTGAATCCTTGGATTGATGTTACGTAATTTTTTTAGTTAAATTATGTTCTACATCATTTTTCTGCATAATTCCTCTACATGATTCTGTTTACACACAAACCCCTCTTTTTGCATTAAGTTTGATTTCTGTTCAACAAGATTAGGCATTGCATGTTTGTTTTCTTGACACATTCGACCTAGGTTAGTCCCTACATTGAAAAATTATGGAGAATCTAGTGATTTTGATAGTGTTTCGACACCATTATCAAATTGGCTTTGTTGCTAGGGACACAAGCTATTGTGACCTATTTTTGTGATATTTTGACTCATTTAGTGTATAGTGAGTGGTAGTAGTAGGTAGAAAAGTGAGTAACTTAAAATTGGCTAAAACTTGGCCAAGTGATAGAGAAAAATTCATAGATTTAGGGCAATCACATGAAGGAAAAATACGAGTGGGGGGCTTATTGTTGTCAAATTCAATCGTTTAGACCACTGTTTCAATTATTTA
Source organism: Mucuna pruriens (assembly GCA_025330945.1). Taxonomy (NCBI): domain Eukaryota; kingdom Viridiplantae; phylum Streptophyta; class Magnoliopsida; order Fabales; family Fabaceae; genus Mucuna; species Mucuna pruriens. Next base: position 692,370 of record JAENHJ010000536.1, read on the forward strand.
TTTCATGATTTTTAAAAATCACCAAAAAGTTGTAGAAAATCATAAATACATCATATAATGTCATTGTGGTGGTAGAATTCTTTATAAAAATTGTTTGGTATCATTTTACCCCTCCTAGATCTTTCGTGACAAGTGTTTACTATAGTAGAGGCATTTTTGTTAATTTAATATTTTCTGTCAATTCTGTTGTTTTCTACTATTTCCTGTCATTGTTTCTATCAATTTGTTTCTTTAGTATATGACTAGGAGTTATCTTGGTAAATTGCATGCTTATGATCCATAAATAGATAAGGCATTCCATAGGTTAATAAAGAGTCATAGAAGTAGTGAAGTAACTAATAGTAGTCTTAATAATAGTGCTTTTGCATCTAATTTTGTTAATAGTTCTGATTTTGATTCTAATATTGCTAACTCTAATTCTGATTTTGGTATTTGCATATTCAAATTTAGTCTAGATAATATGGATGACAATAACAAGACCTTGAAGGAGTTGGCTACACCTAATGTTATGTGCCAACCTTGGTGTATTCGATATCCTAAATTAGAACAAGCTCAATTATATGAGCTTAAGTCTGGACTAATCCATTTGTTGCCTAAGTTTCATGGTCTTGCAGGTAAAGACTCTCACAAGCATCTTAAGGAGTTCTAAGTCGTGTGTTCCACCATGAGACCACATGGAATTCCTGAGGACTATATCAAGATGAAGACATTCCCCTTCTCCTTGGATGGAGCAACTAAGGACTAGTTGTACCTGCAACCAGCATTGTTTAATACATGGGGAGACATTAAGAGGATTTTCCAAGAAAAATTCTTCCTTGCCTCTAGAACAACATCCAACAGGAAAGAGATATGTGGCATAAGGCAGCACAATGGTGAGACATTATATGAGTACTGGGAGAGGTTCAACAAGTTGTGTGCAACTTGTCCTCATCACTAAATCAATGAGAAAATTTTGATCTAATACTTCTATGAAGGGATGATGTAAATGGACAGAAGTATGATAGATGCTACTAGTGGTGGAGCTTTGATGGACAAGACTCCAACTGTTGCAAGAAATTTAATTTCCAATATGGCAGGTAACACTTAGCAATTTGGTGTTAAGGGGTTTGTTGCATCCATAGTAGTGAACGAGGTAGTTGTTGTTGATTGTCAGAGATTGGTAAATAAGATAACTGAATTAACCTCTCTTGCTAGATAGCTAGCCATTGGACAACACCACACTATTCCACCAGCTAGAATGTGTGGCATTTGTGCTTTTGTAGAACATCCAACTAATGCGAGTCCCACTATGCAAGAAATTGAATCAAATAATGCTAAAGTTGTTGTAATGATGGATGGATAATAGTATAGGCAACCCCATGATTTATACTCAAACCTGAGATATGATTCTCACCTTGTGCAAAATGTACCTTAGAATCACCAAAGATACCAACCTCTACCTCCATTCAAACAACAACAACCTATTCAGCCTTTACAACAAAATTCCTTGGAGGATTTAGTCAAGTAGATGGCCACGAGTAACATTCAATTCCAATAGAATGTGTCTACCACAATTCAAAATTTGCAAATACAAATTGGCCAACTAGCCACCACTATGAATCAACTACAATCCAAAGGTTCTTGATAGATTCCTTCTCAAACCATTCTCAGTCCACAAGCAAATGTGAGTGCCATAACCTTGAGGAGTGACAAGGACCTACCATGACAGCAGGCAACATCCAAAATTGCTAAAGGTAAGGTTGTATAACTAGTTATAAATGATCCTGATACAAATATAGTTGTACAGCAGCAGAATTCAACTAGAATCATTCCATTACCCTTTCCAAGCAGAGCAATCCAAGCAAGAAAATTTGATATAGATGAATTGCTAAGAAAATTTGAGTCTTGGTTAATTGGACTTAATTAGGTTTAGTTGTTGTTCTCGTCTAAGAGTACAGATAGTATGGTGTTGTAGTCAACTTTCTGGGAATCAACCCTTATACAAGAGTATGGTTCTAGTATTTATACAGGAGGAGACAAGCTTAGGGTGGCCCGCCAAACAAGTAACCTCTAATTGTTTTGTAACTAACTTCGTAACCGCCTTTGAGGGCTTTTCTTCGTGTGGTGAGCCTTTAAGAGTGGGCTAGTGTCTTAGGCCGCCCTTACAAACGTGCTTACGCATACTTGGGCCACTCTCTCTCCCTTTAGGCCTTATTGGGCCAGGGGGTTGGTATAGTGGGTTCGAACTAGGGTGGTCGGCCGGTACACAGCCTCCCAAGCTTTCGATCATAGGCCGAGAGCTTGTTTGGCCATCGGGGTCGGCCGTCTGCGTGACTCGGTCTGGTTGGCCGATGGTGTTGCAGTTCCTTCGCACCTCAAAAATGAACTACCTAGGTTACTGTAACCTCTCATCATTAACTGCTAATCATTGTGTCATAGGGCGCGTTTTTTCTCATTAATTGTCTTTTATGGGGTATGCTGCCTCTTCGTTAACTTCCTTTGCGATATTTTCCAGAGATTTAGTTTCTCCAAACCCTCACTTCCTTTTGAAAATCCTTCTTTCTCGCAAAACCCTCACCTTTGCTCTTGTGAAAAAACCTTTCGTCTTCCCTTGCTTGCTTCTGAGTTATGTTGCCCTCTACTTCTTTACACGCGTTTGTGTTGCCTCGATGCTTCTCTTCCTTCGACATTTCCTCACATTTTCAATGGCAAAACGAGGAGGTAATCCCTTATCCCCCTTTTGCTTGGCTATTTATGTTTTCTGTTTGCATATTGCTTGTTTGTTGTCGCTTCTTTTTCCTCCCTTCCTTTGGCGTGGAGGAGGGGGGGTCTTTCCTGTTTTGGCTTCGGTCTCCTATTTGACCCTTGCGTTTGGTTTCGTAGGGAGCCACTCTAATGGGTCATTTGATTCCTCCAACCCCGGCGGCTCCTCTACATGAGGGAGTGAAACTCAGCATTCTGCTACCCAGGTGGCAAAAAAGGAGTTTCCTTTCAATGTTACCTTTCATGAGGTTGGTGAGGTGCCTGCTGAGGGAATACCCTCGTGGATGGATCGAGGAGTTGTGATGGCTCACTCCTCCTTTACTCGCCCAAACAAGCTGGTGGGGATGGTCGACGCCATCTATCTCCGAGGGCCCTGGTCCATCAACATTCTCCCTTGTTGGTCAAGAGAGTGCGTCTGTGAAGGGACAGCCAAAGAAGAAGAGCACTACTTCTATTTCTGTGAGACGTTTTTCTCCAAGTTGGGTATCACCATTCTTTTTACGCCCTTCGAGCAAGCCGTCTTGTGCACTCGGAACATTGCTCCCAACCAGTTTCATCCCAATAGTTGGGCATTTGTTCGGGCGTTCGAGTTGCTGAATGAAGATTTGGGCCAGGAGCCCTCCCTGAGCATTTTCTTTTGGCTCTTTGCTCTTCGGCGGATGGAGAAGGTGGGTTGGACATCCTTGAGTAGCTGCCCCCACCAGAAGTTGATGTAGCCTTTTTGTGAAAGCTATAAACAATTCAAGGAGAATTTATTTCGGGTGGCGGAGGGGAGCACTAGGCCAAGCGTGCTTTTTGATAGGTCCGGCGAGTATTTCTTCCCCTTGTACTGGTCTAATCAATCGGCTATCTTGGTTACGGTGGGCCAGGATGACTTGGAAGATTAGGAGTATGAGTTTGTGGAGGAGCTTGATCGGTTACCGACACTCTCTTGCTTAAAACTTATAAGTAGCAAGGGTGGTTAGTTCCCCCTCCTCTCTCTTCTTTTTTTTTTTTTTTTTTTTTGATCATGTGCTTTTATGTAGGTACTCTGCTAAAGACATCGCCGCCATGAAGGCACGTTCCTCGAGGTCTACCACTCTGGGCGTTGCTGGGGCCTCTCCTCTATCGGCTGCCCAGCCTACTGAAGACGGAACTCAACCTCCTCCTGTAATGGAACTAGTTTCGGTTGGGGAGTCCCCCTCTCTTGTGTTTGATGCTGCAAGGGGATCTACCACAAAGCGACCAACTGTTGAGGGGGCGCTTCAGAGCCTAGAGCGTCCTTTCAAGAGGGTGGCGACAATCGGGGGTCCGACTGGGGGCGACGCAAACTTAGAAGATATTGTGCTGGGAGATGCCAGTCGGGAGGAGGCGGCCGATACCTGGGCAAGGGTCTTAGCGAGCCGGCCTTTGAGCCCTTTTGTTTCCAACCCCACTTTTCCTTTTGGCAAGGTGGTTGATGAACAGTTAGGTTGCCTCAATAAACGGTAGAAGGCCAAGGAGCTGAGTCTACCAAAATCCCTCAAGGCACTCCAAAGATTTGGGGGTTACAACCTGGTTTTTGCTAGGGCTGTAGAGAAGGAGTTTTGGGATCTGACGGCCCACCAAGATGCCCTCTCTACAAAAATTTAGAAGGCCAAGGACGCTTTGAAGAAGTTGAGCATTTATTACGCTGACTCTGAGCTGAAAATTAACACCTTCCCGGAGGCCAATGCGAATCTTCAAAGTGAGCTTGATCGGGCAATTATAGAGACCAAAGAGCTGAGGCTGGCGCAACAAGACTTAGAGGGCTCCCATGACTACTTTCGTGCCCAAGCTGACTAGGTTCAAAAGGATAAGGAAGCCATAGTGTCGGCTAAGGCATTTGCCGAGGAAGAGGTGTCCCAGCTAAAGGCAGCGGTTGAAGCTCGTGATCGTCTGCTGAAGGAAAAGAAAGCACTTTTGGAGGAGCGGGAGCTTGCAATCGCTGAATAGTTTGAGGGTGGGTTCGCCTATGCCTTAGAACAGATGGCATTCCTTCACCCTGACACAGATACTTTTGTTGTCGACCCTTTCAAGGAAGTAATAGAGGGGAAGCTGGTGGATATTATTGTGGAGCCTCCTCTTGAGCCTGTTGATTGATTTTTCCTGCACCTTTCAATGATATAATTTTAGGATCATTTAGTTTTCTATTGTTAGGATTGTTGCTCCTTTTTCCTTTTGAAAATAGTTATGCTTTTACTTTCTTTGAACCAATACTTATAAGCCATCTGTGTTTATTTTGAATTATGTATGTTTGTTTTGTTCGTTTCATATGAGCCATCTATGTTTATTTTGAATTATGTATGTTCGTTTTGTTCATTTCATATGTGTTTTCGGGCTGATGCCTTTATTTTTTGGTTTTGCCATGATTCTTCAAATTTTCAACTTAGTCCTCTCAGGACTTATCATTTTTTAGATTTACTTGAAAAGTTTGGGCTTTTGGCCTGCCACGATTCCTCAAATTTTTGACCGAGTCCTCTCGGGACTTATCGTTTTTGAAATTTACTTGGAAATTTTGGACTTTCGACCTATTGCGATTCTTCAAATTTTTGACCAAGTCCTCTTAGGACTTATCGTTTTGAAAATTTACTTGGAAATTTTGGGCTTTCGGCCTGCCGCGATTCTTCAAATTTTCGATCAAGTCCTCTCGGGACTTATCATTTTTGAAATTTACTTGGTAATTTTGGGCTTTCGGCCTAGTTGGCTGTTTGTCCCTATGGGTACTTAGAGCCCTTTCGGGATTTTGGCCTCTCGGCTGTTCCTCTTTTTTTTAGGGGGGGCGTCGAGTCTTATTGGGGCTTGGTGCCTTGCCTTTAAAGTTTGGCCACCGAATTATTTTGTTGAAGCCATAATCTTGCCTGGGAGGGGGCTCACATGTCTTTTAATTGATCGCCTTTCGCCTGGAGGGGACCTTATGGCCTCCCACGTAGGTCTTTTGCCTTCGCACTTGGAAGGGACCTCTTCGGCCGACTTCGCAGGTCTTTTATCTTCACACCTAGAAGGGATCTCTTCGGCCGACTTCGCAAGTCTTTTGCTTGGGAGGGACCTCTTCAACCGACTGCACAGGTCTTTCTCCTTCGCGCCTAGAAGGGACCTCTTCGGCCGACTTTGCAGGTCTCTTGCCTGGAGGGGATCTAATGACCGACCGCTCGCGGGTCTTTGGTTGATTGCCTCTTGTTTGGAGGGGACCTTATGGCCTCCCTCTCAAGTCTGTTCCCTTCGCGACTGGAAGGGACCTCTTCGGCCGACTTTGCAGGTCTTTTGTCTTCATGCCTAGAAGGGACCTCTTCGACTGACTTCGCAGGTCTTTTATCTTCGCGCCTGGAAAGGACCTCTTTGGCCAACTTCACAGGTCTTTTGTCTTCATGCGTCGAAGGGACCCCTTCTGCTGACTTCGTAGGTCTTTCTCCTTCGTGCTTAGAAGGGACCTCTTAGGCCGACTTTGCAGGTCTTTTGCCTGTGAGGGACCTCTTTGGCCGACTCCACAGGTCTTTCTCCTTCGTGCTTGGAAGGGACTTCTTCAGCTGACTTCGTAGGTCTTTTGCCTGGGAGGGACCTCTTTGGCCGACTTCGCAGGTCTTTCTCCTTTGTGCCTGGAAGGGAACTCTTCGGCCGACTTCACAGGTCTTTTGCCTGGGTGGGACCTCTCCAACTGACTCCGTAGGTCTTTTATAACGTTGTTCGCTTGGAGGGGATCTAACGACTGGTCCTCTTAGGTCTTATGTTGACATTGGTCGCCTAGGAAGGGATCTGATAACTGTCCTTTCAAGTCTTTTTCTTTGAATGCTCTCAAGCTTTGTTCGAGATGAGGAGTCGAAAGTCGAAATCCTTTTTGGGTACCTGCATGAATTGTGGATAATGGTCCTGCATATTTCAAGATATGAATATACTTACCGAAGATTCGAGGTTCCTCCTATGGCATTATGGGCATGCTGGCGGAGGATGTACGGGGCCCTTGATCCTGGGCTTGATGGTGGGTCTGCGATTTTTCTAGCTTTCAAGATTATGCCTTACACTCTAGTCCTTCGAGCTTTTTTTTTTGGGGGGGGGTTCTCCTTGAGAAAGTGCATGAGTGAGTGGGTGGTGATGAGGTTGGAAGAAGGAGGGACAAGTCATCTTTTTCTCTTTGGTTGTTACTTTAAGGGAGAAGACAGAAATATCATATATTTACTACTCCCTTAAGACAATAAATGATGGTAGCTCAGTTAGCTAGTGTGCATGTGTCTCATGGTGTAGTTTAGTGAACTTGAGTCTCTCTTAACCGAAAATTGTATTTTTTTTCCTAAAAAAGAAGAAAGAAATATTAGATATTTGTTACTCCTTTATAACAGTAAATGGTAGTGGTGTAGTTGGCTAGTGCATTGATCTCTCTATAATATTCTCGAAGTCGAGGGTTTGAGCTTCTCTTGCCTCAAAAAGTGTATATTTTTTCTCCTTGAGAAATGCGGTTTGGAGATACGTGGGTGGCTGAGTGAATCGGTCGGTCCTCCCTCCTCTCACGCTCATGGTTGAGTAGTTTTTTTTTTTTTGCTTCTTGCTTTAATGAAGATCTGCCTACAGCGGAGGTAGGTTTTTTCTCAGCTTTTCCTTTCGCGTCCAGGGTTGACGTCAACTCCAGCAACTGTTTGGTGCGGCAAATCTGGGAGCTCTGCCAGCTCCAATAGCCATAGTTCCTGAGCGCGGTGGTCATCGTCGCTCTTCTTCGTTCTCCTCCAACGCAGAACTTCGCACTTGGACTTTGAATCTTGCGGGCATCGGGAAAAGTTTCACCGAGGCCCCACGGTGGGCACCACTGTGTACTCTTAGACGAGAACAGTTGCTAACCTTTGCTTATTTTCGAACTTAATTTTCATTATAATGTTGTTATCTTGTGTAACCATCTCTAAAGCTACAAATCTTTGTATATTATGACCTAATTTTGAGACTTTGGTTGGTGGCCCTTTGGGATGTGAATTCCTCTGGCCTAGACCACCTTCTTTAGCATTCAGAGCATGTAATAAATAGTAGTTGGTTAGTAGGGTTAGGGGAGAGACGTTTTTAAGATTTTCCATATTTTGAGTTTTAGGAGGTTTCTTGGATCTCGAGTATCCTTTCTTTTTCTTTGGTTCTTGCTTTTATATGGTGTTGTGTTTTTTGTGATGATTGCCATGGAAGGCTAATGTTTGAATCATTGCTAATTTGGGACTACAATTGTAATCTCTATATGTATGGATGAATGTTAGATGATTATCTAATGAATCTTCGATTGATGTGAATTTGCACCCTTATTAAAACTATGATAACATAACTGCATAATTGAATCCTTGGATTTATTACATAATTTTGTTTTGTTAAATTCTGTTTAGTTGAATTTTTTTCTACATAATTCCTTTACATGATTTCTATTTACACACAACCCCTCCTTTTTGCATTCAATTTGATATCTATTCAACAAGATTATGCATTGCATGATTATGTCCTTGACATATTCGACCCAGGTTAGTCCCTACACTACAGAATTAAGGGGAATCTAGTGATTTTGATAGTGTTTCGACACTATTATCACCTCTTAACACTCCTTAATTTGTTGTCTTTACCAGATGTTGCTTCTAGGTTAAATGAGGATGGGCTAGGTCTCACATTGAGAAGAAAGTGGACTAATATGCTAAACAAGCTAATAGGGGTAAAAAGGAAAAGGTCTTTGAGAGTGGGGACCTAGTATGGGTCAATTTTAAAAGGAAAAGTTCTCAAACTTAAGGAAGTTTAAACTCCTCCCTAAAAGGGATAGGCCTTTCAAGATCCTCAAGAAAGTGAATGATAATGCTTATATTGTAGATATGCCCCAAGAGTTTATGGGTAGTAATACTTTTAATATTTTTGATTTATCTCCTTGTGTTTTAAGTACCTTACCACCAAATTTGAGGGAAAATTCTCTCCAAGAAGGGGAGCATGATATGGATTGGGCCCAGGACATAGGAGACACTCAGGAGGACATGAGGACCTTAGAGAGTATTGCACTTCAAGACCTCTTAACAAAGGGTAGATTAAGGAGACTTCAAGAAGGATTTAGGCCTCCTTAAGAGCCAAGGAGGGCCCATTGAAGGACACACTTTGTATACTTTGTTTAGTTGTCTCATTAGCATTGCTTAGTAATATGTATAGAGTATTTTCATAGTAGAATAGGTATATTTTCATTGTATAGCTCACTCTTGGGCCAAAGGTCCAATTTAGGACCATCTCCTTAGCTTAGCAAATTCAATCACAATTTTCGTTGTAAACCATGAGGCCTTTAATGGTTGAATTGGACTTGGCTTGCTTTGGGCTACCTTGTGCCTTGTCCTAACTTATATTAGAATTAGTTAAGCTATTAATTAAGATTAGTGAAATACTATAAAAGCCTATTTTGTAATTACCTTAATCATTTTTTAATGAAATCAAGTTTGTGCATAACACTAGTAAGAGACTTTCTTCTCTTATTTTTGAATGAGAACCCTAATTCTCATCAAGTCTCCATGATGCTTGTGGCGAATCTCTACTTCTCTTATCTAATTTTTAGGAATTAGTGCTGATTTCATCCTCTTCTTTACTCCATTTTTCTATTTCTTCTTCTTACAAATTTTCTATCACTATTTTGCAAGGAATTTTTTGTTTTTGGAGATTTGGTGTTGATTATGGATCCAAGGTTCTATCAAATTCAAAATAAAAAAAGTTGCATTTTTTCCTCTAGGCTCAACAAGAAATTTGAGCAAGTAGATTGTTCCATTCTTATGAGCGATATACTAATATTCTCAAAATTCTATACTATATTTTCTCTTTTATTTTTTTGTACCAAACTTGATACTCAAGATTATTACTCTTTCAAAGTTTGTCTTTGATGTTTTTTGTCTTTTCTTATCAAACAATGACATCCTTGAGACAAATGCTTCTTCCAATATCTTAATTTGGGTATGCTATTATATATGAATTCCTATATCTTGCTATCATTATAGTTAAAATATATCTTATTGTTATATATCTTGTTGTTTAAAGTGTCTTGTTATATATCTTATTATGTACCATCTAGATTGACAACTTTTAGGAAGTATGCTGAAAAGGCAAATTTAATTACTAATTAGATGCTTGTTTTTTATATACCAATTAGGTAAGATTCAATACATTTAATGTTGGAAATAGTTGAAAGTTTGAAAAAACTTTCACTCATTTTGAATAAAATGATTTATTTTTAAATGCTTTTAACAATGAAGAGGGACCTCCAAATAGTTATGATTGGGAGTGTGTTCATAAGTTTGTTGAATTTTTTTGAAGATTTTTTTATTAATCTATTATCATATTCTCTTCACCATTACAAGTGACTATCAAAACATTTTTCCATCAATTATGTCTAATTTTAGCAAAAATGACTAAATGGATGAGATGTAATGATCAAGGGATGCAAAGAATAGCTTTAAATATAAGAACCAAACTTGACAAGTATTGGGATATAGAAGGGAGTTTGACTTATTTGTTCATGCAATTGTTATGTTTTCCAACTTTATTGCAACGACGAGGAAGGTATCTTGACGATTCTTAAACTTGATTGCATAATCTGCCACAATCTTATTGTCCTATTTGAGCTTTAGAAATTCCATTCCCTTATAATTATAGATGTCCTTCGAAAGTACTTCTTTCAAGAATATCTCTTGAAATTCTCAAAAGTGATTGCTTTGACCTCAACTTTCAAGCATCAACACTTATTCTCCCACCAACACCTAACTTGAAGGCAATAATAGTCACCTTTTGAGCGTCTATGCACACCATGTCTCAAAAATCTTTCAATTATTCACAACCAACTTTGCATACCTACAAGGTTGTATGCCCCTTAAAGTGTTGACAATTTGTTCCATTAGAACTTATCTAGTGCTTGGAACCCTATCATTCCATCATCCCTATAAAATATTGAGAGTCCTATAGATTTAACTCCACTTCCAGCTACTCATAACTTTAGTGGAGATGTGGGTGAAGAAAATTAAGTTGCAAGAGTAAGAAATTTCTAAGCAAAATGAAAAGTATCAAGCTTAACTATAGCATGGTCATACCTACTAGCAACTATTACTTCCTGCATTAACTAGACGCAGCAAATAATGCAACAAACAAGATTGATTCAATCAATATACTAGTAGAATACTCTTTACCAAAGTACACACAAGTAGGAAGACAAGCACATAACACACATAAAGCCGAATGAATCGACCTACTTTGATACCACTAAATGTAATACTCTTTACCTCGATACATTATAATACTAATTAAAATAACAATTAGCGATAAAAGAATCACAAAATCAAGATTTCAAAACTCATCATTAGTATATAAATCCTAATTGCACTCCAAAGGCCAATTTCTAACATCACAGTATATAAATCGGAATTACAAACAAATAAGGTGCCCGATATCACATGTTCTATTAGAGCATAATCCAAATGAAATAAGAAAAACAAAATGGAAGCAATAAAAGGAATAGTAACTAAGGAGTCCTAACTCAACCCTCACACTCCTACTCTTCATCACTTGCAAGTAGTGTTTAACCCAAACACAGACAATGCAAACAAAAAAAAATATCTCTCACTCAACTAGTGGTATGAGCACACCATGACTAAGACACATGCACACACATATTTAGTTATAAGAAAACTTCAAACATACATTGACCAAACAATTAGCAATCATGCGTAGCAGACAGTAAAAACAAGTATGCACATGAATGATATTAATGATGTATTCCTAGTACTACTCCAATGCCATGTGGTACCATCTCAACTCAAGAAGTAGGCTAGGTGTAACCTTAATAATCTCCACATCTACGGTTAGCCATGCCACTCTAGCACGATATCTCTTTTGTAGCACATCAGGTACGTGGGATCAATCATGAGCATTTGGGAAAACCTCCACACTGAGAAGGCCCTAGGAGGTCCACTAACCTTACCAATTAGGTTCGTGCCTACATTCCTTTCAACACCAATTTCATTACATGATGCATGATTTAGTTTAGTTAATTTATTTAGTTTCTCTTGTCTCCACTTGGACTAGTGGGGACCCGTTTCTAGGTACCTCCCATGACCCACCACACTCTTATAACTTAAGTACCCTTTAAGGTACCTGTTAAATATATTATCGTTTTCCTATATCTTTTATGATATGACTTTTATCTTCTTTGTATTTTCTTGATATAGTTTCCTTATTTCCTTCTTTTAGGCTTAGATGTTTACCCTATAAAAGGGAGATTAGAAATTGTATTATATATACTACTCAGTTCAATATAGTGGTCTGTTTAACTTGGTATCAGAGTAGAGTTTTTCTCTGCTTGTGTCTTGTGCGTCCGTCATCAACCGCCACCGTCCGTTGCTAGCCACCATCGTTGACTGTCGTCGGCCGCCACCGCCGGTTGTCGCCAACCGCCACCAGAAAGTTTATTCTCAATATCCAGTGACTGAGAGTTGTCGTCTGCCGTTGTCGTTGCCACTGTCCGCTGTTGTCTGCCACTATTAGACTGCCGTTCTCCGCCACAAGCCCACCATACTGTTCATTGGCTCATCTCCTACCTATTCCAACTCCCAAAAATTTGGTGGGAAGTACTGCAGTTGATAGATCTAAGTTATCGTACTACTATTTTTTTATTGCAAATGTTTAGAACTGTTACCTCTTCTCCTTTGTTCATTGTTTGAAGGTAAAATTGGCAACTGCCAGTTCTGTTTCACAAGGATCTACTGGTATCGCTGTTGAAAACTCTACTATGGTAGCCTCTCGTGGTAGAGGAAGAAGCAGTCAGGGTACTAGAGGAATATTACGAAATGGTAAAGGTGATCATGGTAGGCTTATCTGCTCATACTGTGGAAAAGAAGGACACCTACAAAATAGATGTTATGATATGATTAGTTGGCCAAACAAAACTGCAAATATATCTTCAAGTGATACCCCTTCAAACGGAAGGATTAGTTCACGATTTATCTCAGATCAAGAGTATTAAGAGTTCCTAAGGCTCAAGTCCAACAATCACACCCAATCATCTACACCACCAAGTGTTTCAATTGCATGCATTTCCCAGTCCATGGGGAGTCAAGGTCCATGGATAATCAATTCAGGTGCTTCATATCACATTTTTGGTAATGAGTCTGTATTCTCCTCTATCTCCTCACCTAAGTTTCCTTACTTCATTTCATTAGCCAATGGTTCCAAAATGGTATCTCAAGGAGTTAGTCAAGTTTCTCTATCCTTATCAATTAGTTTAAACTCTGTGTTGTACATTCCCAAATGTCCCTACAATTTGATTTTTTTGAGTCAAATGACTCATTCTTTGAATTGTTCAATAACCTTTTATGCTTATTCCTTTGTTATACAAGACCGAAATACAAGCCAGCTGATTGGCAAAGGACATGAATTAAGAGGAATTTATTACTTATCCAACAATCCCTCTACGTTGTGTTTTGTGTCTGTATCTCCAAAGCTTTTGCATAATCGTTTATGGCACCCTAGTCTTGCAAAGCTAAAGTTAATGGTTCCTAGTCTTAATAAACTATCTACCCTAGAGTGTGAGTCTTGTCAATTAGGCAAACATGTCAAATTCACCTTCCCTAACCAAGTCGACAAAAGATGTAATTCTCCTTTTTCTATTGTCCATTCAGATATTTGGAGACCAATTCAAGTAACATCTTTTGATTTTAACTACTTCGTCACATTCATTGATGAATACTCACGATGTACTTGGGTCTATTTGATGAAAGAAATATCTAAACTTTTGTCCATCTTAATGTCCTTCTCTAAAGAAATGGAAAATCAATTTGGAAAAACCATTAAAATATTGAGAAGTGATAATGCAAAAGAATTTTTTTCTTCCAAACTAAACTCATATCTGTCTCAAAAGGAATCTTACATCAATCTACGTGCCCTCATACTTCTCAACAGAATGGTATAGCTGAAAGGAAAAATAGGCATCTGGTTGAAACTTCCCGCACCTTACTTTTAAGTGCAATTATCCCTACTAATCATTAGGGTGAAGCCATTCTTACTGCCTGGTTTTTAATAAATCGAATGCCATCTGCTTCACTTGAGAATCAAATCCCTCATTCAATTTTATTTCCTAAAGATAAAATGTATCATGTGCCTCCTAAAGTCTTTAGTTGTGTATGTTTTGTTCATGATGTCTCTCCAGGTCGTGATAAACTCTCTACAAGAGCAATCAAATGTGTGTTTCTTGGATATTCTCGTCTTCAAAAAGGATACAAATGTTACTCTCCATCTACAAAAAGACACTATATGTCAACTGATGTTACATTCTTTGAGGAAACTATGTTCTTCACCAAGGATGATTATGGCTTTATCTAACAGGCACTACCAATTCCATATCTTAGTCCAACAGAGTTGTCATCCCTTGAAACATATAATCAGGACATACTCCAACCTTCCACTTTTATTCATTATCAAGCTGAACTATCTCCACCTTCAGTGTCTACATGTCAAAGCAGGACACAAGAGATGGGTACCCCAATATGTGAAGATTCACTTGACTCATGTCCTTTATTCTCAATTGACCCCACACCGGATCCTCTTCCATCCTCACCTTCCCATGATTCTGACATTGGTTGGCCCATTGCTCTTCAAAAAGGTATTCGCTCCACTCATAATCCTCATCCTATTTACCTTAGTTATCATCGTCTATCTTTTTTGTATTTTTCTTTTGTTTCCTCTATCTCGTCCATTACTATTCCTAAATTTGTTTGTGAAGCACTTAATCATCCTTGATGGCGACAAGCCATGACAGTCGAAATGTAGGCATTGGAACACAGTGGTACTTGGGAGTTAGTTTCTCTTCCCTCAAGCAAGAAGGCAGTTGGTTGTAGGTAGGTATTTGCTATTAAAGCTACACCTAACAGCATAGTTGATCGCCTCAAAGCCCAATTAGTGGACAAAGGATATACTAAAGTATATGGTCTTGATTATGGAGATACTTTCTCTCTTGTGGCTAAAATCACTACTATCCGCCTTTTACTTGCAATGACTGCTATTCGTCATTGGCCTCTTCATCAATTAGACATCAAAAATGCTTTTCTTCATCAATTAGTATGAAAGCTTTGTAGATCCTTGTATGGACTTAAATAGTCCCCAAGAGCTTGGTTTAGGAAGTTTAACCAAGTTGTTCAAAACTTCGGGATTACAAGAAGTGAAGCAGATCACTCTGTATTTTATTGTCATTCCTCTTCTGATAAATGTGTGTATCTGGTTGTGTATGTGGATGATATTGTCATCACAAGAAATGATGATATCAAAATTTCCCAATTAAAGCAGTACTTATTCAACCACTTCCAGACCAAAGATCTTGGCCACCTGAAGTACTTCCTTGGCATAAAGGTCGCTCAATCCAAGGAAGGCATTGTTGTCTTTCAAAGAAAATATGCTCTTAATATCTTACAAGAGACTAGTATGAGTAATTGTAGGTCAGTTGACAGTCCCATGGATCCAAATATGAAGGTAATGGTAAAACAGGTTGAACCTTATTTTGATCTATAGAGGTATAGAAGACTAGTGGGTAAACTCATTTACCTCACTATCACTAGACCTGATATCTCCTTTGTAGTGGGAGTTGTAAGTCAGTTTATGCAGGCACCTTGTGTTGATCATTGGGTAGTAGTCCTCTGTATTCTTAGATATATCAAGAAGACACTTGGACAGGGTTTGCTATATGAGGATATGGGAGACACCCATATATCATGTTATTGTGATGTTGATTGAGCAGGATCTCCCATTGATAGACGATCTACTACAGGTTTTTGCATATCTATTGGGGGAAATGTGGTCTCTTGGAAATGTAAGAAGCAAAATATTGTTGCTTGTTCTAGTGTTGAAGCAGAATTGGGCTATGGCTTCAGCCACTTGTGAATTGATATGGGTAAAACAACTTATTCAAGAATTGAAATTTGCTAATGTCCAATCTATGAAATTGTATTGTGATAATCAAGCGGCTTTTCACATTGCTTCTAATCTTGTATTTCATGAGAGAACCAAACATATTGAGATTGACTATCACTTTGTACGAGAGAAGTTGCTGGCCAAAGAAATAAGTACAGAATTTGTCAACTCGAGAAATCAACTTGCTAACATTTTCACTAAATCTTTAAGGGGACCACAGATACAAGTTATATGTTCCAAGCTTGGAGCATATAATTTATATGCTCCAGCTTGAAGGGGAGTGTTAAATATATTACCATTTTCTTGTATCTTTTCTGATATGACTTTTATTTTCTCTGTATTTTCTTGATATAGTTTCCTTATTTCCTTTTTTTAGACTTAGATGTTTACCCTACAAAAGGGAGATTATAAATTATATTATATATAATACTCAGTTTAATATAATGGTCTGTTTAACTGTACCTACAAGATAAATGTTCATCAGGGCCTTTTTGCCACGAATTAGGACACCCTTCTCATTTTCCTTTTACCATTTTTCATATCAAATCATTGTTCCCAATCATCGTCATCATTCTCAATTATCATCATTCTCAATTTTCATCATTCTCAATTTAACAATTCATATCATAGTTCTTGATACATCATGTGAAGTCATAATTCTCAAATACACATGTTATATCATCATTCTCAATACATCACAATATAATTCATCGAAATACATGGATTCGTAGAAACAACAAACATAGTCAACATCACAAATTTCTATAGCACAGATAAAGCAGCACGAGCTTGCTTCTTTTCGCACATGTGTTCAATGTTGGTGCGACTATGCACAAACGTGAGCAGAACTTGCACAGGCATCCTCGACAGCCTACTATCAAAATCTCTAAGGTTTGTTGCGGTAGTAGTAGTAGTAGTAGTAGTAGTAGTAGTAGTAGTAGTAGTAGTAGTAGTAGTAGTAGTAGTAGTAGTAGTAGTAGTAGTAGTAGTAGTAGTAGTAGTAGTAGTAGTAGTAGTAGTAGCAGCAAAAATAACAATAGTAGTAGTAGCAGCAAAAGTAGTAGTAATAGTAGTAGAAGTAGTAGTATGAACAGTAATAGTAGTAAGAGCAATAGTAGTAGTAGTTGCAGCAACAATAGCAATAATAGTAATAATAATAGTAGTAACAATAGTAGTAATAGTAGTAGGAGCAATAATAGTAATAGTAGTAGTGTCAGTAGTAGTAGTAGTAGCAATAGTAGTAACAATAACAAGAGTAGTAGTAGTAATAGTAGTAGTGACAGTAGTAATAGTAGTAGTAGAAGGGGCAATAGGGCCATTAGTAGGACTAGTAGCAGTAAGAGTAGTACTAGCAGCAATAATAGTAGCAGTAGAAGTAGCAATAATAGTAGCAGCAACAGTAGTAATAGTAGTAGCAGTAGTAGTAATACCAATAACAGTAGCAGCAACAATAGCAGCAGTAGTTGTAGTAGTAGTAGCGATAGTAGGAGCAATAGCAAGAAAAAATACCAAGAGCAGTAGCAATAATAAGAGTAGGAGTAGTAGTAGTAATAATAATAGTAAGAGTAGTGCTACTAGTAGCAATAGTATACAATAGTAGCAACAGTAGTAGTAGTAGGAGGAGTAACAACAATAGTAGTAGTAATAGTAGTAGAATGAGTAATAGTAGTAGTAGTAGGATTAGTAGTAGTAGTAATAGTAATCATAGCGGTAGTAGTAGAAGTAATAGCAACAATAATAGTAGTGATAGAAGCAATAGAAGTACGAGGAGGAGTAACAAGAGGAGTAATAGGAGGAGTAGTAGTAGCAATAGTAGTACTAGTAGTAATAACAACAATTATAGTAGAAGTAGTAGTAGTACAACTAAAACCCTATATTTTATTGGGTATATAAAGTTAGTTCATTTTGCAACCTCCAAATTTAAAGTTTACAAAGGCTTAAACAATAACACTTAAAGAGTTTGAAAAGACTTGTGCAATAATATTTTATATGGTGATAAAAAACTGAACATAATTTTATGTTTTTTAAGTAAATCAATATAAATATTTAATATTTTCCTCTTTTCTTGCTCTTAATGAATTTATTTATTAAAGATGCAATACTTTATTAATCTATTATTATTATTAATATTATTATTATTATTAATACTATTATTATTAATATTATTATTATTATTACTATTAATAATAATAATATTATTATTATTACTTTTATAATTACTATTATTATTATTATTTTTATTATTACAACTACTACTATTATTATTTTTATTATTATTGTTGTCATTGTTGTCGTTATTGTTGTCATTGTTGTTGTCGTTGTTGTTATTGTCATTGTTGTTGTTGTTGTCGTTGTTGTTGTTGTTGTTGTCGTTGTTGTTGTTATTGTTGTCGTTGTTGTTGTCGTTGTTATCGTTGTTGTTGTTGTCGTTGTTGTTATTGTTGTTATTGTCGTTGTTGTTGTTGTCGTTGTTGTTGTTATTGTTGTCATCATTGTTGTTGTCGTTATTGTCGTTGTTGTTATTGTTGTCGTTGTTGTTGTTGTCATTGTTGTTGTCGTTGTCATTATTGTTATTGTTATTGTTATTGTTGTTGTTGTTGTTGTTGTTGTTGTTGTTGTCATCATCATTGTTGTTGTTGTTGTTGTTGTCACCGTTGTTGTTGTTGTCGTTGTTGTCGTTGTTGTCGTCGTTGTTGTTGTTGTTGTCATTGTTGTTGTCGTCGTTGTTGTTGTCGTCGTCGTTGTTATTGTTGTCATCATTGTTGTTATTGTTGTTATCGTTGTTATTGTTGTCGTTGTTGTCGTTGTTGTTGTTGTTGTCGTTGTCATTATTGTTGTTGTTGTTGTTGTCATTTTTGTTGTCATTGTTGTGTTCGTTGTCGTTATTGTTATTGTTATTGTTGTTGTTAAGTTGACTTTTATTATATTTAAACTCATTATATTAATTATACATTAAAATTAAATTCTCTTTTTACAATAAATTTTTTTATTATAAAATTAGTTGTATAGGTATTGTAATTCAACAAAAATCTACCTTGTATTCAATAAAACATGACTAAATTTTAATTAATTTCTCTTTGCACATGCTATTACATGAAAAATGTCATTTTGAAATCTTGCACACACTTTATTTTACATCCTCTAAGTACCAAAAATATATTCTACATCCTTTATAAGCATGTATACAAAAAATAAAATAAAACCAACCATAATTAACACATTCATAAATTACAATACATAACCTTAGTAATTTTAGTTTGAGTTTAATTCATCCAAAAGCTAACTCATGGTATGAGAATTATCTCTTACTTATATACTATATTTTGGTCATATCACTAATCGATGTAAGATTTCTAACACACATCTCTTACGTTAAAGACTAGACAACTAAAATGTAAAGTTTGCAAGAACAACAACATTTGTGGATTCTCTAATAATGGGTGACTTGATAGTTTAACAACATTCGCTAGGATAACTTCTAATATGATCTTAGAATTTTAAGTTTGAGCCTAACTTAACACCAAAAGATAGCTCATGAGGTAAGGATTTCCCCTAGGGTGGAACTGGGTTAGGCAGCATAACAAGGGTCTATGGCTTAACTTACATCATGCTTAGGCCAAACTAGACATTTTTAGGAAATAAACTAGGCCTATGCTTTTATGAAAGCCTATTTAGTTAAAAATATCAAACTTTAAGACATTCAAAAAGCCTTTTAGGCCAAATAGAGTAATCTATTTAAGTAAATATGAATAATATTTTTTGTTACTATTATTATTTTAAATTTTTATAATGTATTAAAATTATATGTTTATTTAATTTTTTAAAACATTAAGCATGTTAACCTACATAAAGAGAAAAGCATATAAAATTATTAAAGATAAAGTTATGCCACATTTAAAAGCCTTAATACAAAATAGGATTTAAAATAAGTTATCATGAAAGTTAAATTAAACATTAAATAAGCTTGAACCATATAAACATAATAGATTTTACTCTTACAAAACATAGTCTACCTAATTTTACATTTATCTCATACTTTAAGTAGTAATGGTTTTAATTTTTATAGGTTATAATTTGTTTTACATAAAGAAATTCTATTAAGTTATTAATCCATGTAGAGAAAATTCAAAACTATATTAAAAATTTAATATAAAATAGACTTTAAGTATATTAACAAGCTATTAGAATAGATAAACACAAGAAGTAGGTTGGATTGTGTTCTAATTAATTTTTGCATATCCTTTTGCAAATATCATTTGAAACAATAAAACGATCCTTTCAGAGTTGTGATAAGATTAAAACTCTTTTCTTTTCTTAAAACTTGGTTAAGGAAAACCAAAGGGAAAAGGTAAGGGTAATCATACACAATTTTATACTGGTTTGTCTTAATAAAGACTATGTTTAATCCTTGGTAATCCACCAAGCATTTTCACTATAATGATTCCTTTTGTTGGTGATATTGTAAATATTTGATAAGATATGATAAGTAACTTATTAAGAGGTTACAAACATCTAAATATCTCATTAGATTAATGTAAATATCTCATTAGGAGATTGTGAATATCACATTTTATCCACAATGGTTATTTTTTCTTTTTTGTTAGCTATAAGTAGATCACTTTTACCATATGAAAAGGGATATTAGAAATTGTATTCTTTAATTCAATCAATACACAATTCCTTTTACTTTCAATTTGATATCAAAGCTCTAGATCTTGTGAGCTTTGTTTTCGCTGCCTCACTTCAGTGAATTACTACCCTCTAACGAGACTCACACATCGGTGCGAGACTAGTCAAAGTCTTCTCTATCATTCCTAACTATCGATGATGATGGCAAAAGATAAAGTCATTATCTTGGGACCTATGAACTTTCAAATTTGGTAGGTCCCTCTCGACTTGACAATCGCAATTATCTACAATGGGTACAGTACATTTGTACTATGCTCAAAGAGCACAAGAAGTTAAGTCATATTGAAGGAAATGGCCCACCTATAGATGATCCAAAGTTTGAAGTGTGGGATGATGAGGATTCTCTCATTATGACATGGCTATGGAATTCTATGACTTCGAAAAATAAGTTGGAATTATATGTTATATTCCTCCGTTCATGAGATATGGGAAAATCTCATTGAGACATATTCAATGAAAAAGGACTATGCTGCTTGCTATGATATTAAATACAAGATCTTCAACTTTAGACAAGGAACCCTCTTAGTAATAGAGTACTATGATACTCTAAATGGGTTACAGATCGAGTTGGACCAATACCAAGGATTGAAGATGTGCAAAGTTGAATACACTGGGCTTGTTGAAAGGGGAGAATCTTTAAGTTCCTCCATGGCTTGAATTTTGAATACAAACTTATTCGGGTCCAAATTCTATGCAAGGAGAAGCTTCCCTCTCTGTTTGAGGTATTTTTTATTGTGGAGAGTGAGGAGACCCAACAATTAGTTATGCTTGATAAAGGAAGCTCCAACACAGGATTTACCATGGTGACAGGAAAATTTTTCACAAAAAGATCAACCTCTAAAGGAAAACCCTTCACAAAGAATAGTCGTGGAGAATATTGCACGTATTGCAAATGACCAAGACATACCAAGGATACTTGCTACAAGCTTTATGGAAAGGAGAAAGTTCTTGAATGAACGGGTGGAAATAAAGGCCTAACTCAAATATAGGTGAATCAAACAACCTCCGATAAGGAGAATGTAGTTGAACATCCTTCTACCTCGTAACTTGACTAGGATATCCAAGCCTTTAGTAAAGAGGAGATGGACCACCTTTAAGCCCTCCTAAACTCAACAAGTAATCCTCTTGGCTCGTGTGGCTTGACCATGAAAGATAAGAGTTCCTTCAATATTTCTGGTTCAATTCCACAAAGCATCTGAATCCTTGATTCTAGGGCAACAGATCATATGACCCCATTTCCTTCATATTTTACATCATACCTTAAAGTATCCAAAAAGCAACTCATTACTGTTGCTAATGGAGATCATGTTCCTATTGTTGGATATCGCAATGTCCAACTTCAGTCCTCTTTATCCCTACACAATGTTCTTCATGTTCCAAAATTGGCTAACAACCTTATCTCTATACATAGGCTTATACAAGATTGAAATTGTTCAATAACATTTTTTCGTTCTCATTGTGTTATTCAGGAACTTACAATGGGGAGGACGATTGGAGTAACTAAAGTCTAGGGTGGGTTATACTACTTACAACATAAAGATAGGTAACAACACCAATAAGAAAGATTTACCTTCCAGTTAATGAGCAACCTCAGAAACTTGGGCAACTTCTCAAATTTGGCTTTACCATAAACGTCTTGGACATTTACTATTTGGGCTACTTAAGATAATGTTTCCACATTTATTTATAAAGAGTTTGTCAACTCCTTTAAGTGATGTTTGTCAATTTTCAAAGCACCATCATGCAACATTTTCTCCTTGTAATAATAAAAGTCTTGAACTTTTTAACCTTGTTCATTCTTATGTGTGGGGACCAGCTAATAACTCTATATTGGGATCTAAGTGGTTTGTATCGTTTATTGATTATTGTACCTATGTGACATGGATATTTCTTATGAAACATAAATCTGAGGTTTGTCAAATATTTGTCGATTTTTTCCATCTTGTCAAAAATCAATTCAATAAATCTATTAAAAGACTACAATCAGACAATGGTACTGAATTTGTAAATCTTGAGTTCTCCAAGTTTCTTAAAGATAATTGTGTGGTTCATGAACTAACGTGTGTGAATACTCCCTAACAAAATGGGGTTGCAGAAAGGAAAAATCATCATCTCCTTGATGTTTCTAGAAGCCCTCCTCTGCCAAATGTCCGTTCCTAATATTTATTGGGGAGAAGCTATCCTAACTGCCACTTATCTCATCAACAAGTTACCCACTCGTGTTTTAAACGGTATTAGTCCAATTAAACATGTTATCCTTCTTTACTTCTTCTCCCCTAATGTTAAGCTTACCAAGTTGTGTCTTTAGGCGTGTTATCTTTGTCCACTCTCACAATCCACATCGTGGGAATTTAGACCCTAGAGCTGTCAAATGTGTTTTCATTGATTATCCCTCAAATAAAAAGGGGTTTAAGTGTTATCATCCTTTGAGTCGTCGAGTCTTTGTCTCAATAGATGTTACTTTTCATGAAAGAGAGTCATTCTTTGTTAGCCCTCCACTTTAGAGAGAGATTTATCTAGAAGTTGAGTCTGTTATCAAGTCATTACCTTTTCCTATTTAGGATGTTGTCAAGTCATTACCTTTTCCTACTCAAGATGTTTAAGTTCAAGTTTAAGAAGTCATGAAACCCACTCTGGTCCTAGAGCAAGTCCAATTGTCTGAGCCGGAGGTAAGTATTCTTGAGAACTCCATTGAGGATGTTACTAATGACATGCATATTGCTTTGAAGAAAGGGAAACGATCATGTGTTAAACATCCTATTTATTAATTTGTGTGTACTGACCATCTCTTTGTACAACATCAGAGTTTTATTGTTGTCATTGATGCAATCAAAACACCTACATCAGTATAGGAAGCTTTGAAAGATGAGAATTGAGTTCAAGCAATGAAAAAAGAGACGAAGGAGTTAGAAAAAAACTCAAATTGGACAAAAGAGTTGTAGGTTGTAGATGGATATACACTATGAAGTGTAAATCTGATGGGACCCTTGAGCGATACAAAGAAAGATTAGTTGCTAAAGGGTATACACAGACTTATGGAATAGATTATGAGGAAACATTTTCCCTTGTAGCAAAGATGAATACGGTAAGAGTTGTTATTTCCTTAGCTGCCCACTTTGGTTGGAACTTGCAACAATTTGATGTTAAAAATTCCTTCCTTCATGGAGACCTAGAAGAAGAAGTCTACATGGTGATTCCCCTAGGATTCTATTCTCAAAGTGAAAAGAACAAGGTATACAGACTCAAAAAGGCATTGCATGGAGTTAAACAATCTTCTTGAGCATGGTTTGGAAGATTTGCTCAAGTCATGATATTCGTAGGATATAGGCAAATTCAAGGTAATCATACTTTCTTTATAAAACATTCTCCTGATGGTAAACTCACTCTTCTCCTAGTCTTTGTAGATGATATGATTGTTACAGGTGATGATGAGATTGAAAAACTAACTCTGAAAGAAAAATTGGCAACATAATTTGAAACAAAGGAGTTAGGAAAGCTGAAATAGTTCCTCGGGATAGAGGTTGCATATTCCAAACAAGGTATCTTTATCAACCAAAGGAAGTATGTACTTTATCTCCTCATAGAAATAGGAAAATTTGGATGCAAGACTTCAAGGGTACCTATTGAGTAGAACCATAGGATTGGATGTGAAGAAATCCAACCATCGAGAAGTCTCAATATCAAAGATTGATGGGGAAATTGATATACTTATCCTACACTATGCCAGATATTGTTTATGCTATGAGTGTGGTAAGCCAATTTATGCATGATCCCAAGGAAAGACACCTTCATGTAGTTGAAAGGATCCTTCAGTATTTGAAGGAAAGTTTAGGAAAAGGATTGTTGTTCACAAAAGAAGGTACATTATCCATGAAAATATATACAGATGCAAACTATGCATGATTAGTTATGGATAGAAGATCCACTTTCGAATATTGTATGTTTCTAGGAGGAAATCTAATAACTTGGAGGAGCAAGAAGCAAAATGTGGTTGTTTGATCTAGTGCAAAAGTAGAATTTCGAGCGATGGCATACGGTATATGTGAATGATTGTGGATGTAGATTATTCTTGATGACCTCAAAGTAAAATATAAGGGACCTATAAAGTTGTTCTGTGACAACAACTCAGTTATTAGTACTATCCATAATCCAGTCCAACACAATAGGATAAAGCAAATAAAGATGGACAGATACTTCATTAAAAAGAAGTTGAAGAGTGGACTTGTAGTCACAACACATGTTCCTACAGGACTCCAAGTAGCAGATGTTTTCACCAAAGGGGTCCCTACAACTAGATTTCAAGAACTCAATGACAAGTTAGGAATGATTGATATTCATTTACCAACTTGAGGGGGAGTGTTGGAGATATTGTAAATATTTGACAAGATATGATAGGTAACTCATTAAGAGGTTACAAACATCTAAATATCTCATTAGATTAAGAGGTTACAAATATCTATATATCTCATTAGAAGATCGTGAATATCACATTTTATCTATAATGGTTATCATTTATTTTTTTTTTGTTGTTAGCTATAAGTAGTTCACTTTTATCCTATAAAAAGGGAGATTAGAAATTGTGTTATTCAATTCAATCAATACACAATTCATTTTACTTTCAATTCCTTTTTTACAAGTATCCTTTCCAACAAGTCTCTTCATGCTCACTCAAGTATTTTTTCAATTGTCTCTTCAACCAACAAACTCAACTATTATTTACACAAAGTCTCTTCAAACTTCAAGTTTTTTCAAGTGATGAAATGGTTGTTGTTGTAACTAGGTGACTCTTTATGTCTTATAAATGAATATACACTTCTTTGACTAAGAGAGAGTATAGAGTAGTGTCGCAACCTAGGCTACGACCGGGTCAGTGATGAGTCAAAAACCATACATTAAACATGGACCTAAGAGTGGTGTCAGTAGGCAACTCATGCACCTAAAAGATGATTGTTAGCTAAGATCTAGATTAAGAGACTAAAACCAGAGAAAAATGTAAAACTATGCTAAAACAAGGTATAAGCAAAAAAATCCTTCATTGCAGGTCCAGACGAACTCTCAGCCCATCCAAAAGAGGCCCAACTGAAAACACCTTTGACTTGGCTGACTCCATCTCGGCCCAGTAACGTAGAACAACCCAATCGGAGGAACGGCCCAATAAAGAGTGAGGTCTAGCTTAGCAGCCACGTCACCTCCTGGAGTAGCTTGCAGCACAAGTAATAGCAAGGGTAGAATAAGGAATTCAAATGTAATTCTGTTAAGTTAGTTGGGGAAGTTAGATTTCGCGCCTTGTATATATAGGTACAACTATGAACAAATCAGGGTCTTTGGCTTCATAATCACATTCACGCTTCCATCTCCAAGTTTTTCTCTCATTTTTATCTTCTCTCCCACGGTGGTTTACGGCGTTGTAGTGGCGTTCTCTCGATCGAAGAACGTAGGCTAGGAACTGAGAAGCCGAAGGTTGTTGGAGGTGACCGATTGGAACACCAATGCACTCTAGAGAACTTGATCCTCTGCATTCTAGCTACTCAAGGTGAACCATCGTCGTCGACCATGGCGATTGTCGTGAATGGTGGAGCCACTAAAGCCAAATCCCTGTGTTTGTATTTCGTTTCCATTAATGTGAAGTGATTTCTGATTCTGATTTCTGTTGCATTCCTATACTTTAATTCCTTATCTGCGCTGCGATTGCACAAAGTGAGGGAACCATGATTGAACTAAGCCGATTGGAACTGGTTTGATTAGAATAGTAGGTAATCAACTAGATCACTTAATTGAGAACCTAAAATCAGCTTGAACCTAATCCCTGCCAATTGATGAGGTAGCGATTGCGTAATTCCTCGGTATGGCAATGGACGAATGTTTGGCGATCGTCATAAGAATATCGAAGGCTGATATGGATTGTTAACCGAATGGATGAACCAGAAAAGACTTGATTATTGGACTGAAACATGAACACAACCATAGCAATAGTGTAGTCAGTAGCTGCGTTTACACTTTATGTTTTATTGTATTCTACTTTACTCGCATTCCAATTCCCTGTTTACTGTTGCCCTAGTCTGATACAGAGCCAGTCCGACTCTGTAGCATCTGTCCGCACTCAACCGAGACAAGTCAATACTCTGCACTTAGATTCTGCTTTGTTTATTGCACATTAAAACACACTATGTCCTTGAGAAGAATGACCTAGGGTTGACTATACTATAGTTAGCTTTAGTAATTTGATGCGTGTTAGGACGACTAAAAACGAGCTTATCAGTCAGCGAAAAATAGAAGGATTGGAATCCGAGTTCCTTCTAGGGAAGGAACAAGGAATACAGAGTCACCACCGACATTTTTATGGAAAATGCCAAGAAACCTATTGATGGATAAGGCTGGTTTGGAATCAAAGTGTAGGTTTGGGAATCGGTTACGTGTGGGGATCACTAGTATCTCACCATGTCTATCCATGGATAGTTACCCTAACTAGATGCATGAAATGAGATATGACTTCTACGTTATGGTTTATGCCTTTCTAAGAATGGAAGATATTTATAAGAGATGTTTTTGGGTTTTTTTGGATGAAGAACTTGACAAGAGTTGTCTTTTGTTCCTACGTATCTCCTATTTCACAGAGAAGTCAAAGTTTACATAGTTCTGAGGCAAAGGTGACTAGGTGATAAGAAGGAGGGGTCGAGACCGTCTTGGCCCAATTGGAGTGCCAAGACCGATTTAGCCTAGTCGGAGTATTGGATGGGAAAGATTATTCGTTGGCGTCCTAAGAGTTGGATGGAAAGGACTATCCGTTGGCATCCTAAGAGTTGTATATTGGGGGGCCGAGACCAACTCGGCCCAGTTGGAGTGGAAAGGACCGAGATCATCTCGGCTGAGGCAGAGTGCCGACTAGGTGTCGACAAGGCTAGTGTGTCGAATGATACTCGGCAGGTGTGGTTTGGAATTGAGGATGTATCTCAAATTGGACCAAAGAGTGTTGACTCCAAGCCAATTTTGGTTTCGGTTAGTGTCAAATCGGCCCACAGACTATAGTGTATTGCTAGGCTAAACAAAGGAAGCACGTTGGCTTAAAGCTTAAGGCCACTAAATGGATATGCATAGGGGGATATTTTAAAGGTCTTACCTTGTATCAAGGAGTTGTACTTCAGTTACTTACTGAAAGGTGGATGAATGCCTTCCTTCAAGTCCCTTCTCCTACAGACTCCTTTCAACATTCACAAACGCTCTTCCCTCTGAATCCCCCCTTCTCTTCATTTTCAGGGCCTTTTATAAACCACACATTCTCTTTCAGGTTACCATCCCCGGATCTTCAAGGAGATCCTCCATATTAATGTAGTGGTTCCTTCCCTATGCTCATTAATGCCATGGTGCTTCCCTAGGGGTTTACTTCTCTCATTCGCATTTAATGCGGTGGTGACCGCTCATCCCTTTGCCCTAGCGAACTCGATGGAAAGGTAGCTTCCGCGATGCAAGGTGGCAGGTCTGGGGGCTTCCCGTAGAAGTCAACGTCTGCCATGTCTCCTTCCCCTTGCATGCGCTTGCTCGAGGCGAAGCGGATCATGCCAACCCACGCTTCCCCAGCCTACTTTTCGTCTCTTTCTCTTTTTAGGGAGAACAATCAGCCTGCTCTCCCTTACACCTTTTATCCCTTTCCTTTTTTGAGTTTTCCTCTGCTGCCCCCTCTCCCAAACAGAAAAGGGGTACTACAAGTAGAAAGTGTTAAGATTACAAGAGATTGAATTGAGAATTGTTCTACTTTAATACTTCAGTCTTTAGGTATATATAGGCTTCTTGAGAATATGCTCGTTGAGGAACACCTTGAGTCTTCTTCTTCTATTCTTCATGTTTGAGTTTGAAGTATATATTATAACATTAAATCCTTGCATTGATTGCCTTTTACCAACTTGTCATTTTGTAAGATAAAGTAGTGTGCTTATCTTACTTTTCTTTAAAATCTTACCATGTAACTCTAATCATGCTTACTTTTTTTAAGAAGAAAAAAAGGATATAATGTTATAAAGAGTTAGCAGACATGCCTTTTGTGGCAAAGTGCTTGATAATTTTGACTTTTGTGAATCTTTATTAATACTTGAAATACATGTAAACACTTTGCATGTGTTAAGTTAGTACAAACTCGCAATATAAAATAAGTATATAAAAATACTTTTGTGTTTCAGTTTATTTGATAGGGTGCTCCTATTGTTTGCGGGTAAGATGTAATGACTCCAAGGTTAGCTCAACTAATAGACTATGCATAGAAGGTTAATTTTAATAAGATCTTCAATTAATTTAGTTTTGGAAATGGCGGTTAACTTTTTCCTTTCTTGAAAAATGCACTATACAATAACATCAATGTGAATACTACCTAACAATCGAATAAAAACATGGATCATAAAATAAAAGCATAAAATATGTACAGTCATAAAAAGCAAAGTCTGTGCCTTATGGCACTTACAACACCATAACAAAAATGAAGCTAAGGGTTACACATGCCATAAGAAAAGATACATAACATTGAAAAAGGGAATAGAGGACTGATAATGGCGTTGAAACACTATCAAAATCACTAGATTCCCCTTAATTTTGAAGTATAGGGACTAACCTAGATCGAATCTCTCAAGCACACAATCATGCAATGCTTAATCTTGTTGAACAGAAATCAAATTGAATGCAAAAAGGGGATTTGTGTGTAAACAAAATCATGCAAAGGAATTATGCAGAATAATTATGCAGAATAAAATTTAACTAAACAAAATTACGTAACATCAATCCAATGATTCAATCATGTAGTTCTATTATCATGGTTCTAATAAGGGTATAAATTCATATCAACCCAAGATTTATTAAATAATCATCTAACATCCATCTATACAGATTAATATCACAATCACATTCCTAATTAGCATGGATTCAAGCACATAATTAGTTGATTTTAGGTGATTAATTGACTACCTAACATAACACAATCTAAGACTTTAAGTGAAACCATAATCATGAAAACGAGTCAAGATTTGGAAAGAAAAGAACATAATAGAATTTGCATAAGGAAAGATTTAAGAACTCAAACCGAACTACAATCTTGAAACCTTTAATTGATAAGATAGCTTAGCCTTCCATGGCAATCATCATAGAAAATACCACAACATACAAAGCAAGAACCAAAGGAAAAGAGAAGAAACTTGTGATCTAAGAAACCTCCTAAAAATCAAAATCTGAAAAGTCTCAAATATCTCTCAATAACTTCTCTCTCATCTAACCAACTACTAATTATTACATGCACTGAATGCCAAGGAAGGTGGTATGGGCTAGAGGAATTCCTAGCCCAAAGGTCCACCAACCAAGGTCCTAAAATTGGGCCAAAATAAAGAAATGTCCAACAAAGTGAGTGTAGAGGCCGCAACTTCACACAGACTTTTGACACTAAAGACGATCGAATTGGGTTGAGCCAAGAAAATAGAAGTTATGGATCTTTGTCTTATTTTTCCAGAGCCACCAAGATTGTCCAATTTAAAGGTCTGTAGCTCTATATATGGCCTGCACAAGATAACATCATAATGAAAATTAAGTTAAAAAATAAGCAAATATTAGGAACTAAACCTAATTAAGTCCAATAACCCAAAACTCGACTAATGTATCAATATTAACCATAAAATGATGTCAAATATGTCAAGCATAAGTCACTATTAAGTTCCTCAAAAATGCTCTATCAGGGATACATAAAACACTCTATACAACTTGAGCTGACCTCTACAAAAGAAAAACAACAAACCTATCATTAAAGCGGTGATGGTGCTAATGTGGAAGCTTTAGCACCTCCCCTAGTCCTCTGAAAACGAAGTGGGTGGGGGCCCAATGCATCATGGTTTCGGTGCCAGTTCCCAGCCAAATCTGATCCCATCATTCCCATGGGTTGGGCCTACATAATAGGGATCGGCAAAAACATCTCAATTTTAGTGTAAAAGGTGATGGAGAACACCTAGACTCCCACTCTAACATGCTCCACGCTAACCTCTCCTCGATATGAGACCCGCCAAAGGTCATGGTTGATCTTCCATGTTCCTTTCAAATCCATCGTGGTGTTAGAACCAGATGCAAAAGGCCCCTAAGTAGACCTTGATCAACAAAATGCTTGGAAACCTATGTCCTTAGGGTGACCTCGACATCTGCTCCCGCTGTTATCAAGTTGCAGCCATTGTAGTCGCACATATAGATACAACATATAAACATAAGGGCAAGCTATTGCAAAAAAGACCTTAAGTCTATAAAGAAAAGTAAGAACAACATGTGTAGTCACAATGGTTATAAATTTTACAGATTATCAAAGAGCTCCAACTCACACAACCATCACTAACAATCTATATTCAACAATCATACACATAATTATACGACCACTCCATGAAGATTTATAGGCCAAACAACCACTCCTATCACTTCCTTAACATACCCTTATTCTTGGTATTAGGAAAAAGGAGATGATCTTGTGAATTGAGAAATGTTTGGGTCGAGATAGGTTGTACGTGGGTAGTGACTTTCTATAGTACTTGCAAAGACTACACCCATTTGTGGGGGATTTCCCATCCACCTATCCCTAAGGCTACACAGCCCTATCTCTCCTAATCCAGCAATGGTCGTGAATCTCGCAACTCGTGGTGTTTCTTGACTTATATGCCTGCTCCTTAGTAGCATCCACTCGAGACTCAATAACAATAACAATTGTAATCCTCTTATCACTTCTAGTTTTCCTAGGCATCCAAGTACTAGCAACACACACTGATGTAGATACGAATTTACATAACCCTGGGGGACATGAAGGAGAGATTGCCCCTACACCTCAAGGATCTATGACGAGGGGTAGACTCAAAAGAATACAAGAAGAAGTGAACAAAGAATTGGCCATGCTCCAAGGCTAAGAGGAAACACTTGAAGAAGGGCATATTGTGTATAATTTTTTCAGCTGCCAAGGTGGCATTGTATAGGGCTAGAGTGTCCATATTTTCCTTATATTGTCATTCTAGTTGGAATACATTTTCAATAGGATAGCTTAGCCTTGGGTCAAAGCCCCTTTGTAGGACCGTTTTCCATCTCCATCACAAATAGCCCATGCCATTTGTCACGAAATCGGTTGCTAGTCCTAGGTTGTCTGAAAATCAGTCGCTAATCCTAGGTTATTTGTCGCCACTTCCATCACTAACATGCTTTTCTAAATCAACCATATTTGGAATTACAAACCTCTGAATTGGACAAAGTTGGTGTTTCAAGAAAGCTAAGAGAAAGATCTACAACTTTCCTATTCAAAGCTCAACCTAATTTGCACACCTTCAGCTCCAAAAATACATCCAAAAGTAATGTCACATAAGGGCCAAGGAGGCTTGTGTTTATGAGCCATTTAGTTTGTGTTTGGGCTTGTTGGGCCTTAGGCTTCGCTAAGTGACTTGATTAGGATTAGGAGCTACCAATTAGGATTAAGGATTAGATATAAAAACTCTCATTGTAATTAAGATAATCACTTTTTGATGAAATTGTGCTTAACACTTTTGAGATAATTCTCTCTTCTCTTGTCTTGAACAAGAAATCCAATTCCTATCAAGCCTCCAAGATGGTTGTGACGAATCTCTACAATCTCTTATCTAATTCTTAGGAATTAGTGGCGAGTCATTCCTTTTCTAAACCATTTTATCTTTTCTTCTAATTGATTTTTTTATTCTTGATGTTCTTGATTAATTTTTCGTTATGCTTGAACTAGATCATGATTGTGGATCCTAGGCATGCAACACGCACCCACCATCTCCACATGGCTCCTTAAGAATAATTGGACTCACAACAAAATGAATGATTCATCAACCATCCTCCCAAGAGTAAAGTTATTACTTTAGCTCATTAACAAGTGTTTTATCCCTTAAAGATAGCAATATTCCATACTTTATTCAACTCATCTTGATTATCATTTCACTTTATTCTTTTACACACATCCTACCCATAATTAATCTTTTACAACATGAGTATAAAGTTTTTGTTTCACAAATTATTCATCCATACAATTTCACAACTTAAGTTATTTTCTCACTGACATGGGATTTCGCTCAGTGAGAGGGTATACTTGCCCAATGAATCCTACCCTCTAGTAAAGGGTACCACTCAAACATCCTCATTTGCTTAGCAAGAGCCTGGTCTCGCTTAATGAATAGAGCGATAGAAAGCTCCCACTAAGTTTTGTCGCCTAGCGAATACATCTTTCACCCAACAAGATTTGCCATAATGGCTAAAATTCCTAAAATCCTCACATCCTTACTCAATGAGAACATGTCTTCACCCAGCCAAAAGCATAGGGTTTGGGTTTAGTCATTATCCATTGGATAATTAGGGTCTTAGGGACTATCAAATAAAAAGGGTCATCATTAGTGTTGCACCCCAAAACTGTCCGGGACTGAGTGTTCCCGGGACCCACCTTGACCCACGTAAAAAAGAAGATCATGGAAGGTAGTTCCCACAAAATCGGCACCTACCAAGAGAGAATCATGGGAGAAGAGTAGGGGATAAGATATGGGATATTAGATCCTAAAATTAAGGAGAGAATCGTGGGAGAAGAGTAGGGGATAAGATATGGGATATTAGATCCTATAATTAAGGAGAGAATCGTGGGATACAAAGGCAACCACCGGCTCAATCCGAAGCCTATAAAAAAGGCCTCAAGCCGAACAGGAGGGGAAATTTTTCCGAGCAAAAACTCTAGAGAAGAGAGAGTAGAAACTCTGGGAAATTAAGAGCAGAAACTCTAGAAAAGAGAGAGCAGAAACTCTAGAAAAGAGAGAGCAGAAACTCTAGAAAAGAGAGAGCATAAACTCTAGAAAAGAGAGAGCAGAAACTCTAGAATGCTGAGAAAAGAAAAGCCGACGACATCATAACACAAGCCAGACGAAAACCAGAACGAGCCGAAAGTATTAGACAAAGGGAAGAAGACACCGGACTCCTCTGGATATCAGGTTAGTAAGTAAATGCACAAATATTTCCCTTGGATGAAGCCTTAGGTAGCCCCTTCCCTCTCTACAAAACCAAAGACAAATCTCCCAACCCCCTTTCTCCCAAGCCCCCCTCTTGCCGAGGCCGAATTCACCTCAGCCTCCCTTGGCCGGGACGAAACGGTCTCACTGTGACATCCTCCATCGCTGGGATCAAGTTCATCTCGGCCTCATGTGGACCAACCATCCTCCTAAAAATTTCTGTCACCAAGGTCAAATTTATCTCGGCCTAAACACAGCCATGCTGGTATTGACCGACTTCACCTTTTCTTGACTAGTAACCCAACCAGAACTACGTGGACTTTGATTTCTCTAAAGCCGAGGTACATAGGCACAGGAGGTACACTCCTATCAAGTCATAAATCAAAAAAACCAAAAACACTTACTCCTACCCCTGACTCTCCATAATCCCTACAGGACCCAAACCTAAGCATCATCCCCACAACCTTACAACTAGCCTAGGGTAACTATCAGGTGATAGACATGTTGGGACACCCTATGTTCCCAATATGTAACCAACTCCCGAATCTGCAATTCTAATTCTTAGACCAGCCTTTCCCCAGGTTTCCTGGCGTTCCTTGGAAAAAACGCCAGTGACGACTCCTAGTGGCCGAGTCGGTTTCGGCCATCCTATGGTTGGGACCATTTCGGCCCACCTCGAACCATTTCGTGCCTCGTCACAAATTAGGTTGTGACAATTAGCAATCATGGTAGAGGGATTTTGGGATCTGCAATGATAGGGGTTCTTTGGGTTTTCTCCAAAACTCCAACCATTCGATATTTCATCTCGAAAAATGTTGTCACACCAAAAAAAGTATGTCAATGACACTTGTTCAACTATACAGTTAACTCACTCAAGGTGACAATTCAACTTGGATAACTATTTTCAAGGAAGATTTACCTACATGATTCTGGCCGTTTTGACATTTTCTTGGGATTTTCTCAAGAAATGTACAATATTATATTTTATTAATTCTTTTTCAACAAAATTTTAAATTTACTTACTCTTTTAATTATTCAATCACTTTAACTAACATAGATAGAAAACATCAGTATTACATAAGACCAATTTACAAATAGCTATTTTTATCTTCTTAAGAAGATTATTGCTTTTAATTAAAATATGATTTGTTTGTTTAATTTGTTCGAAAACACTTCAAAACACTTAAGGTTTAACATAAGTTAACTCAAGCTTTCAAATAGGTCAAGCCAAACGTAAAAATAAACCTATTTCAAGTAATAAGCTAGACTTGTGCCTTAATTTTTTTAAATGTCAAACCTATTTAAGCAAAACTTTGTTCAACTTAATCTATTTTCACATCTTTACTTCACTTATATATTTTAGGCTTAAATATGTTTTTGATTCCTCAAATTTAAGACGAGTTTGCTTTTTGGTCCTCCAAATTAAAAAGTAATTTTTTCGTCTTTGAAATTTTGAAATGAGTCATTTTTGTCCCCTATCATTAATGACGTTACACTCATGGCTGACATGACTAATGACATCCACATTATGATATGTCACATGAACTAAAAAAAAGGGTTAAACACTTTTTTAATCTCTCAAATTTAGGTCAAGTTTCTTTTTAGTCTCCAAAATTTAAAAGTAATTCTTTTAGTCTCTTAAATTTAAAAGTGATTTTTTAGTCCCCTACTTTAAAAACAGCTCATTTTGGTCTTCAAAGTTGACAAAAAATTTTGCTAACTTGGCTAACTATGTTTTTTTGGTGGTTTAAAAAAATGTTCTGTGGCGATTTAAAAACTGAAAATTTAGTAAAGCAAAATAAAAAAAATCATAGCAACTTCATTATTTCTTTCAATGCCCAATTTTATTTCTCAATCTTCAAAACATCTTCCTTCTTTAATTCCAGCTTCTTTATCATTCTTACTTCAATAGCCTCTATTAACATCGTCGTTCATTGTTGGGAGGAATGTCACTAACACATGTCACTTCTCTTTCTCCCCTTCTCATAATTCTTCTTTCAAATATTCTCCTCTCCCTTCTTTCTCCTATTTTTCTCACACCTCTTTCACCCTCTTCTCTTTGTCTATCTTCCCTTCTTCCTCTACGACCTTAGTGGTTTTGCCACCACAATAACGAAGTGGCCTCATATCATCTTCTTCTTGTTCAACTCTTTTTTTCTTACTCATTTTCTCTCTTGCCCACTCTTTCTTCATCTTTCTCAAGCATCCTCTCTTTCTTCATCTTTCTCAAGCATCTTCTCTTTCTTCATCTTTCTCAGTCATCCTCTTTTTTCTTTCCCTTCTGTTTTCTTCTTCAAACTATCATAGATAAGGTTTTTATTTGTATTTTATTTAGGAATAAGGTATAATGACTTATGGTTAGAATGTGTCATGATGTATTGAATAGATTCTAATGATTTCTTTCATTTTGATTTTTTTTTCATTTTAATTTATTAGATTTTGGGATTTAAAGCCATCATAAATCATATTTTTTAAATTTGCAAGAAAATAAATTATTAACAAATTTTTTAACAATATCAACTTTGAAGATCAAATGAACTATATCCTAATTAAAAAATATATATTTTTAAATTTAAGAGACAAAATTAATCACTTTTAAATATAAGAAATTAAAAGAATTATTTTTAAATTTAAATAAAAAAAACTTGACTAAAAAAATATTTAATTTTGTTTTTTTTTGTGACACGCAATGATGTTATTAATCACGTCCGTAAGGGTAACACCAAGAGACTAAAATGATTTATTTATAAATTTTGAAGAGGAAAAAAATATTTTTAAATTGAAAGACCAAATAAAAATATGCTTTAAATTAAAAAAAAAAAACAAAAACATATTTAATTATATCTCTTGTGCGCGTATCATCTTCAACGCATTATTTACGATTTACGATTTATAATAAATGAAATAAGAAACGGCATTGAACTTTCAGCCAGGTCCGCTGTCAGTATTCTGGAACGTTTGAAAAACCAAAATTAGAAAGAAAAGCTCAAAACAAAAGAGAAAATAATTTGCCATAGCCGATGAGCAGTTGAATTCAATCAAAGCGTGTGATTTGTTTTTGTATTTGTATTTGTTTGACTGTTCTTTGCTCTCTCTCTCTCTCTCCCTATGCCTTTCTCTCTCTCTCCCTCTCTTTCTTCTGTTCTTTCTTTGAAGAGGGAGAGAGAGAAAGGGTCACCGGCCGCCCCCGCCAACAGAACCCTCCTTCCTCTTTCCTTTCTTCAATAAAAGTCAATTCCCAGTGCCACTCACCCAACCGGTAATCGGTAACCCATCCCCTCTCTTCTCTACAATATATTCACACTTTTCTCTCTCTCTCAAATTTCAATCTTCATTTCTTGATTTCTTCTTCTTTGGTCTTCATTCTCTTTTGGGTCTTCAAGCTTTTTGAAAAAAGGTTTAGTTTTTGATTGATTTGGATTGGTTCTTTGGTCATGGCTACGTCTAACGCTGGAGCTTCTGGATCCAATGATTCCACAACTACCAGGAGACAAAGCAAGAGACCCAAGTGTAATGATTTTCTTCTATTATAATTTGTTTTTGCCTTTTCGTTTTGTTTTTTGGTGGTTTGCTTGTGTCTATCACGTGAATTTTGGTTTTTGTTAAGTGCTTGTTGGGTTGGGAAGGGTTAATGGTTTTGTTGAGGTTCATTTCTTGAAGGGTTCTTCTAAGACCCTTCTTGAAGCTGTTTGTCAAGAATTTATAAGACTTTTGTTAAAGCAAATGTTACCCCTTTTGATTTATTGATGTTTGTTTAAGGAAATGGTTTTGACAGGGATATTTTTATTGTTGAGCTAGTTGAGGATGTTTATTTTTGCTTTTGAAGTTAGATAGTATGTTTTGATTTAACAACAATTGTGTTTGTGTCCTCTGTTGTTTCTAACTTTGAAAAAAAAAAATCCTTCCAGACTAAAGTTTACACAATATGACTTTGTTAAAGCAAATATTACCCCCTTTGATTGGTTTTTATGTTTGCTTAATCGAGTGCAAGAAATGTTTTTGAAATGGATATTTATTGTCGAGCTAGTTGAGGATTCTTCGTTTTTTTTTTTTGAAGTTTGACAGCATGTTTTGATTTAACAACAATTGTGTTTGTGTCCTATGTTGTTTCTAACTTCGAATTTTTTTTCGCATTCAGACTCAAAGTTTACACAACAAGAACTTCCAGCATGCAAGCCTATTCTCACACCGCGAGCGGTAAATCTACATGTTTGGATATGTTGTCAGTGATTCTCTTCATATTTTAGAAGTCATTATTTACATGGTGTATTACTTTCCCTGCAGGTTATTTCGGCATTCTTGATTGTCACCATTGTGTTCATTCCTATTGGAGTTGTTTCGTTAATTGCTTCGCATGATGTATGTATTCTTGAGTGCAATACTTTTTGAATTTTGCTTACCAGTTCTGTATATTATTATAAATAATGCTGGAGTGCTGACTTTGATTCTTTTTTGTTATCTATTTATCAGGTTGTTGAAATTATTGATAGGTACGACTCACAGTGCATACCACCAAATGTGACAGACAAGGTGGCATATATTCAGACTCCTGGAGAAAAGCCATGCAAGAGGGAGCTACTTGTATGTTTCCTTAATACTGATTTCTGTTTTTGTTGTTTAACCATTATTTTTCTGTTAACTCTGTTCTATAATTGATGATTTATGGATTTCAAGTTTTGATGATAGTTTTTTTTTTCTTAAACATTGCTCTTGTGAATAGGTGGAGAAGCGTATGAAATCTCCTATTTATGTTTACTACCAGCTGGACAACTTTTACCAAAATCATCGCCGGTATATACTCCTTTTGTTTCTTGTGAATCATGGAATTTTTTATCTGTTTGAATTTCATGTATACCAGCCACGAGGAAATTGATCTAAAGTGACAAGGATCTCTGGTGGTGGGGAATGTCACACAAGGGTGTGTCACTACAGGGATCAATTAACACCCTTGGGCTCTATGATAATTTTATTGTTGATACATGTCATAAGGATTCAACAATGTTGTATGTTGGCTGCCAACTATCTAAAACAGCCCTTCTCTTTCATTGGGAAATTTTACATGTTGCTAACAAATGTTGAGTTGCACTGCACTTTAGCTTAGTTTTCATGCTTTCCTGCTAGTCTGATACAGTTTTACAATGAAAGTAGAAAAATAACTAGTTTGACAACTGAAATGAAGTTCATATAAAAGCTATTGTGTCAAAAATAAATATAACAAATAATAATTATAAATCTTTAGAGTTGAAGCTACGATTCTGTTTTTAAATTGAAGTTTATGGAATTACAGCAAAGACAAAAGTGATCTATTTGTGTGTGATGAAGTTTTAAGAGCCTGTGATATGAAATTATGAACTTTATTTTTTATGCATTCATCTTATATCCAAAATAGTTTTCCTTTTTAAAAGAATATATATGTATTTATTGTAGTCTATCATTTCAATGTCTTTTAGTGACTGGTTTCTTCAATAATTCCCAGTCTCGAAGATTGGTTGGTTAATAGTGTAATCTATGCATATAGTTCATTTTATATAATTGTTTGAATTGTTATAAATATGTTCATTTTTTGTAATTTAGGTATGTTAAAAGCCGAAATGATGAGCAGCTGAGGGATTCTGGAAAAGAAAACTCAGTGAGTGGTTGTGACCCTGAATCTTATGTAAATGGAACAGCAATTTTACCTTGTGGTCTTATTGCTTGGAGCTTGTTCAACGATACATACAGCTTCTCACGCAACAACAACAATAATTTGACAGTGAACAAGACAGGCATCGCATGGAAGAGTGATAGGGAGCACAAATTTGGAAGTGATGTTTATCCTAAAAATTTCCAGAATGGTTCTATAATAGGCGGTGGTCATCTCGTGAACAAATCAGTAAGTCTTTACATGAAGTTATATTTTGATTGAAATAAGCATCTATATGTATAATTCTCTTTCTTTGTAAAGTTTGGAACAGTAAATAGAGGTTGTTTTGATATGTGCAGCAATCTAAATTGAGCCACTGTTTTTGTGCTTGCAACTTTTGATTGTTAGTTGTTACTTGATTACTTCAGGCAGTCTAAGGATTGGTATGCATACTGTGCACATAGGTTTTGTATTCTTTTAATCTTTTTTTTCCCTCCTTATACTAAAACATAAGCTTTAAACCACTTCTTGATTTTAAAAACAGAAACTACCGATGTAGTTATCATGCTAAAGTTTGGAATAGAACTATCTGGTTAAATAATTGATAATTCTATTTGAGTTGCATATAACTGGCTGAAACTACTCAGTAAACAATCCAAAGGCAGGGATAGTGATTTTGGAATAGAACAGAAAGGCATCTTGATCTTGCACTGAAATGGCTGTCCTCTGTAATGAATTAGTGATTTACTGCTTATTTTAAAAGTGCTTGACAATTGATATATACTTGGTGTAAATGGTCCATTTTGCACCACATGCAACTCAGTCATGTGTTACTGTTGATGAGGCTATTCTCTAAATAGATCAATCGTTTAGAAACCATTTATTTATATGCATTTATGCTCCTCGTTGTTTTTCTTTCATTTTATGATTTTCAATATATTCAGTTGTCCATCTCGTGATTGTTTGGGATTCTCAATTTGCTTGCATCAATGAGATAAGTTGCTCACTTTTTGAATGTTTATGGAACAGTTGAGTGAGCAGGAGGATCTTATTGTTTGGATGCGAACTGCTGCTTTGCCAACTTTTAGGAAGTTGTACGGTAAGATTGAGGTAGATCTGGAGAAAGGTGATGTCATACATGTGAATTTGCAGAATAACTACAACACATACAGTTTTAGTGGCAAGAAGAAGCTTGTTCTGTCAACTACTAGCTGGCTCGGTGGGAAGAATGATTTCCTTGGCATTGCTTATCTCACCGTTGGAGGATTGAGCTTCTTTTTGGCTATGGCCTTTGCTATTGTATATCTCATCAAGCCAAGGTAAAAAAATCCCCTACTGTTTTCTACCATGCATGTCCCTTTCATAGATAGGCTGTTCATGACACAGCATAATGGGATTTCTTATTTTGTTGCTTAGTTATATTTGACCAGAAATGGTGTTGAATGCACTCACTTTTTGCATACATTAACATATCGAACTCAAGTTCTCCCGTTCAATATGACTTTTTACTTACCAATATAGTATTGATTAGCATCCCATTAGTCAATCTGATTAGAAGCTACATGTTGCTTGAGTTCATTGTATGTTAAGTGTATTGCAAATTAGTTGTATATTTAATACTTGTTGATATGGGAGAGTTTTTGTTAGGATCCAATTGCAAGGTACGGGATTCTAGTATGGGGTTTATAAGGCTTTGGGTTTTCCAACTACAATGATTAGCTTTTGTGGTGTGGTTCTCCCAAGATTCTTATATCAATTGGTATCAAAGTCTTCCACCACATCTCAATTACAAATGAGCGGTGTGGGTGGTGACACTAACATTGCAATGTTCACCCGAGAAGGGCTAATGCAAAACCAGCCTGCATGGATGCTCTGAGGCTGCAAAGCATATGGTGAAATGTTAGGATCTAATTATAATGGGGTATTCTGGTGTGAGGTTTATAAAGTTTTGGGTTCTCCAACTTCAATAGCTAGAATTTGTAATGTGATTCTTTCAAATTCTTATCTGTTTTCTTCTCTGGCATATAAAGATGGAAGAAAGAAAAAGAAAATGATATTATTTCCTGCCAGGACCACTAGGGTAGGAAAAATCAACTGCATTGCTACATTCATTTTGGTTTTAATGAAAATTTGGACTGGAAACTTGTATATATAAATAGCAAAAGCCAAAATAAATATCATGAGGTTGGTATAGTTCTTGTTGTACATGATGCATGTTTTGTCCTTTCTATGCAACCATATTCCTAGTAGATTCAACTTTATATCCATTGAAAATTTAATGCAGTTTATTGTTTGTCAAAGATTCATATATGTGAACATCCATGCACAATTGCAATTTTGAATATTATTAGCTTCTAACATGTCTCTCTTTCTTTAGGCAACTTGGAGATCCCTCTTATTTGTCATGGAATAGGATCCCCGGATTGCAATGAGCA
The DNA here is from genome assembly GCA_025330945.1 of Mucuna pruriens. Lineage (NCBI taxonomy): Eukaryota > Viridiplantae > Streptophyta > Magnoliopsida > Fabales > Fabaceae > Mucuna > Mucuna pruriens. Next base: position 733,769 of record JAENHJ010000536.1, read on the forward strand.
AAGAAACTAATTGTACTTGATCTTCCCCAGATTTACACGGCTTGTGCATTATACAGACTAAAGTGGCGGGTGTAATTTTGTATATCAATGTTAACCATACATGCTAATAATAATTATTCAGATGTTAGGTGTTATTATTGTTCCCTACCCCACAAAAATTCTTTTATTGTTTTTCTGCATCAAAATTGGAATATCTTTTATTTTATGACAAATAGTGTCCAATATATGTGCTAATTACTTTTATACAATTTGAGAAACATAGGAAAGTTCCTGCGTGGTATACCTTTCGGCCTTTTCTTGAGTGAAAAAAGTAGTTGTTTGCATGAGATGAAATAGTCCTTTATCAGAAAGGGATTTTCACGGTGACGTATAGAATGGTGAAATGGAAAATATCTCCACAGTTTATTATTATTAATATAAAGGGATGGTTGTAATTTTTTCACAACCCTTTTTCTCCTAAGATATGTTGTAATCACAAAATTGGCTTGGAAAAGTAATGAATTTCAAAAGGACCCATAATTGTAATTATTTATCAAGTTGCCCAAGGTTTCAAAAATTATAAAAAAAAAATGTATCTTGAAAATACTTTTACCTAATTCCTGGTCATAAGTAAATATCTCTACTTAATAAAATACTGCAATTATTTGACTCGGCTTTTCTATGACTTTTCTTAAGTTGGACTAAACACTTCTTAGATATGAGATAATTTTAGTTTAAATGTTTTTTTTCGTTTATAAAATGTTTATAAAGTTCATCTGGTAGAAATTCTTAAAATAAGAAGGTTGTGGCTAGCAGAAGCGGAGCTTTTCTTCTTAGACCACTGATCAAATCTATCTTGCTCTTATTTGTAGCGCTATGTTAGCTTTTTTTTTCAATAGTTTACCCTAATCTGTCTCTATTTGTAGGTTATTTATATGTTAGAATTTAATATATTAGGCTTTATATATATATATATATACTGGGTTTTAGCGTAATTTCTTAGACCACTGTTCAAATCTATCTCGCTCTTATTTGCTTTTATTTTTAGTGCTATGTTAGCTTCTTTTTTCAATAATTTACGCTAATATGTCTCTATTTGTACGTTATTATATATATATATATATATATATATATATATATATATATATATATATATATATATACTTGCTAAGTTTTAGCGACCTTGAATTGATAAGAGGAATTAACCTCCCATGATTGTCATCATGGAAGAACTGTAGTGTTCAATAGGAAGAAGGAAAGATAGAAAACAAAGAGGAAGTACACCAGAGGGCGTCGTAAAGACAAATCTGCCTTCATTAGACTATCTCCTCTAGCGACCTATGGAACTCTGAACTCTAAACAATACGAACAATTGATCAACTGAACATCAACTGGAATGAACAATGAACACTGAACAACGGATTGATTGAACGAGAAACGAGCTAATGTCAACAACGGATTTCTCTTCCTTTTATACACATTTTACCAACGACTAACTAACAACAACTAACTGAAATACCTAACTAACTACCTAACTGCTTCCTAAATGATCACGTGCTCGAAGTTGCTGGGGTATAGTTCGCTTAGCCTTGTTGTAGGGATGGATTCGGATGGCCAGGACGAACTCAGTAGGCAGAGACGGAGTCGACATGCGAAGTTGCAATGCAGATTCGAGTCAACTGACGGAAACGAAGTCGGCATGCAAAGTGGACTTCGCTGCTGGAGACGGAGTCGACATGTGGAGCGAAGTCGGCTATCGGAGACAGAGTCGGCATGTGATGTGGAGTCGACTGCTGAAGATGGAGTCGACATGCGAGACGAACTCATCTGGTTGAGTAAGACTCAGTCTCGGCTAGGATGGACGAGAAGACTCGGTCTCAGTTAGCAAAGTAGGGACTCAGACTCGACAAGATGAGCGAGATTCTGAAGGTCAATCGATATAGTCCTGATTAGAGCTCTGTCTCTCCAGAAACAACCTGGTATCAAGTGTTTTCCAAGCGCTTCAAGGTTATGCCGGATACTCCTTGGTGCTTTCCCAAGTAGCCGAGAGGAAGTTTTGGAATTTGGAAACTCACACTAAGGAACTGGTCGAGATTGTTCAAAAATCTCATAAGGACAATCTAAAACTAGCCGCATCACTTTATGAGGTTGAGGAAAAACTAAACTGCTCTCAAGAGGCTACTGAAAGTTTGCAGGATTAACTCAAATCCATAGTATATCAAGCTAAAGATCACTTGTTAGCCAAACAAGAATTAGAACATGTTTAGGACCTCTTGAATACCGAGCTCCAACAGTTGAAGGATAAGTAGACAACCTTGGAAGTAGACAAGGAGCAACTTGAGACTGATAAGCGAAGACTTGAGGCTGAGGTTGAAGAGCTAGCTACCACCAATCAGGAGCTGCGACGCTCGAAAACTGTGTTGGTTTGACTAGGGACGAAGAAGTCAAAGGTGGAAGCACTAATCAAGGAAAAAGGTGTCGCTTTAGTCGAGCAAGGCTTGACTATAGTTGATTAGTTCAAACTTGGCTTTCCTCATGTCTTGAAGCAAGTCGCCTTTCTACATCCTTCAGTAGATGTTTTTGAGGCCAACCCCTTCAAAGAAGTGGTTGATGGCCATCTAATAGAGGTCGACACCCCCTCCTAATTCTCTAGCCTCTTAGTTGTTAGCTTTTATACTAATTTGACCTGGCATCGTATTGCGCATGTATCTTTCTTTTTATGTACTATGTTTAACTTCAATGTAATTGAAGTATGTTTTTATTTGTCTATTGCTCTATGTCATCAGCTCCATGTCACTTTATCGCTTACTTGAGTGAATTTTTTTTTTAATGCTTGTTAAGATTTATTAATCATCTACCGCCCTCAGGTCTTTAGTATCAAGGATCAACCGCCTTGGTGGCTTAGGCACTCATTGGTCAATTACCTCTTATTTGCCTTAGTCCCCTAGGGTGGCAGCCTCTCGCGGGTCTTTAGTTCCCTAGGGAGTCATTGCTCGACTGCCTCTCATGGGTCTCAATGCCCTAGGTAGTCATTGGTGGACTGCCTCTTACAGGTCTTTGTGTCCCAAGCAGTTATTGGTTGATTGCCTCTCACAAGTCTTTAGTGCTCCAAGTAGTCATTGGACGACTACCTTTCACGGGTCTTTGTGCCTTGGGCAGTCATTAGCCGATTGCCTCTCACGGGTCTTAGTGCCCCGGGCAGTCACTGGCCGACTACCTCTCACGGGTCTTTGTGTCACAGGCAGTCATTGGATGACTGCCTCTCACAGATCTTAGTGCCCCAAGCAATCACTAGCTGATTACTTCTAATGGGTCTTAGTGCCTCGGGTAGTCATTGGTCGACTGCCTCTTATGGATCTCAATGCCCCAGGCAATCACTAATCAACTGCCTATCACGGGTCTTAGGTCTTAGTGTCCCAGGCAATCATTGGCTGACTGCCTCTCATGGGTCTTTGTGCCTCAGGCAATAGTTGGACGATTTCCTCTTGTGGGTCTTAGTGTCCCGAGCAGTCGTTGGTCGATTGCCTCTCACGGGTCTTAGTGCCTTAGGAAATCACTGGCTGACTACCTTTCACGGGTCTTAGTACCCGGGGCAGTCATTGGCTGACTGCCTCTCACGGGTCTTAGTGTCTTGGGCAGTCATTGGCCGACTACCTCTGACGGGTCTTAGTGCCCCAGGCAATCATTGGCTGACTGCCTCTCACGGGTCTTAGTGGCGTTAACAGGACACACATTCTCATATGTAACAAGTGAGAATTCAATAACATTCAACTGTAATATTTTCTTAAGGTAGCTCCAAGTTTGAGGCACCGATCTTCCATCTAGATGTTCCAATTTGAATGCTCCCTATCCTACTTCCTCCCGCACCCTAAATGGTCCTTCCCAATTGGGGGTGAGCTTATTCGTGGCAGCCCCTTTGAGGATCCGTCTCAAGACCAAGTCGTCTTTTTGTATAGATCGAGGGAACACTATGGAATTATACCTTTTGGCTACTCTAGCCTTTGCTGCATATTTGTGGATGTGTGCCATTTCTCTTTCCTCTCACACCAAATCAAGGATCGCCCTCAACTCCTCTTCGTTATTATCCCGTCGGACAAACTTGGCACATGGCGATGACTTTCCCACCTCCACTAGGATCATTGTATCGGTTCCAAAGGTAAGGCAAAATGGGGTTTCTTGGGTATTCAAGTGTGGTGTGGTGTGATAGGACCAAAGTACCTATGGAAGCTCTTTTGCCCATTGTCCCTTCGTTTGCCTGTTGCTTTGCAGGTGTTTCACATAAGTAAATGATTGTTTAACTCCATATTGTGCACAGAACTCTGCTACCACCCGCACGCAAAATGGGTGTCATTATCACTAACTATGACGATCGGTAATCCAAAATGACATATGATTCTTTTCCAATAAAACTGTTTCACTCTTTCAGCCGAGATCATGGCTATTGGCTCCACTTCTATCCATTTAGTGAAGTAATCTACTGCCACCAAAAGGAATTTTACTTCATTGACCACCAAAGAAAAGGGGCCCAATGTGTCCGCCCCCACATGTAGAAAGGCCATGGGGATGTTACTTAATGAAGAGGTTCTGGTAGTGCCTGATGTCGGTCTGTGTAGCTTTGACATTTACCGCATTTTTTGACAAATGCTAAGCTATCCTCTTAATAGTAGGCCAGTAGAATCCTGCCTGTGCAATTTTGCTGGCTAAGGCCCTCCCACCAATGTAGCTTCCACATGCTCCTTCATGAACTTCTTTAATAGCTTCGCTTCCATTTCTTTTCCGCTAGACATCATAGTGAAGGAAAGGAAAAACCTCGCCTATACAACTATCCTAAGATTAAGACAAATTTAATCACCTCTCTTTTTATTTTTCGAGCTTCTTAGAGGTCTTTTGATACCTTGTATTGGCTGAGATAATCAATGATTAGATCTCACCAAGATGATTGCCACTCATTGCAAAGCACCTCCACCTCTTCTATGGTGAGTCGACTTAACGCCTCTTGGATTACAGTCTTGTTGAGTCCTCCCTTTTGCGTACTTGCCAACTTGGTTAGTAAATCATCCCTTTCATTTTGTTCTCGAGGGACATGAAGTAGAGTGAATCCCTCCAAGGTCTCGGCCTGCACCTTTTCCACACCTAGATATCAAGTCAACTCGAGGTCCTTTGCTTGATATTCGTCATTCACTTACCCCGTGACCAATTGGGAGTCACTTTTGACGATCAACATCTCCTTGTCCAATTGTATTCCTACTAGAAGAGCCTCATACACGGCTAATTATTCCTTGCCTGAAAATCGAAACAAAGGGACTATTAAATCAAAACCCAACCCGGGCCCTCGAGGATGACTCCTGCTTTGCTTCCTCTTTTATTGGAGGACTTGTCTTATGATAATGTCCACTCCCTATTTGCCCTCGTAGCTTCTTCCTCATGGGAGTTTGGGGTCAACTCGTTGATGAAGTCGGCTAGCACCTGAGCCTTCATATGCCCCCTTCTTTCAAAAGCAATATCAAATTCTGATAGCTTGATAGTCCATCCTATCATTCTCCCTACCAAGTCGCGCTTTCGTAGGATTTGTCTGATGGAAAAGACAGTTCTGCATATCACGGGGTGACTTTGGAAGTAGGGTCCTAACTTTTTTGTGGTAATGACGATGGTAAGAGCAGCCTTCTCAATTTTTTTGATATCGTAGCTCTGCTCCTTGTAAGACTTTGTTAATATAATAGATAGGCTGTTGTTCACCCTCTTCTTCCAAAATGATCACTGAGCTTACTACATTGTCAGAACATATATATATATATATATATATATATACAATAACTGGTTTACCTAGAACCTTGTGTTAGGATTGGGGGAGAGGCTAGCATGGTCTTCAACTCTTGGAAAGTTGTTTCACACTCGTCGATCCACCTAAAGTGTTTCTCTTTTCTCAAACATTGGAAAATAGGGGCTAAATTCTTTGTTGACTTGGATAGAAAACAAGCCAAGGTCTTGATCTGTCTGCCAACTACTGCACCTCCTTCAAACTTCTGGGGCTTCTCTTGCCAATTACTAATAATTCATATTTTAGACATCCAATAAGGTCTTAAGATAGGTATAATAGACTCTATTTTATAGTTAAGAATCACACATTAGCTAAGATTCAGACTTTCGGGCTAAAAAAAGGGAAAATACAAATCTATGCTAATTTGAGGATTTTAGCTAACAAAAATAGTAAACTCATTTTGCAATTCGAATCTAGAGTCCCGAACCATCCTAGCTGAGACCGAGTCCGAGTCCTCTCGACCATCCCAGCCAAGACTGAAGGTGTTTCGGCTAACTGAAGGCATCCCAACCAGATGAAGTCGTCCTGGTCAAGATGAGTTCCTCTCCTAGTCGACTCCATCTCTAGTAGTCAAGTCAATGTACTGACTCCGACTCCTATAGCTAACTCCAAATATCAAAGTCGTCCCAGCTAGATGAAGTCGTCCCAGCCAAACGAGTTCCTCTCCAAGCTGAATCTATCTTCGCATGTCGACTCCATCTTTCGCATGCCAACTCTAGCCAGCCTACTTCGTCTCTACATGATGACTCCGTTTGTGCTTGCTGAGTTCATCCCATCTATACCGGATCTGTCCCGACAGCAAGACTGACTCCACTCTAGTAATTTCGGCACGTTTTCGTTTAGGAAACAGTTAGTTAGTTGAGTTTGTTATTTTTGTTATGTTAGACAGTTATTTCTGGTAATTCTGCTAGAGAGTTAGTTAGTCTGACATGTATAAATAAGGAGGTGTAGTTCATTCATTGGTTAGCCATGGCCACAGAGAGTGACGCAAAAACACACTTACGTATTTATACTCCATCGTACACACCTTCGTTCTCGCTTCACTCCTCGGTGTTCCACGGTGCTTCAGTAGGACGTCTAGTCGGTCGAATGGATGCAAGACCAGGGTTTGGGTAGCAGCTGGTTGCTAGAGAGGACTAACCTGTATCGAGCACACTCTGGTGGACTAACCCCTCTATACCTGGCCACCTCTGATGGAACACTACCACTACCACCTGGCCACCTCTCTCCAGGCCGACTCCGTCCCAACTAGACGAAGTCATCCCAGTTGAGGCTAGAATCATCCTAGACCAAATGAAGTCGACTCCGTCCCGATTAAATGAAGTCATCCCAATTGAGGTTGGATGCGTCCCGGCTGGAGGAAGCCGACTTTGCAATGCCAACTCTATCATCAGCAGTCAGATGTCGATTCTTGTAGAGCTGACTTCACAGGCCGACACCATGTTTGAGTCCTATCCCCATGCCAACTCCTATCTGAATGCCGACTTCAAAGCGGATGCCGACTCTAAAGCGCATGACAACTCCTATCTGAATACCGACTCCAAACTGGATGCTGACTCTAGACTGGATACTGACTCCAAATCGGATGCCGACTCTAGATGTCGACTCCCATCCATTCGGATCCATCCCGGCGTCAAGGACCGATTCCACTCTAGCAATTTTGAGCACGTGTACAAATGTGAATTAACACGTGGTCATTTAGGAGAATAGTTAGCGGTTGGAAAAGTAGTTGTTTCTGTTATTTTTGTTATGTTAGGCAGTTATTTCAATTAAATTTGTTATATAGTTAGTTGATGGATGTATAAATAAAGACTCATAGCTAAGTTCATTGGTTAGCGAATATACACAAATACACTTTCAGCCAAACGCATACACACTCTCTGTCCCCAAGCCTAAGTTTCACTTCATTCCTCGATCGTTCCACAGTGCTTTAGTATGGTGTCTAGTTGATCGAGTGAGCGCAAGACTTGTGTCTGGGTAGCGGTCGGTTGCCAAGAGGAGACTGTTAGAGCTTCCTGGCACACTGCTTGGTGATTCAACCCCTCAGTACCTGGTCATCTCAGGTGGAACACCACAGCTACCACTGGTGATCGTCGTTGGAAGCTGATCCACATTCCATCCATGAATCATACACCTTTTCATGTATCAATGTACAAGTTAATCAATGAATGGTTAGAATTCCTTTACTGCTATGTTGTAATTTTTGTAGCTTAATCTGCTCCTGCTTGGTCATGAGTGTGCATGGTAGGAATAGAATATGTTAGTTTAGGGGCCGATCGGAACCACTCTAACAACAATATAGGTAATCGATAGAGAACCTACATCAGCCAAGGGCATAATCCCTACCAAACTCGAGATCGCGATCGTGTAAGCCCTCAGTAGGCAATGGACGAATGTTAGGCGATTGTCTTAGGAATTTGGGCTAGAAAGGAATTGCTTGTATAGTAGGAACCAAAACTAAAACTAGCTAATTGACAACCTAGAATAATGCTACGATAAATATGTCTTAGTCATTGTAATAATCGTAGGTAGCCTTTACTTCCATAGATAATCAATTACTTTCTACATTTTACTTTCTTCTGCTAAAAAATCCCTTTTTACTTTTCATCACCGAGTCAGTTCGTAATCTACACACTCCCAACTTCGCACCTTTTCAGCCTTCTACACTAGAAAACACTAGAACCACGTGTCCTTAAGAGATTCGACCTAGGATGCCCTTATGCTACCCATAACATTGGAAATCTAGTATTTTGATAGTAGATATAATGACTAAAATATTTAACTATCAATCTACTGCATACAAAGTAAGGAATGGGGCAGCTGCTGCTGGAAATCAGAGATTGGGAAATAACATAAAGGAATGGACCTCTCTTGTTAGACAACGAGCCGCTGAACAACACCACAATAGGTCATCAGAGCAAGAATGTGGTATGTGTTGTTCTGTAAGACACCCAACCAATGCTTGTCTCATTTTGAACAAGATTGAACCGCAGCGATACCAAGCCCCACCTTTCTAACAATCAGTTTAGCAACCTGATCGTTCATTTTCGTGGGAATAGTTGATGAAGCACCTGACAACAAACAACATGAAATTCCAATAGGATATGTGTCACACTGCAAGATTTGCAAACACAAATTAGAGAATTAACCACCACGATAAATCAACTACATTCCAAGAGATTTGGACATAGTCCTTCTCAAACCATCCCTAGTCCACAAGAAGAAAATATGAGTAGCATCCCTAGTCAGTTAATTTGTATTATGAATTTTCTGAAATTCCAAAGTCAGAGAATTCTATTACTGATTAGGATTACACTTGCAGTGATTTAACTAAGTGTTCTAATTATGTAGAAATTAGTAATTATATTAATTCATATGCAAGTGCAGGAGTTATAGTTAATTCGGAAGTGGTAGTAGTACAACCTCCATTACCGTCCATGGCATAGTGATAGTACACAGTTTATACCCCTTAGTAGGTCTTTAAGATGAGTAAAATAGAATATAAACAATGGTTAAAAATCAAGTGTTAGCTAAGATTTAGATTTCCTAAGTTAAACTAAGGATTAAATGAATTATGGCTAAATTTATGATATTAACAAAAATGGCAAAGTATTTGTTTTACAGGTCAAAGGAGAAGACTGAGACGAAGTCAAAGTCAACGGGGAAGTCATCTCGGCCAAACAAAGCCGACTCCTCCGGACCAACTCATTGGCTGACCTCAAGCCAAGAGCCGACTCTCATTCGGAACCAGATCCATCTCGACTCTAGAAGGCCGACTCCGTCAAAGGAAAAGACTCAAACACGCGAGAATATAATTAAGCATGTGTGGGGATTAGGAAAGTAGTTAGATTCGTTACTTCTAGTAATATGTTAGAATAGGTAGTTAAACCCGTTAATTCAGTTAGTATAGTTATAGAGTCAGTTAAGAGTACATGTATAAAGACGATGCGTATCAATGTTCAAAGGATTAGCAAGATCGACCAAACACAACTAGGCCCATCCTATACACTTTCCACTCCCCAAGCCTAAATTCCCTTCATACCTCTTTGTTCCATGGTGCTTCAGTACGATGATCATTCAGGCTCGAGTGAACGCAGGATCAGGAGCCGAGTATTAGGTTGATTGTCAAGAGGAGACTGTTAGGGTGCGCTGGCACACTACTTGATAACTCTCCCCTCTATATCTTGGCCATCATAGGCGAAACACTGTAGCTACTATTTATGGCTGTCGGAGGAAGTTGATCATCAACTTTCCATTAAATCCACTTCTTGTATCGGTACTTTGACTAATCAATGAATACATAAGTTTCTTTGCACTTACATGCCTGTGATTCTCGAAAATTCAATCTGCTCTTGATTTATATGTTTATGCATGGTTAAGACTAGATCACGCCTAGATTAAAGTCTGGTTGGAAACTACCTAGGTAATACTATAGATCATACTTAGATAATCTACGTTAACCACGAGCTTAATCCCTACTCACTCGAGGCCTTAGATTGTATAAGTCCTCAGTTGGTAACGGACGAATGTTAGGCGGTCGCCTTAGGAAATAGGTTAGTGAGAATATATTGGTATGATTAAGAAATTGGAATTGAACCATTCTTTGACTTCATTGTATTTGGTATCTTAAATATACGTTAGAAAAACATAACTTGCAATTCTTTATCTTTCTATCGGTTCTTTAGATAGGTTTTACACTTCTTGCAATTTACTTTCTTGTATGAAAATTCTCTTTTACAATTCCCGCCGAATCTGCATCCTCCGTTCAGTTTCATCCCTTTCCAGTCTTGAACCTTAGAAATATAGGAACCACGTGTCCTTGAGAAGAATGACCTAGGTTGACCTTGTGCTACTGTAGCTTAGGAAAATCTAGTATGTTGATAGGGGAAATGATGACCAATACCCAACCTATCAAATTGGCGTCGTTGCCGACGACACAAATTCTGTGTTCCTAAGTGTGCCGGGTCTGTAGAAAGAATTGAACCTAAGTTTGTAGTATGCTTGTTTATAGGTATACCGAATATATCTTATTCTCCTTAATTGAACAATATCAGTTAATCAGCTTGAGTCTGATTATGTTTTTACTATAAGTCTTTCTTGTTTAGATATTGAGTCTGTATTTTGTTTTTAATATAGTTGAATTTTTGCTTTTTCTTTTACGCGTGTTGAGTCTAATGTGTTGTTAAGTTGGAGTCTATATGCATGCGTATTATGATTTCTTGTTATGTTGTAATAATTGCTATATATGTCGGGATTGTTTAGACTGAATTCTACGTGTGCTAGGATCCACTTATTCCGAGTCCAATTTGCATATTAGCTGAGTCCGAGTTTGTCACATTCTATGCAGCCGGCATCTTTGAGTTTCATTTTTATATGATATCTTTATCTATATTTTGTAAATAATTGCCTGAAATAAAACCTTTTGTATTTTTGACATTTGTTGCATAATTTCTCGCATGAATTCTTGTGTTTCTCTCTTTCTGTTATTTTTCTGATATTCTGCATATAATCATCTATCATTGTAGCTTATCATTTTAGTCGTTAGGCAAAACTTCACATAATTGCACCCATGACTAGGAAAAGGGGTTTTGGTAGTTTTCATCCTTTCAATCTTGAGATAGAGAAAACTTTAAACATGATCAAAAAATCCAAAAACATGCATGTAGGGCATGCTAGTGATAATTTTAGCTTTGTAACCGAGACTGACAATTTTGAAATGAAGCCTAATTTTTTAGATAATCCACTGTACGAGCCGAACCCAATAGAAAACAATAACAATAGGACATTAAAGGAGCTGACGACACTAGACGTATTGTACCGGCCATGGTGCATACAATACCCACAGTTGGAACCGGCCCAGACGTACAAATTGAAGTCTAGACTCATACACTTGTTACTAAAATTCCACAGTCTTGCAGGTGAGGACCCACACAAACATTTGAAGGAGTTCCACGTGGTCTACTCTACGATGAGACCATAGGGGATACCAGAGGACTATATCAAGATGAAGGTGTTTCCCTTCTCCCTCGATGGAACAACGAAAGATTGGCTGTATTTGCAGCCGGTTATGTGCACCACATGGGGAGATATGAAGCGAATGTTCCTTGAGAAGTTCTTTCCAGCATCCAGAATAGCGGCCATCCGCAAGGAGATCTGCAGAATCTGTCAACATTCAGGAGAAACTTTGCATGAATATTGGGAGTGATTTAATAAGTTGTACGCCACATGCCTGCACACCAGATCAGCAAACAACTACTGTTGTAGTACTTCTATGAAGGGTTGTTGATGATGGATCGGAGCATGATCGATGCGGCAAGTGGGGGAGCCCTAATGGACAAGACCCCAACGACAACAAGGCTTTTGATTTCGAACATGGCGAGCAATACGCAACAGTTCAAGGTCAGGGGAGGAACCAGCACCTCAAGGAATGTAAGTGAAGTCAACACGTTTGACAGTCAAAGATTAGAAAACCAATTGACAGAGCTTACATCTTTGGTGAGGCAGCTCGCTGTTAGCCAACATCAACAAGTCGTGCAAGGCATTTGTGCCTCGGTGGAGCACCCGACTGATATGTGCCCCACTTTAGAGGAGTCAGAAACCGAAAGTGCATAGTATGTTGGAGCATTAGGAGGCGGGCACCAATATGGAACGCAGCATATCCGAACCGGCAATTCGATAATTAGAAATTTTAGAGGCAATCGTACCAGCCGAATCTAAATCAAGCATAGCATACAACACCAAGGTTTGGACTAGATGGGACCATGTCGGGTTTGAGTCAAGCCAATTATCAACAGTAGGGACCAAGACACCAGGTACCACCATTCCACCAACAACAGCATCAGCAAATACCACCATAGAAGAATAATCCCGCAATGGAGGACTTGATTTTACAATTTCAACAAAACATAACTGCGACTATACAAGATTTAAAAATGCAAGTGGGACAACTAGCCAACACGGTGAGCCAAATGCAGTCAGCCGGTTCCGGAATGATCCCCTCCTAAACGATCCCGAATCCTACAAAGGGAGGAGTCGGCATGATGCGACTTCGACGTGGTAAAGAGTTACCACAGTCGGTCGTGCCTCTGCCAAGTCCATGATCAGCCGAAGCCGAGACTGAGCCGGGAGCCAAGAGTGTTCCACTACTGTTCCCCAATTGGGCAGTTGTGACAAAGAGATCCGAAATATGAAGACTTGTTAAAACTATTCAGGAAGGTGGAGATCAATATGCCATTACTCGACGCAATATAGCAGATTCCCAAATACATTAAGTTCCTCAAGGAACTCTATGTCCATAATATGAAAAAGATAAGGGGAGCCGTCGAGATGGGAGGAGTCGTATCGTCATTAGTACAGCATGAAAATGCCAGAGCCGGAATTCAACGTATCCTGCCAAAGAATTTTCCAGATTTGAGCATATTCACGGTTCCATGCATCATTGGCAGTCGTACATTCACCGATGCCATGCTGGACCTCGGAGCCTCAATCAATGTGATGCTAACATCAATATACAAGTTGCTCAACCTTGGGGATCTGGAGCCGACAAGGATAGAGGTCCAACTCGCCAACCGAAGTGTTGTGCGACCCCTCGGTGTTCTTGAAGACGTACTCGTCCAGGTCAATGAGTTGATTTTCTCAGCAAACTTTTACGTGCCGGATATGGAGGACGACGCATTCAAAGAAGGATCCGCATTGATTTTGGGACGACCATTTTTTATGATAGCAAAGATAAAGATCGACGTCCATGCCAGGATCCTTTCAATGGAGTTCGGGGACACTTATGTGGAATTCAATATCTTTGACGCACTAAAGAATCTTGCTGAAGATCATTCAACGTTCAGTATGGACACCATTGATGGGCTCATGGGAGAATATTTTTTATTAGGCACTAGCAGTGCTAGCCTAGTTAATTTTGTTGATTTGTTTGATATAATCGATAAATTTTGTACTAAGATGGCAAAATCCAATTCTGAAATGCTACCTCACATCCTTCCTTTTTAGTATTTTGGGGACTTCATTTCTTATTTTATTCATTGCACGATTGACGAAGTCCCAAAAACCTCCTAATATACCGAATTCACAATTGCCGACATCAGCAAACTTGGAGTAGTAGGGACAGCAACATTAATAAGCACTGAGTCCAATTCCGAGATCAGGTTCGGGCCGAACCTGACTCCAAGGGAGAGAGGAAAGTCGAGTCCGACTCCATCATGCAAGAGTCGGCCAAAACCGAATCGTTTAACTTAGGTGGAGCCGAGACCGTGTTCAACAGCCGACGAGGAGCCGGATTTGACTCAAGCCGGAAGGAGTCCAAGCAAGCACAGGCTCAGTCCGACCTCAGATGTCCGAGCCTGCTTTTGGATAGAGTTGGCTAGCCAACTCCATCAAAACTGAAATATGTTTCACCTCAGCCCCAAACAACTAAGTTAAGGCCATTGCCTAAGCATCTCAAGTACGCTTACCTGGGGGATAACCAGCAATTTTCGATGATCATAGCCAATAACCTTAACAGAGAACAAGAGGAGAAATTGCTCGAAGTTCTCGGGAAGCACAAGAAGGCAATTGGATAGACACTAGCTGACCTTCTAGGGATCAACCCCTCCATTTGCATGCACAAAATCTTGTTGGAGGAAGATGCCCGACCGGTTAGGAAACAGTAGTGGAGATTAAATCTGACTTTACTGGACGTCATCAAAAAGGAAGTTACAAAGCTACTTGTAGATCATTTATCCCATTGCAGATAGCCAATGGGTAAGTACGGTTCAAGTAGTGCCTAAGAAGTCCGAGATGACAATCATCAAGAACCGACAAGACGAGATGGTGCCAGCCATGATTTAGAATAGCTGGCGAGTCTGCATCAATTACAGGAAACTAAATCAAGCAACTCTCAAGGACCATTTTCCACTACCGTTCATTGATCAAGTGTTAGAAAAATTAGCAGGCAAATCTCATTTTTGCTTTTTGGATATGTAGATTCACATAGCTTATGGATCAACACAAGACCACTTTCACATGTCCGTTTGGAATGTTCGCATATACAAGGATACCGTTCAGACTCTACAACGCCCCAAGCACTTTCTAGAGATTCATGAACAACATTTTCTCATATCTTTTGGAGGACTGCATGGAGGATTTCATGGATGATTTCATGGTCTATGCTGAATCATTTGAAGACTGTTTGAACAACCTTTCAAAAGTATTACATAGGTGCATAAACAATAACTTAGTACTAAATTTTGAAAAGTGTCACTTCATGGTTACTGAAGGTATCATTCTGGGACACGTTGTTTTAACGAGAGGTATCGAGGTCGATAATGCTAAAATTGATGTTATCTCTCTTTACCTAACCCTATCTTTGTGCGGGAAGTTCGTTCATTTCTTAGTCATGCAGGTTTTTACAGGAGATTCATCCAAGATTTCAGCAAGATCACTCTGCCTTTGTCCAAATTGCTATAGAAGGATGTCGACTTCGTCTTTGATCAACCTTGTGTGGACACATTTCAAGAGCTAAAGAAAATACTCACGTGCACGCCTATCCTCCAAGCACCAAATTGGGAGCTTCCATTCGAACTAATGTGTGATGCCTCCAACTCTGCACTAGGAGCGATCCTAGGCCAACGAGTCGGCAAGCAGCCACACGTTATTGCTTATGTATCTCGAACGATAGATGCAACCCAAGTTAACTACACAACCACTAAAAAGGAGCTTTTGGCAATAGTGTTTGCTTTAGACAAGTTTAGGTCATACTTACTTGGCTCCAAAATTGTAGTTTTTTCTGATCATGCAACACTGAAGTATCTCTTAAAGAAGCCGAACACAAAGCCGAGACTAATCCGGTGGATGCTGCTTCTTCAAGAATTCAACGTTGAGATCAAGGACAAGAAAGATGCAGAGAATGCTATAGCAAACAACTTGAGTCAGTTGGAGAGAGAAACCAGGCTGATACCAATTTGAGACGAATTCCCGAACGAGAAGATTCTACAGATGACTCATGCATCACCATGGTACGCAGACATTTGCAACTACCTTGTTGCATCCACGTACCTGAGAGGAGCATCCCAAGCTGCTAAGGACAAACTTGAAAGTGATGCTAAATACTATGTATGGGACAACTCGTACCTATGGAGAGTATGCTTTGACTAGATCATACGCAGGTGTATTCCAAAATCCGAGATCAAGTTGGTTCTCCATTTTTGTCACTCAGAGTTAGAAGGAGGACATTACGGATCGATGAGGACAGCCAAGAAAGTCCTTGATAATGGGTTATACTGGCCCACCATTTTTTGAGATGCTCACACTTTCGTCTCGGCCTACAGCCAGTGTCAGAAAGTCAGAGTGGCCATAAGCAAAAGAAATGAGATGCCCTAGCAACCTATGTTGTTTTGTGAGATTTTTGATGTCTGGGGTATCGACTTCATGGGGCCATTCCCAGTCTCCTATGGAAACTCTTACATCTTATTAGTTGTTGATTATGTTTCAAAATGGGTGGAGGCTAAGGACACAAAAACTAACAATGCTAGAGTTGTTGTAGAATTTGTGAAGTCTAACATTTTCTGCAGGTTTGGTGTGCCGAAGGAAGTCACTTTTGAAACCGCGCCATGGCCATGCTACTTTCAATGTATGGAGTAGTGCATCGAGTTGCCACTGCATATCATCCACAAACCAACGACCAAGCTGAAGTTTTCAATAGGGAAATCAAGAAGTTACTGCAGAAGATGGGAAATCCGAACCAGAACGACTAGAGCCACCTCTTGGAGGATGCTCTGTGGTCACATAGGATAGCTTACCAGACTCCATTGGGAATGTCTCTCTATCGGCTTGTCTTCGGCAAAGCTTGTCATTTACGGTCGAGATAGAGCATCAAGCTTACTGGGTGATCAAGAACTGCAGCATGGCCTATGACCAAGCCGGCCGCGAGCGAAAACTACACTTATAGGAGATAGAAGAGCTATGCTTGGAAGCATATGAGAACTCTCGAATCTACAAGGAAAAGGTAAAACATTTCCATGATAGTAGGATCTTAAGGAAGGAGTTCAAAACCAGTCAAAAGGTACTACTGTTTCGCTCCAGATTAAGACTCATAGCCAGTAAGCTCCGTTTCAGGTGGGACGGACCATTTGTTGTGACTAATGTTTTTCCCTATGGTGCAGTAGAAGTAAGAGGTGAAGCTAGTAATCACACATTCAAAGTCAATGGGCACAAATTGAAACCCTACCATGAAGGTCTGAATCTGAGTTCGACCATGGGCGAAGTGGAAATCATCATATTGGTGGAACCAGTCATTCCCGAAGACCCACCAGAAGTAGTCCCTAATTCACCAAGTGCATAACTACATTGAGGACAATGCAGAATTCAATGGGCGGCAATGTCAGGAATGAATGAAGTTTGAGTTTGCTAAAATTTCTATGTTCTTTATATGTATTATTGTTTTTTCCATGTACTGACTCCACACTTTTGACCAAGTTTGAGCCGACTCCGATTCCCTGGGAAATTGGGTCTATGCCGACTCCATCTCGGTCTATTGTTTGTTTGTTTCCTATCGTTTTGTTTGTTTTCTATCGTTTTTATTCTATTTTCTATTTTTGTTGTTTGATTATGGAGAGAAGTTTCTTTGAAAACTTAGATGAATTTCTTTGGGCAGAATAAAGCATGAATAGGCAATACGTAGTCTTAGGTGAAAGAATTTTTCAATTGGACATGAAAAGAAAACATGTGAATCCTTAGAGAATAAGTGATTGAGATTTTTCTAAGTTAAAACCAGAAATGATAGAGAACACAACCTAGTGAGGTTTTTGAGCCGAATAGATAATGATGGCATCATCTTGCCATGTCTTTTCTTTTCTTGTGAGAATTTGCATATATGTTATTTGATTACTCTAGGTTTTGTCTTGACTCTTTATATATTGCTTGACTTGCATGCGATGATGAGATGATCTAGGCCCTTTTTCTTATATAAACCACTGGCCAAATAAGCCACCTTGCAACATAAATCCCTTATTAACCACATTGAGCCTGTAAAACCTTCTTTTTGATTAATAGCTCATTACAAGCTGATCGCTGGAAAAAACCCACGATTCACCCTTAACTTAGGGGGATTAAGGAGCATTGAAATTGTTTTAGGAGTAAGATCCACAATAAGTGTGGGGGAGGGGCACTGAGGGAATCTACAGGTAAACAGGTACGAAAAACAACTATACTGAAGTGAGGCCCATGGCCGGAAGGAAGGAAGGAAGAAGAGGTTGTGAAAATAAAAGAAAAAGAAGGGTTAAAGAAGAAAAAATAGTGAACGAATAAGAGGCGGCATCAAAAGTAAAAGGGTTCTAAAAGTAAAAACCCAAAATGTCGTAGGAGTCCAAAAGAAAAGGAGATTCAAAAAGTGAGAAGAAAAAAAATAATAAAGGCTAAAAAGTAAAGAACCGAATGGGTATTATAACACAAGACTTGTAGTATCCTCGAGTCAATTCTCCAAGGTGTCACCAAATTCCATTGAGAGTGTCCTGGCATGCACATCAATCTTTGTTCTAGCGGTCATAAGGAATGGTCGCCCTAAGATTAAGGTGGATCCCTTTCCTGATGTCTCATCCTCCATATCAAGCACATAGAAGTCCGCTGGGAAAATCAACTCATTGACTTGGACAAGGACATCTTTGAGAATGCCCAAAGGTTGAACAACACTTCTATTTGCTAGCTGTATTGTCATCCCAGTGGGTTCCAAATCACCAAAATTCAAGGATTTGTAGATTGAAGTTGGCATGACATTAATTAAAGCTCCTAGGTCCAACATGGCATCAACAAAGGTACAATCGCCAATGGTACATGGGATCAAAAAGATTATGGGATCTCAACATTTCTTTGGCAGTGCTTGTGCTCTTACAGTGAATTCTTCATTTCTGGTCAACGTTGACACTATACCTCTCACTTCCATACTTACTTTCATCTTTCTCCTCTTATGCACACACAGTTCTTTGAGGAACTTGGCATACTTAGGATTTTTTTTTATCGCATCAAGGAGTGGAATGTTGATTTCCACCTTGCGAAACATCTTCAACAACTCTTCATCAGATTCAGGCTTCCTTGTTGAGATGGTCCGAGTTGGAAATGGCAATGGGACAATTTTGTCTTGTTGAAGCATCTATGAGTCGGCATTCAGCTCAAAGTCGGCATTGGCTGATCTTGGCAGCTATTGTAGTGCTAGTTGAGGTAGTCTTTTTCACTTCTCAAAGTAAGTGCACTCGTATTCCCTCTCGGGTTTGGAATTGTTTGTGAGGGTAAGTTGTTGGATCCAGCCGACTGTAAATGGCTCACAGTATTGGCTAGCTGTCTGATTTGCGTCTTGAGGTCCTGAATAGTGGCGTTTATACTCTACTGGAATTGCATATTACTGGAGCTCATGGTTTGCTGGAACTCTAGGTTACTAGTTGCTAACTGTTTCATTAGGTCCTCCAAAGATGGTGAATTGCCTTGAGGTGGCATTCTCTATTGTTGTTGCTATTGGAACGGTAGTGCTTGATACTGCAGAGTCCGTTGTTGATAACCTGTTGGTCTTTGAGGCACATTCAGTATGGATCCGAATCGCTGAGCTGTATATGGCCCTTGACCCAGCCCTGGCCGAAATGGTTGCTTTCCAAATTATTGATTATCAAATGGCCAACTCTGATACAGCTGCTTCCCGTACTGATATCCACCTATTGCTCTAACACTCTTTGGCTAGTCTTACTCGGTTTCTTGCAACGTGGGGCACATATCAGTGGGGTTCTCCATGGAAGTACATATGCCACAAACTCTGGCTGCTATATTTGGTTGGTGTTGTCCAACAGCAAGCTGCCTCACCAATGATGTCAACTCGGTCAATTGGTTCTCTAATCTCAAATTATCAACTGCACCGATTTCATTCATCATTCGTGGTTGACTGGCTCCTCTGATCCCAAACTATTGTGTATTGCTTGCCATATTGAAGATCAGGTGCCTTGCTGCTGCTGGCATCTTATCCATCAATGCTCCTCTACTAGCAGCATCAATCATGCTTCAATCCATCATCGTCAAACCTTTATAGAAATACTAGATCAGTAGTTGCTCACTGATCTGGTGATGCGGACATGTGGCACACAGCTTGTTGAATCTTTCCCAATATTCATGTAGAGTTTCTCCTAAAAGTTGCCTTATACCACATATCTCCTTCCTGATGGACGCGGTTCTGGATGTCAAAAAGAACTTTTCCAAGAATATGCGCTTCATGTCTCCCCAGGTGTTAAAGAGAATTGGTTGTAGATACAGCCAATCTTTTGCTGCTCCATCCAGGGAGAATGGGAACGCCTTCATTTTGATGTAATCCTCTAGTATCCCCTGCGGCCTCATTATGGAACAAACCACATGGAATTCCTTCAAATGCTTATGGAGGTCTTCTCCTCCAAGACCATGAAATTTAGGCAACAAGTGTATAAGACCAGATTTCAATTCATATGTATGAGCTGGTTCCAGTTGTAGATACTGGATGCACCAAGGTTGGTACACCACATCTGGTGTGGCCAGCTCCTTCAGCGTTCTATCATTTTTCTCCATTTGATCCAACTCTACAAAATTGTTAGTGCTACTATATTCAACAGAATCAGAATTGTTAGTAGTATGACTACTATTGTTAGAATTAGAAATAGAATTAGAACTATTACTTGCTACTATATCCCTAGTTTTTCTTAACCTACGTAAAGTTATTTCTATTTCAGGGTCTAAATCATACAAAAGGTCAGAACTACTCCTAGTCATGCATTATAAAAACTCATGCAGGAAAGTTAGAGTTAATTCAACAACTAAAGAAACAGAAACTAGTATTATCAGAATACAAATCAAATATGCAGTAAAGAAAATGAATGCAATGTTGCAGCTATTTTGTTTTTTTTTTAGAAGTGGAACTCACACACCAAAATTTTACGCACACTCAGCATTCTATTTTACTATAGGATCCAAATCAAACAGACACAGACTTACCTTAGACTCAAAGACTTGACTGACATGGCAATCTACAGACTTGGGATTCGGCTTCACTTCAGGCTTGGCACACAAAGACACAAAAGAACTTGTTTCCCTAGCAACAGCACCAATTTGATAAACTCATTTTTAGTCGTCTCAACGTGTATCAAATAAACTAAAGCTAACTATAGCATAGTCAACCCTAGGTCAAATTTTCTCAAGGACATAGTGCGCTCGATTGTGACTTTATGTGAAAACCGAGTGATACATAACTCAAGTGTAAAATGCATACTCACTCTTGGCTAGATGTCGAGTTGCTCTCGGTAGAGATTGGTCCGATATGGACTCGGCAGAGTCTTATCTGACAAGGTCTCGGCTAAGTGCTGACAGACACAACATAGTCGAACTTACTCTGTTTTGGACTAAAATGCAGGAAATAGGGGGTTTGGTTACGAATTAAGTAAAGAAACAGAATGGAACTACGAATGCAAATGCAGCTAAACTAGCTACTCCTACTACTACTACTCTGTTCATGCTAAGCCTCAATAATCAAATAAGTTCTGGTTCGTTCATTCAAATTCACGTTCCACATAAACCTTAGGTTTTCTTATGACGATCGCCAAATATTTGTCCATTGCCATACCGAGGATTTACACAATCGCTACCTCATCAGTTGGCAGGGATTAAGTTCAAAGTTGATTTTAGGTTCTCTTTTAGGTTCTCTAATTGATTACCTACTGAATTTGTTAAACTGGTTCCAATTGGCCTAGTTCAACGCTATCCACATTACTATATGCAATCGCGACACAGCAAGTGGATTAAAGTGTAGGAATCACAAACGTGAAATCGAAATCAAAACTATTCATATTATTAAGAACGAAATACAAACACAGGGTGTGAATTCAATGGCTCCGTCTTCCATGACGATCGCCATGGTCGAACGGTGATGGTTCACCTCTGTTAGCCAAGGCGTTGAGGATCAGGTCCACCAAAGTGCGATGGCAAGCCAAGCGGTCCCCTCTAACAACCTTCATCCTCTTAGTCCTTGACTTGCGCTTCCTCAATCAAGAGAAACACCAATACGAGCACCATGCACCACCCTAAATGTGAAAATGAGAGCGATAGAATGGATAGCAATAGAGATGAAAACTGAGTATGAATTCAACAACCATTAAACGTGCCCAGCTCCTATTATATATACACGAGCTGGACTTGCTAAACGCGTGCACACTAACGAATTCCTAACTGAATTACATAGTACAATTCCTATTCTACCCTTACATAGCTTGCGCTACAAGCTTCTTTAGGAGTGACATGGCAGTTGAGCTGGCTCAGAGTTGTAGTGGCACTTGAGCTAGGTTGCCTACGTGGATAGTGCAGTGGGCCGCACCTTATTAGGTTGCTAGACCGTAGAGTCGGCCGGTCCGGGAAGGAGTCAGTCTGGCCAGGACGACTCACCTAGGCCGAGACTCTCTTGATAGGTTGAGATCAATTTGGCCTGTAGAAAGAAATAAATTCTTTTATTAGCCAAGATCCTCAAGTTAACACAGATTTATACTTTCCCTATTTCTAGGTCCATAATATGAATTTTAGCTAAGACTCAATTCTTAAGCACCAAATGATCCCAAAAACACTCATCTTAGGTCCTTGTAAGGTGTATAAAATATGACTCATCACTACTGCTCTTGCTATTTTTATTCCTACTACTACTACTATTGCTATTGCTATTACTATTGTTATTACTATTGTTATTGCTTTTACTATTACTATTATTATTACTATTATTATTGTCACTGCTACTGTTATTGCTACTACTATTGCTATTGCTACTACTATTGCTATTGCTACTACTATTGCTACTACTACTACTATTGCTACTGCTATTGGATTCTATTGCTACTACTACTGCTATTGTTATTTCTACTACTACTTCTACTATTATTGCTACTGTTATTGCTGTTATTATTGTTACTAGTATTGGTATTATTACTACTACTACTATTATTACTACTACTACTATTACTATTGCTACTGCTAATACTATTACTATTGTTATTGTTATTATTATTACTATTGGTATTTTATTATTACTATTACTACTATTACTATTACTATTACTATTATTATTGCTACTACTATTGCTATTTCTATTTTTATTGCTATTTCTATTTTTATTGCTATTTCTATTATTATTTCTATTATTATTACTATTCATATTACTTTTGCTACTACTATTACTATTGCTACTGTTATTGGTATTATTATTTCTATTGCTATTACTATTACTATTACTAATTTTATTGCTATTACTATTACTATTACTATTTTATTATTATTGTTGTTGTTATTAAACTTAAAGATTGTGTACATATTTTTTATTTTCTTTGATTTTTCTATTTATTGTTTCATTGTTATTATTTGAAGGCCTTTATTTTACTAGATTTTGGAGAGTAATGACTTAAGACTTTGAAAGTTTATAAATTTCTTATTGGAAAAGTTTATTATAACATTTTTAGTGTTTTATAACTATGATTGTTATTTTTTATAAAATATCTTTGAATAATTTTTGTAATGTTTAATGATTCTCATGTTTTGTACAAGACTTTGGATAAGATTTTAATTTAATTATTATTGTATATTTAATCAATAACTTTTATTTATTCACTTTCGTAGTTAATTAAAGTGAGAGTAATGCTCAGCAGATTCATGTAAGAGTCATGTGCATGTCATTTACAAGGAGTAAAAAGAATCTTTAGATATATTAAAGGTAATTTGACTGAGGGAATTTTTTATGATAATAATTCTAATATAAAGTTAGTTGGATACACAAACAATGACTAGGCATGAGATATTGAGACAAGAAAAAGCACGTCAAGATATGCATTTCATCTAGGCACTAGAGCAGTAGCATGGTCCTCGAAGAAACAACCAACAATTGCACTCTCAACAGCCGAGGTAGAATACATAGTTGTAACAAGTTGTGCTACATAAGCAATATGGATGAGAAGGATGCTTGAAGCAATGCATCAAAAGCAAAATACTCCCACAATGATTTTTTGTGATAATAAGTCTACAATTGCACTTTCAAAAAACCCAGTTTTTCATGGGCAGTCCAAGCACATAGAAATTTGGTTTCATAAAATTCGAGAATTGGTAGCTGAAAAAGAAGTTGTGATTGAATAATGTCCAACTGAAGAATAAGTTACAGATATTTTTACAAAACCACTGAAAGCATGACTGTTTTATAAATTGAAGAAAATGCTCGGAATAATGAATGTAAATCAAGTATACATGCACTGTCAATATTTACTGTTGATTGAGTCAAAGTATTTTAGTTTAAAATTTTATTTTCTTGGTTTCATTATTTAATTTTCTGTTACCCATGTTTAGGATTCGATTATTAGTGTGTGGGGTAGTTTCCTATTTTCTCGGTTGCATTATTTGATTTTCTGTTACCCACGTTTAGGATTATATTGTTAGTGTGTGGGGTAGTTTTCTATTTTCTAGATTCAATAGTTATATAGCTAAGCCTATAAATTTGTCTTCCTTCTATTTGATTGACATATAACAAAAAATCAAGTTTGAGATCAAAAAATATTCAGTAGATATTCTCTCTTCCTCTCTTCCTCTCTTCCTCTCTTACTTTCCACTGTATGTGATATATATATATATATATATATATATATATATATATATATATATATATATATATAAAAAGAGAGAGGAGTATCAAACGAGAAAGATGTGTAGATAAAGTAGTACCCATGTAGGCATGGATCAAGGTATGAAAATTTTTTTAAAATATAGGAACGGAGACGGATATTATAGTACATTACATAGAGCTTACCATTAGATTCCCTACTTAGTATTGTATCATAGCATAATGCAACATTTTAAAAATTAAATATGGGTGAAGTTCAATAATATTATACAACATATAATTATTGTTAATAAAAATTTGTATTATTTAATGCATTTTTTATGTATTATTTTGTGACATAGTAGTCAAGGGTGGAGTTAAAATAAAAATTAGGGAGTCAAATATATATAAAAAAATAAAATAAAATAACTTTAAAATTAATATATTAAATTTAATCAACAATTAATAGATTCAAAATAATTTACCACGTATAAGAAATATAATTATATAAATTACACAAAAGATATAAGACTATAATAGTAGGAGAGAAAAGATAAAATTCTTAATTAAGAAATTATAATTATAGAAACTTTTGTATTAAATGTACGTTTTGCCACATCTTTTATATTTTTACAAAACTCGTCATCCAACTATGTAATTTGCACATTATGCATCATCCTCAAATGTTAATCAAATTTAAACATAGTAAAATATTTTGTTACATGAATCATGATGATGGGTGGAAAAATTTGCAAAAATACAAAAAATGAGTGGCAAAAAGTATATTTAAGTCCAAAAAAATATAATTAAATAACATATTAACAAATGTTGTAAGTTAGATAGAAAAATGTACAAATTTTATAGTTGAGTTGCAAAATTCGTAAAACCATCAAAGATGAGTGACAAAATATACATTTAAATCAAAAAATTTATTTTATCACACTGTCATGTTTAATGTTTTAAAAGCATAATTGACTCTCAAATTTGTTAAAATAAATTTTAACTTTAATTTGAGAATAAAACATTTTCTTCTTAAAAGAATACTATAATGAAATAATATTCTTTTAATTTATTATTTATTAAAAAACATTTAGAAAAATTAAAAAGGCCTTAAAATTATGATAAATAAAATTATAGCTATATACTTTTTGAATGGTGTATCGATATTGAGTGATAATAAAAATAAAAGAAAATGTAAAATATAATAAGAGATGCAATAAGAAAGGAAGAGATAGAAAAAAGAAGAATGAAAGAGTTATAAAAAATAAAAATATAAAATTATTATTGAAAAGTTATATATACTTTGTTCTTTTAAGATAACTTCGTATTGATATTAAATATTAAATAGTCATATTATGTTTGCTCAAAAAAAATATTTAAAATTATGTAGCATTATTTATTTACTTTTAGAAAAAATCTCAAACCCAGTCTTTACGTCTACGGGAGATGTGATCGAATGGTGGGTAACAAATTAAATTTGAAAACGAGTTTGGGTCACTAATATAAAATTATATTTTACAAAAGGGGTGATATAAATTTATCTTTTTACAGGTGAGAAATGTACAAATAGCACAAAACCTACTGCAACCGGCTGTTACAGGTTTTGGAGTAAGTGACCAACCACCATTGTCACATTTTACCATGGCTATAGTAGGTTAAACGTCACCTTCTTTCACTTGATATCTTTTTGTTTTAACATTGTTTGAATGTATTCTTCAATTATATGAAGTTAATCTATCTTTGAAGAAGCTTCGGAGAAGTTAAACTTTTTTTCTCATCAAAAGAAAAAAAAAATTGGAGAAGGTTAAAATGAATGAGAACTGTTGTAGTTTTATAAAGGAAAAAGTATACATTTAATTCCTATAAACATGAATTCATTTGGTTTTGTTCTTCATGGTTTAAAATATTTTTTTTATTAGTTTTGATCTAATAAGTGCATGACATATAATCACTAAATGGTTAAAGGAATTATTTTAAAAGAATTTATAATTTATAACGATTAAAACTAATAAAAATATTTAAATGCCTATAATTAAATAAAGTTGTATTTATAAATATGAAAAGTATATTAAAGCTTCTTATAAATGAAAAAATGATAAATAATATGCATTTTTTACGTGTTAAAAATGACAACAATTGTAAGACAGATAAGTCTATTTTTTTGAAGTCCTTAGAGAACTGACATCTACTATTGTTAGTCGTGTAGCATGCTGCATTTACCATCCTATCATTATATAGAAGTACAATTGATTATAATTTGAGAAAATTACATTATTTTTTCCTGCGTCTTAGATCACAATCAAATCACTTTTAATTGTTTTAAGAAACATTCACCTCCTTTTATGTATTTAATAATGTAAGACACGCATCTCCTATTTCATTTAATAAAGTGTCATTCCCACCTTCGATTTAAGGAGGAGAGTGATTTTTAAAAATCTAAAAATGTGATGTCATTTAAGAAAACCTTACACAAAATAAATAGAATAATTCTAAAGTTTCTTTTTTATTTTACAATTTTTAGTTAAATTTAATTTTTGTAAGTACAAAAACATACACCAAATAATATAGCAAATTCACTATCTTTATGTGTAATTTTTTGTAGAATCAAATTATCTTCAATATGAGTCAAGAGAATAAATTTATGTTTTATGTTTTTTCATATAAACGATACTTTCATATGTAGCATGAGTAAAAGTACCTCTTCTTTAACTATAGTTATTATTCTAATGGATTGAATCTCTTTTATATGTATTTTGAAAATAATATGATGAATTTTTTTAGGAAATTCTCAACAAAATTTTTCTTTTTTCTTATAGATGTCATAACCACTATTTACATCCCACAAAATAGTACCCCACAAATAAAAACTACTAAAAAGATTATCCATTTTATAAAAAGACATAGTAGTCACTTGTGAAATAAATGAAAATTCACTAATTTCTTTAGAAAAAAAATTATACTAGAAGTAAATACAATTTTTTCTTATAATTTTCATTATATTTCTATGTATTTATGGTTTTGTGTTTTCATAGACATTCTTGTTCTATTTCCGTGCAATTTTGGAATTTTGTAATGAAAAGAATATGTATATAAAAGTTAGTCCTAATTATTATAATAATGGACAAAATTTTGATTTTCAATTAAAATTAAAAGTTCACTTCAATAATACTTGTGGTTACAAAGACTAAACTCTAATTTTAATAAGATCAATAAACAATATCAAAAGCACTTAAAATATTGTACATAAGTTTTTTTATAAAATAATAACTAAGGGATAGTTATAATAATCATTGAGAGAGGGACTAGAAGAAGATTTCGATTAACCTAATAATCTTAATTTAAAGATTTTAGAAAAAAATGAAATTATATAAGAATAATTAAATTGGGGTTAATTTAATTATAAAAAATAATAATAAGTTAGTAGGACAAATTTGTATTCAATTTAGAGAATGATGATATGGACTATAGCTAGGATAATTAAGATTACTAGTTCATTAAATTGCTATTATCTAACTTTAAGCATTAAAACCTTTTAATTAATGTAAATTATAGGGAAGAGCATTTAAGACAACAATACTTGACACACTGCCAACCACCCTTAATCGAGACAGAATAAAGTAGTATCTCTTTCCCACCCCACTAATGAGATATCACTACTAACATTCACTATTTTCAATATCTTACGAAAACAAATTATAAAGAGAAATAGTGACTCACAAGAGAAGATGGGAGGAAATAGCCCTTGCATGTCTTGCATTTGGTAACTTAAAAGTATAGAAGTGTTGCCTGCGAGCAAACCAACAAGTTACGCTAACTTGAAGGTAGATTTTGGTATTTAGTTTACTATGTCAAATAACTTCTTTGTCAATTAGCACTACTGATTAGAGATGGATACTTCACCTCTCCAGTCAGTCCTAGAATAGAAAAAGAATAAAAGTGTAGGAAAAACTATAGGCGGTGGGGGCTAGGGCAATAGGAACATATCATTTCTATAATTATACATTAGAAAAATTAGTTTAAATAATTTTAATACAAGGAAGTTTTGATTTTTGTTCCTATAAAAAAAATATTGTTCATCTGTGAAAAATTTAAAAGCATTGTTTTTAGTTCTTATTGTTATAACACTCGTTAATTATTTATGTAATTAACAGAAGGTCAAATGATCATTATAAGTGACACTTACTTTTTTTTTTTACTCATAAAATAGGTGCAAAATATCTATCATTGAAAGTAGTGACTAATTTTTGTCAGGAATTGTGAGCTCACCAAATGATGGGTATTTTCCTTCCGACATAACTTTTTTTCATACTCAAAGCTAGGATTCTAATCTCCGATATTTTAGTTAAGAGACACAAGTAGTTATCACTTATGTCAACCAATGTTGGTCCTAGGTGACAGTTATTAGCATATGCAGTACCATATCAATACGTTGAACTTCTAAATATTTTATTCTAGCTTTGCAAAATGAATATTATTTATATACCTTAAAATGAATGGATAAGGACCAAAATTAATAATTTTAAATTTTTGAAAGACAAAAGTCAAAGAAAATATTTTATATGGACCATAATCAAAATTCATCATTTTACAGAGATAAAAAATAATGATTTTAAACAAAAAAAAAATTCTACATGAACTAATGTCAAAACTCGCTCATTTTATAAATATTAAAATATATTTAAATCATTTGTATTACGAAAACTATTCACTATATAAAAAAAAAAATTGTTGAAAAAAATAAGATTCATAATGTATTATATTAACCATATTACGGAAACTAATTTCATTAAAATGGTATTTTTATAAAAAAAAAAATTATTAAAATAAGGCGAAAGGTGTGCGGAGCAAAAAAACAGTGGTGTAGTAGTATCTCCGTAAAAGTTTACTCAAACTATGAAGACCCAACCCACTGTTTAGGGAAGAATACAAAGGCCCATTATGCAGACCAATTACGAAAGCCCATCAATTTAAAAAAAAAAATTTCTTGCTGATTAAAAGTCAAACCCACTAGATTTAAAAAAAAAAAAAGTTATTCACTTGTTAATAAATATACCTCCTTTTCTTTTTCTATTACTAAAATATTCTTTATATAAAAATATTATAAAACACATTTTTACACTTCATTTTTATAATTTTTTATATCTTATTTTTACACCCTTATTTTCATTATTATTTAAATATATTTTTACATCTCATGTTTATCATTCTTTAAACCTTATTTTTATATTTTTGTCTTTATCATTATCTAAATCCTATTTTTACACCATTCACCTTCATTGTTTTTTAAACTCCTCACATTTATTTTCTCCCATCTTTATTTGTTGTGATTTATATTTCATATTTTTTATATTTGTTGAACCCATATCAAGTTGTGATAAATTTTTTTTGACATGGTAGTAGTAACTGTTTTATAAATATCACCATTTTCTTCAATGATAAAAGTACAATTTAATTTTTATTTTTTAATTTTACTATAAATTACTATTCAAAAACAAAAATATATCTATTTTGGAAAGTATATTCTAGAAGATACATTCCAAAAAATACTTTTCGGAATATATATTTTTATTTTAGAAAATACTTTCCAAAATAGATATTAACATGCAATGATAATTTTCTTCGATAGGCTGGTGTTAATTGTTTTCTAGATGTCATTGTTTTCTACAACAACGAACATTTCATTTTAAAGTACAATTTAATATTTATTTTTTTATTTCTATCAAAAAATACTTTTCAAAACAAAAATATACATATTTTATAAAGTAATTCTCAGAATAAGAAATACATCTTCCAGAGTATATTCCGAAATTATATTCTAGAGTATATTCTGAAATTATATACTTTGTTAAAATATAGTTCCAAAAAAGATATTTTAGATATTTTAAAAAAATATATTTATTAATAATGAGAGGTATATATAATATATGTCAAAAGTTAAAACTCAGGCCGGTCCTAAGCCCACCATTTAGAGACAAGCTAGAAAAACATTTTTTTTATGGGATTATAAAGACAACACTTAGGCTAAGCAAGAAGACTTCATATGGCCCTGAACTTACCCATAGTATAATCAGCCTCAAAGACATAATCACCATTAAATACACCATACTCCATTTGTCCTATTATGTACCTCTAACATAGAAATGGAACATAGAACCAACATGTTGTGAACATAATATGTACGCAACCAATTAATAATATTTAGTAAAGCCATGTTAATCCCAAAGAGCATGAGAAGTATCAAATACGCACTGAAGTACCATGGTAGAATGGAAAGAAAAATGAGGGGACACTTCCTTCCAATTTTGTATGATATTGATATATAAGACAAACATGAGTGTCCAAAGCTAGACGAGGATTCCAAATTTCATAACTGAATTAGAGATTGAGACTTTAATTTTCATACACAAATTAATGAGAGATTTAGATTTAATCTTCATCCACAGATTGGAGGTGGTTTTTGTTTCATGACTAATGTTCTACAGTAGTCTAAAGAAGTGGAGTATTTGTTATAGTATCAGAAAGTTTTCAAAAGGTTGTTTGCATCAAGTCAAGTGTAGTCAGTTACAAGGTGTTTGAATCAGTGACATAATATGTGACAAAGAGTAAATTAGAGTAAATGTATACCTTGCATATATCATGCTTGTCGTATATATCATTGGTCATTTGTTTCTTGGTGGTGTCATTATGTGAATGCATTGGTGATATGCTTGTGCGTGTCTTCTGCAACTCATAGAAATCCAATCAACAAAGTCAAAGATAATTTGTGTGACACTGGAGGTCATGACTAGGTCTAAAACCAAAATGGCGAATCAATCTTTGTCAAGACTGAGTTTAGGAATTAAGGAAATTTAGAGCAAAGTGAGTCAAAGGCTGCACAAAAATGGGAGACTTTATTGCAAGTTGATGAAGAACGGAGCTCATCTTGAAGAACACAAATAAAGTCCAACATCATTATCATGTAATTTGGGCTAAGTAGTTAATTAGGATCCATTTACATGTATTTTCGCATAATAATTTTGGTAACTGGTAGGTGGTAGAAAAAATAGGAAAGTCAGTTATAGCAGTTGAGATTTTATGGTGGAAGTCATAGCGGTTGAGATTTTATAGTGTGAAATTATAAAGGTTGAGATTTTATAGTGAGGAGTTATAGCGGTTGAGATTTTATACCAATTAAAATATTAATGGGCTTTAACTTTCGGGCCGCCTTGCTAAGCTTATAATAAGCTCTTGTAAGCAATTAGAATTTAGAATTTGAATAAAATTTGTGTTTTTTCTTTGTGAGAACTTTTCCTTTATTCTTAGATTAAAGAACTTTTATAGTGTTGGTTCTTCTGATAGGTCGCGGTTAAGGTCAAATTCCTCATTCACCTATTTTCAAGATGATCTATTTTAAGATCGTGTCGGAAACTCTCACTTGTTAGTAGATATTTTCAATTAACATTCTATTGCAAGTGTATTGTCATGTTGTGTTGATGATGGGATAATCCTTGAGTTGAATTTGAATGGACTACTTTTGTTATCTATGTGTGGACCAACATGTTTGCTATGTGGGTTTAGGCTCGTCATTTCAAAATAAGCCTAACATATCGGTGTAGAACACTTTAAATAACTAGAGGTTAAGATTTTAATCTTCATGCCCAAACTAAAGGTCAAAATATTATTTATAGTGAAAAATGAACATTATGATTGTATCCTTTCTAGTAGATCATGACCCTTCAATAAATTTTTGCTAATAACCGAAGAGTGTGACCACGTCACTTCAATGCAATAAGCTTGAAGAATTGATAATGCTATATACTCGAAGTTGGTTGAGACATAGTCAAATCTTAACTAAATCAAATAATTTTGTCAAATAAAATAAATTAAGATAATACTAATTGTCTCATAAAATAATCAAGGTATCATAGGATAGCCCCTAGAAGTAACAAGAGAGTTGCTCAAGTTGTGGAAACTCAACCTAATAATCAACTTGGTCCGCTTGGGATGAAAAATCTTCCATAACATTTTAGGTCTCAAAATAGGAGATGTCAAAGTTACTATAATGGAGAATAAATCTTGTGATAGCTAGTCAAAGGACATCCTAAACTATTTCATCTTATTCTTTAAATGACTCACACAAAAATAGAATCTAGTTTTATATATTTTTATTTCAAGTCTATCATTTTCTAATTTCAGCCAAAAAAAAATTGAAAGTAACTTGCTATTTATGACTTTACCATTTGAAAGACAATCACCTACTATATGATAATAACAAGTGAAACGAAAAATAATTAATGTTTCTTTTACTATCTTAATAGAAACACCCATAAATCCATAATATCTCAAGGATTTAACGGTTTTAACGTGGAGAAGTCTACTTTAAAAAATAAAGTTCACTCACAATTATTGGTTAAAAAATTAATTACAAACTCAACCATTATATCTTTTAGGCTTAATTGCACTTTTAGTCCTCTTAATTTAGTGTATGAACAATTTTGGTCTGTACAGTTTTAATTGCTCGATTTTTGTCCATCCATTTGAAAAATAGACAATTTTAACTTCCTAGTTATAATTGTTTAATTTTTGTCCACACATTTAAAAAATGAATAATTTTAATCCTATCATTAATTTATTATTTAATTTTTAACGAAAATGATAACATGAGAAAGTCAA
The DNA here is from genome assembly GCA_025330945.1 of Mucuna pruriens. NCBI lineage: Eukaryota > Viridiplantae > Streptophyta > Magnoliopsida > Fabales > Fabaceae > Mucuna > Mucuna pruriens. The sequence goes on from JAENHJ010000536.1 coordinate 766,822, forward strand.
TCAATAATTTTTTTTAAATTAGACAATTTATTATACATAAATATTTAATGTGACATTAATTATTTAACTTTTATAAATTAAATTATTTAATATGTGGACCAAAATTATTTTTTTTAATTCATTATTATTATTACAATTTATCTTGACTTGTACTCCCCTCACTTAAAAAAAATGAATAACCCATCAATCATTAAGCTACACGAACCATGAACCCTTTCTCCTCCATTTTCACATACCTTCCATGAACCCTAATTTGTTTTCATTAGTATCTTTACCGTATTATCATTTTCTTTCAATTCCATGCAAAAACAAAGCGCATGAATTTGGATACAAAAATAGAAGGAATAAGTTAGAGGCACTGCATGCACCTATATAGGGAGATGGAGATCAGCACCAATATTGAGAATGGATGAGATCCCGCAATGCTAGTCTTGGTTTAAAATTGGCACTTGTCACATCCTCAACGGGTTGCAACAAGGTATGAACAAGGCTGTAGTATTATTGGCCGAAACCTCAAACTCTAGTTAGCAATTTCTAGCATGGCCAAATATTATGTCCCGTAACGAACTCCATAATCATCATGTCGAACAATTTACTATCGCTAGATTGGTAGTATCATTTTGAAAAATACTCTGAACTCAACTTAACCAGCAAGGTAAAAAAAAGGACACAACATAAATCATTGAATGGATGAATCTATAGTGAAAGAGATGTTAATTTTTCTTGTAAAACAGGTTTTAGAAACATATATACTAGGAAGGTGTCACGTTTGTCAATCAAGACATGCAAGACCAACTCAAGTATAAAACTATTAAAGTTCAAGTTTTAGATTCACCAAAAAAAAAATATATTGTTTTTTATAAAACAAAAAAGGTACATTTATTAATAAAAAAAAGTCCAACAGATAACTCTCTTATTTAATATAAAAAAATCTCTTATTTCAACTCAAGACCTCTCTTATAATGCAACAATTCTCGCATATCTTTGAGATAAAATCCACGTTTAGAAGGTTTCATTCTGATTTCATCCCTTATTCATGTAAATCTGTGGCTGACCACTTGGCGTTTTATGCTAAGGATCACGACCTTTTACATTTGGCTAGAGGAGCCACCCTATTGTATTTCTGAGATGTTAGCTTTCAATTTCAGTGATAACTTAATGTAGTTTGACAATAATTAATTAAATAAGTAAACCTATCCTCATTATTTCTTTCAACTGATGAGTAAAACACATTTTCTTTTGTGATCCAGATGAAAGGAAATTTTGAAAAGTTGCATTAAAATTTAAATTACATGGAAAATCTTAAATGAATGAAACCCCAAAATAAATAAATACTCATGAAACTCTTAAAAGAATGTTGGATAAGTATGCGCCTTCGGGGTACGATGGATCAATAGGATGATCACAAGCTGCTCCAGCCTGTCTGAGAACAGTGATTTTCCTACCTGCCATAGATGCTGCACCCTAATGAAAAGAAAGGGTAATATTTCATTAACTTGGAATAGGCATGTTAATAAGCATATTGCAAGACCTTACAAGCAAAATAATTGTGCACATGCGTTATCAAAAACTTTCACGTTACGCTGGACTGTGGTGGTGAATACCCAAAATGGGAGAGAAAATGTGAGAATGGTATAAAATGTTTTCTTATTATTTTCTAATACTAGACATATATAAGAGTTTAAACTTCATCCATGTCAGCATGAGTCTTACGTTTTCAACCCTAATGTGTAAACACTTTACAAGAGTGACTTCCTTGGTAGTTGTTATGCAAATCAAACTTTTAAGAATTTGACAATATATGATTGGATGATGAAAAGCTATAAAATTTAAATATTTTTATATATTCGTATGTCCCAAAACCATATTCATTTTCTCATCAGAACAAAACCATACTATTTATGCTAACAATTTAAGAAACCGATAACTTCATAAACCTTGTTTGGGATTGGAACAACTGAAAAAAAAAGTATATATATAAACAATTATGATCAATTATAATCAGAATCAGTTTTTGTTTGGGTATGTTTAACAAAAAAAAACAATTTTAAGGTAATCTATTTCGTTTAAATAATATAAAAAATCACTTACTGACATGACCAAGAGTGCGTACCACCATGCCAAAAGTTTAAGCCGTTGGTAGAGACACAACTCTTGACATGTAACACCTTGCATCAGATGCGAGTCCTTCCCTATTTGAGCCATTGGGCATGGGCCACTGGGTTGAAGCCGACCCACAAACCCAACATATATACCCTTGTGTGACCATTTGGGCATATATATCACTTACCCCCTTTGGTAACGTTGATCCATCATGTTTTCTTTTCTTTCCACTTAAAAGAACTGCTTGCAAGAGTTATTTAATGTCAATTTTCTAATTCCAGGGGATAGTGAAGACCTTCATGTTAGTGGAAGTGTTGGGGGAGTTAGTGGCGACACTAGTGTCAGTTGTTTTGGATTTGGAAAATTCACATTGAACTCCTATGTCAATCACTTCTCTTCCTCTCATTAGACCATCTGTAGCACTCATGGCTACAGCTCTAACTCTACTTTGCAAACAGTTCTTTAAGTGGAAAGCAAGAAAGGAAAATATGATGGATCAATGTCCCCAATAGGGTGTAAGAGAACACAACAATAAAGCTTAACAATTACATAGAAAAACTACGTGTAGTAGTTAAATCTTAGGTGATATTGTATTTATACTAGCATCAGAGATATGTTGCTTATTGATTATAGTTGGAACTACGTGTGCAAAGAACCACGTCGTGTTAGTGCATTAATAGGACATAATTGGGTTCAAGGAATATTAGGTGGTCGTGATATTCAATGTGAAATGTTTAAAATGGAAGAACATGTTTTATGTCTTTTGGACAAATTAGTTGAGCATACTAGGAGTGTTAGAGATGGTGGCCGTGTTTTTTAATGTTAGACATGGAGTAGGAAATAGGATCAGGATGATCCAAGAAAGATTCCAAGACAAAGGTGAAACTATTAGTAGATGTTTCTGTAAAGTTTTAGTAACTTGTTTGAAGTTGTCAATGAAATTGATCAAGCCACAAAATCCCTCTTTCAGTAATATTCATACAAAAGTTCAATACACCGAAAGATTGGCCCCTATTTTAAAGATTGTATAGGGGCAGTTGATGGAGTACAGTTCCTTATGTAGTGCCTCAAAAGTGAGCAAGCAAAATATATAGATACAAAGGGATATACTAGCCAAAATGTCATGGCTGAATGTGATTAGGATATGTTTTATATTTGCGTTGGCAAGCTAGAAAGGTAGAGCACGTTATGCTATAATTTATAATTTTTCATGAAGCACCACGTATTACGTAATGCAAACTTCAAACTTCCACATCCCCCCACAAGTTTGATATTCTAACTAGTCATTTACATTTTACTTGCATGATTCTACCAGTGATGACAATGACCTACGGTTGAAAAGTTGCCTTAATTGCAATCACCCCTAACTCATCTTAGTTGCACTCTCTTTGAAGGATGCCTTAATTGAAGTCTCAAAGGTGATGCTTGGTCCTACATCGACTAAAGATATGACTTAAATAAAGGTTATAAAGCTTGGACAATCACCTAACAAGATGAGGTTAGGTTAAGTCCTAAGCTCAAATTCTAAAATAGTATCAGAACTTATCCTAGATTCATTATTGAGCCACTTACATTGCCACACTCCAGGTCAGTAGCCCTAGGCATGAGGGGAATTGAAGAAAAGCTCCCTTAATTGCAGCCTCTTTGAGGGTGCCTTAATTGCAGTCTCAAGGGTAGTGTTTAGACCCACATCAATTAGAGATATGGCTCAAATCGAGTTTATAAAATTTGGACAAACCTCACATTACAAGTCGATTTTGTTGAGTTAAATTAAGCCCTAAACCCAAATTCTAAGACCTATCTAAATGCATGGATAATATTTTGTCTTGAGTATAAAGATCATATTTGAGATTTAATTAGAGATGAAATTGTTAGAGCTTCAATAGAAAACTAAGAATTTGTGTATTGTTGTTTATTTGTAGATTGTCTATTTTCGAGTTGGTAATGTAAGAAAATTTATTTAGTAATTTCTCTTTATGTTTTATCTCTTTTACTATTATTAATGATATTTATATTGTCTATGATTTTAATATTTTTATATTTATCACCCAAATTCTTTAATAATTTTTTGCATGTAATATTGCTTGGAATAATATCTTTTATCTTAAAACTCTCTATTAGTCAAATGAATCTTTATTATCTTAACTGTCCTAAAAATAATTTATGTTCACATATTTTCATAATCGTGAAGAAATGGTACAAATTTATTAAATATTATAAAAAATTAATAAGAAAATATGAAAGAAATAAACATTTCAACTAGTTTTAATGTTTAAAAATATAAATATTACAAATATAAGTAAATAACTATATACCCTTTTTCGTAATTACCAAGTAAAAGTGATTTTTTTTCACAATATTGTTCAGCAAACATACCCAAACAAAAACCAATTTTAATTATAATTTATTATAACTATAATTGATTATATGTATAATCAATTAATGAAATAATGTAATTTTTACAACTGTCCCAAACACACCCAATGTTTAACTTTGCTTTTTTTTTTTTCTTCTATTTAAAAAGAGAAGTTAGGTCCACCACATTTGGAGAAGAACTCTTAAAATATTAAATTTAATATTTATAAACAAGGGGAGGAAAGTAGCTTAAAAAAAACTAACTGAAGTAGCTTTTAGAGACAAGTTTCTTTCCGATCCCTCTCATCTTGAACTAATTGACTTGTGACAATGAAACAAAACTTTTTTAGTTTAAACGGAGTTTTAAAACTAAAACTATCAAACAGTTCCTACTTTATTTTCAATGCTCTTATTTTCAACTTTACCTTTAAAAAATAGCTTTTAAGACAAAAACAAAAGTTGGGCCAAACATTTAGAGAAATAGTTGTTTATTTATGTAAGCTTCTTTAGAGAGCTTTTGAAAAATAAGTGATTATTAAACAAAAACGAAATATTTCACAAAACTATCCACTGTCAGCTGCTAAAGCAAGGGCACAAAATTATGATTGTTAAACTCATGGCCTATCAGAAATTATTGAAAATAAAATATTTCTTGGTTGATGAACCTCATGTTAGATCTAAAGCATATAGGTTAATACCTGAAGGATACGCAAGAATATCCCACTTTGGGTCACAGCTCCAGAACAAGAACAGGTCATAAGAAGACCACCTCTTTTTGTAAGTTGCATGGCAAGCGAATTCAAATTCCTATACATACCAGATGCACCATGTAGAACCTGTAATATAATAGAACATCCAAAGAGAGAAAACTCAAAAGTGAGAAAAACTAACAATGGTCCTGCAATTTGCAAATTTTGGAGACAACACCAGCCCATACAGCAATTTGCAGGATCTATACTGATGTAATTGCTTTCAATTCCAAGTAAATTGAAGTAGAGCACTGTTTGAATATTTACAAAGCTCATGGCATTGAATATCTTATTGAGATTCAATGACTCAAAAAAAGCAACAACACACGCCTTAATCATATATTCAATGCAATAAGCATGTGTATGTGCATCACATATAAAAGTAAGAGCTCAGCTGCCGTGCAATTTCCCTTGATTACTGTTTCAAAATCAACTACTCAAAACATGGGTGTAAACATGGAACCTATAAATCATATATTTTTTTAGGCTTAAATATCTTTAGTCTCTTAAATTTTAGTCTAGTTTTCTTTTGATCCCCCAAATTTAAAAGTGAATATTTTCATCTCCTAATTTAGAAATAGCCCACTTTTAATCCTTATTAAGAGGATTAAAATGATCACAAAAAAATAACCTTAAGGACCAAAATTAGCCTATATTTTCAAATTAGAAAATGATAATAATCACTTTTAAATTTGAGGAACCAAAAGGTCCAAATTTGAGGGACCAAAAAGTCATTTAAGTCTTTTTTATTTTATTAAAAGAACTTCATTAACACAAAGAGGAAAAATAAATAAGAGATGTGATAAGGAATACTCCTAAACAGAAAACAATTTAGGAAAAAGAGAAAAATCTATGGAGCAAAGCTGCTCAATACTTCATCATATCTAGAGAATCCCATTAAAAAGACCATGCGCTTTACACCAAATAGATGCCAAATGCTTAATCTTATCCCAAAGAAACTTAGAAGGGAGTTCGGTTCCACATAACTGATCAAAGTATGAAACAGATTGCATATTGCCACAAAAGGTTAACCTCTTTACTTGAACTGAACCCGTGAAAGGTAATCATAAAGAATTGATCCAGCCAATCCAAGGGCTTAAAATTAATACCAGGGGCCAACCCAAAATGTGACAACCTGCCATAGAATTAAAAGAAAGAATATGCCAAACAACACTAATACTGGGCAAAGCACTTTTAGCAATATTAACTTTCAACCCAGAAGAACACTCAAAAAGCTTAAACAAAGAGAGGACATTGCAAAAGCTTACAATATTCTCATCCAAGAACATGATGGCATCATCGGCAAATTGCAAATGAAAATCTATAAACCCTTTTAAGCCACTTAAACTGCCTTTATTATATTTGCAACTTCAGTAGAAATTATTCAACCAAGAGCAATGTGAACAAAAAAGGAGACAGGATCTCCTAGCCTCACCTTTTGGCGATGAAATAAAACCTTAAGCTCACCATTAATAATTACAGAAAAGATACTAGCCAAGAGACAACCTAAAACTCCAGATGACCCGATTGTAAGCTTTACGAAAATGCAAATTAAGAATCCAATTGTGACATTTTCCTATGCTTCATCTACCACTTATTCACCACAAACCAGAATCCAAATCTGTCTACCCACAGCAAAAGCACCCTGACTTTTAAAAGTAATATCACCAAACACCTCATTCAGACGGAAGGAAAGTATCTTTGTCTTTGTGATGAATTTGATGATTTCATACAAACGGGAACAAGACTGAGAATCTGTAATCATTAACTCTAACAGTTCTACCAATCTATCACATAGTAGAATCTTCCGATTTACGACTTGAATCTTACAATTTGATATAATTCAGCTACCTTTCGATTTGTATCATAAGACGAATTTTAATTGACTTTGTATTTCTCATGATACATATGAGTCGGTGCAATTTCATATCATCAATGCGATTCATTATATTTCTTTTTTTTACTTTTCTTTCAGCAATTCTCATGAAAAAATTGAAAAGTCGTATAAGTTTAAATTGTTAAATGAAAAGAAATTGACGGAACACTTCTAAACTTACCCTATTTGATTATTCCACTACTTCATTTATCACTCACTCATTCAATGCATGTGCTCCTTTTAGTTATTTAATTGTTTTGTTTCCATTCTTCTAAAATAAAAGTTTTACAAACTTAGATATAACTAATAAACTTTTTAGAACTTGTCCAGCTTTTGGCACCGCTTTGCAAATGGCGGCCACAAACATGTGCAACTTCCGTGCAACTTCCTGCAATGGCAAACCTGCAACACGAGAGCCTTCCGCGTTGCGAAGGTTCAGATTCTGCGATTCACCGTAAAAGAGGCACTATTGACTACATAGTTTTGGTGAGAGTAGGATGTTTGTAATTTACATACAAAGAAATGCAAGAAACATACTCTCTATTATTGACTGAAATTTATAAGAAATCATAGTCTCACTTCTCACTCCTGATTTAGTAGTTTTTAATAAATTTTAACCAATGGTAGGATGTGTGTTAGAACAAGTGTGTTGCTGGCCCTCCTCTTTACGTACATATTAGAAAGTAGGATTAGCATATTCAATTGCATCCACAAGTATTTCATTCAATAAACCCAACTCAAGCTAAAAGCCTAAAACCAATATGCATCACTTTGACCTCTAAGACTCTTAAGTTACCTGAAGCCCAAGTGTCAAATTATGCCATAATGTAACTATATGCATGCTGCCATAATTGATACCTTCTTTGTTGGTGCCAGTTTAGGAGGATCGATGATGACAATATCCCAAGATTCATTTCTCAAGAGAGCACCCTTCATAAATTCAGTTGCATCTTCTCTCAAAAAGGATATTCTTCCGGGATCAATGTTGTTGAGTACAACATTTTCTTTAGCAAGCTCCAAAGCTAGCAGTGACGAGTCAATACCTAACAAAATTGTTGACAACTTGACATAATCAGACTTATTAAATCAGTTGAACAGTCACTACAAAAATATAATACTGATCAGATAAAGTATGTCAGGATATATTTGTTTCCTGCAAAGATTTTTTAGAAGATCGTTACACTGTAAGCTCAAGAAAATTCTCTATTGCTCCTGATGAATCTCAAAGCTACTTTTGAAGACTTGGAGTATTACAAGCCAGGGAAAAGAAATTCACCTAATTTAATTTTTAAAATAATCTTATCAGCAGTGATACAGAATACTTCTTAGGTTATTGTGACTTATTGAGCTGGGCCTCTTGTATTAGTCTTTATTTCATAGTATGAATATAGAGAGGGAGACAAACAATACTGAGTCAATCATTCCCATTCTTAATTTTCTCTCAACCAGGATGACAGTCACTGATATAGAAATGAATTTAGTAGAGAGTAATGCCAGTGCCATTCATGGGGTCACAACAAAACAAAAGCTCTGCAGGTCATTGGACGACTAACAGCCTTCCAGATCAATGGTCTGCAGTTAGCAGGTGCACAATAGTTGTAGACTCTTGCTTGATTAATAGGTTTAAGTGTTTCTTAAATTTTGCTGATATATGTTAGAAGTTTAATTCCAATTTTAGATCAGAGTGAATTATACTTAACATCACTAGCTCAATGATGGTAAGTTGTATGCTTCCTTCCTTTATAAATTTCAAGCATGAGACAGTTGAACAACCAAATTATCTGTAGTATTACAATGCCAATCATAAACAATGATAATTAATAAAAAAAAATAAGAGAATTAACAACATATAATGTACCAGTGACATTTAGAGCACCTCCACGCACAGCATTTAGAGCAAAACCACCACTATAGCAGCAAAGGTCAAGAACCTTTTGACCATCTGAAATTCTTGATATAAACTGACGATTCTCACGCTGATCTGCATAGAATCCCGTCTTCTGGCCATTCAGTGAAATTGTGTATACAACACCATTTTCCACAATCTGAGAGATGGGAACATGCCCCAAAATAGATTAACAAAACACAAGATTAAATTATTTTCATTCGAAATAGAAATTCCCGTGTGTTTTCACTTTTCTATAAAGACATGTCACAGTTGCCATTTAACAAGTTATGTCCTATTAAAACTTCTTTAGACATATGCATGTTATAAGGTAGAAAGATTGGTTCAGTGATTCTTCAACTTTATGGTTAACCTTATGGCTGTGGTCAACTATATGAAGAAAATAATAAGGCTGTTGTCAATGCAGAATACATTTCCTTTACCAAGCTCAATGTCAAGCTTACCCTTTCCCAAACAACAGCAACAACACAACCACCCCCACACCCTCAAGGACAAGTACATTAAAAAAAATATATTGTATTGTTGATGAGAACAAGTATGTTAAAAAAAGCATTTTGTATCGTTGACCAATCACCACACACCTTTGTTCTTTCAGGACATGTAGACGAATGCATTTCCTTTAAATCAGATACATTAACTCCATCTTCCTTTAAAATATCAACAGATGGCCTCCAGTTTATATGATTGATATAGTCGATTTTTCTGATGCATGCTTCTATCTCTGAATTGTATTTCTCAACCCAAGCAGCAGATGATGCTACAACAGCTACATCTCCAAAGACATCAATTATCAATCCCGATAATCTGTAGGGAACCAGTGAAACCCAATTCAAAATCATGCAATTTTCTTGATCAGACCTACTTAGTCTTTGAAGCTGTACAAGGAAATACATTCAAATAAAAAGAGATATATGCATCTGGCAAAACATGTATCAGATATTAATATTATAGTACTGTTGGTAGTACAATGCATCAAGGACATTCTCGTTAACAACTTTCCAAGAAAACAATGATATGATACATTAATTTATAAAATGATGGCTAGCTAAAATGGTGAATGTTGGGCATGCATATACGTATTATTAAAGAGCCAGAAGGCATCATTGATGAAACAAAATTTAACATATCACATACTTAATTCTAATAAACCACACTTACACAGATGAGAATAACTCATAAAACAAGAAACAAAGGATAGAAAACTGTAAAACTTCAAGGATCGGCAACTCCCTGCCCAAAGGCCCCAAAACTCACCCAATGACTCCCTGCCATCTCCCCTAACTTTCACTCCCCTTTATCTTTGCCTCTCTAACCATTTCCTTCCTTCCTATCCACCTCATCACATAGGCAAGGTTGTTACAATTCAAATCCATCTCCTGCCCCTTACTCATATTTGTATAGCATATATGAGTGCCTGACAGGGTATATCAAAGTTGACTAACTGAAACATAAAGAAGAAAAGTCCAAGCCTTCATCCCTCACCTGTCACCCTCACTATTGATTAGACGATATGCATTTGTATGGACTGATGGAAGACCCAACCTTCTACGCATTCCAACAGCTGCATCAATTCTTGTTTCAATCAGTTTCTCCATATTCAATGCACAAGATGAATCGCTGTATCATCAAGAATTAAAGATCAGAGGTCTGGTGATGCCATATGGAAAAGCAATTTAAAGAATTATTGTGTTATTTAGGAATTATTATGTTATTCTTATAAGATTTAGGTAAGTATGTTCTTAGGTAAATATTATCATGTTAAGATTTTTCATTTCATCAGGATTTCATATTTTAGGAAATTCACATTTTGATTATGATGTCATATTTTATTAGGATCTATCTAGGATTTTTATTATCTATGGATTATAGATACCCTTTAGGCTTTGGGTACTACATGATTGGAAGACTTTTAGCATAGTAAAATAATGTGATTCCACTTCTTTAGAGATTATCTAAAACTTGAGTCAGAAGAGCACTCTGCACTAGAGGACTATTCATAGTTTGTTAGTCAAGAGAATACCTTGCCAAAGAGAAGTACTTTTGGTTTGTTTATCAAGGGAGTATCTTTCCAATAAGTCCTACATTATTTGGTTAATGGGTTTAAGCTGAAATAGAAAGGAATGAATACTATATATATATATATATATATTATACAAACCTGGTAGCTTCATCTTCAAGCTGCATGAGCCGAACACAGTACATAGAAACTGAGTTGTACAAGCCCCATCCAATTGGTTTCTCAGTCCCATCTGCTACCAGAACAATATCTCCAGTCTTGGGAGGTGGCCTCCCAATTATTCTATCAACAGCTCCACTATACACTATTGGGTTGCCATCCTTAAAGAGTTGTGTCTTCCCCTTTTTTAGTACAACCTTTGCAACACCTACCAAACCCAAACTATTCATAAAATAATTCAGTGAGTTTAAAAGAATATGACTTTCCCAAAAATATGACTTTCCCAAGTATGACTGTCGATGATTTATAATACTATATGCAAGTATTTATGTATATAAAAAACACGCAGATAAAGCCACAGTCCAAAACAGTGAAACTATTGCCAATTTGCTGCTGACATTTCACATTTTTACTAAAAGTGTAATGGGCAAAATAGCAAGGTCAACGAGAATGTCAAACATACATAGCAAGCCTTGATCCAAAACCTAGAGTCAAAGCTAAGAATCTGGTTGAACTAATACATAGAACCTTTTGCTTCTTTTGTAAAGTGTGTTTAACCAATAAATAAAGTGGTCCACAAGACCACAACTGCAATTTAGTATGCATCGGTCACATTCTATTAAAAGATAGTTTATAAGTCAGTTGAAGTTGTTAAATTCTGCTAGCAACAGCTACCACTTGCTTCATGTGTATAAAACTCACATTTAATAAGATTCACCTTCTCATATCTTCAATATATTTACCTGCAATCTACTACTATACTATAAATTGAGAGAGTGAGGAGTCACTCTCTGAATTACACATTCTCAATATTCCCCCTCTTCCTCTTCCGAGGTGCAAAAAATTCTCTCAACCAACTAAATCTACGGAGCTTTTAACTCTATCTCTAAATTGAATTTTTTAGAAGAAAATAACACTAGTTAAAAATAATTTTATATCACAATTTAAAAATTATTCATTATAAATCCAAATTTTAACTTATATATTCAAATATATTTATTTATTACAAGTTTTAATTATAAAATAATTTATATATTAAACATATTTTCTTAACATGAAAACCCTAATTAGAGTACTGTTCTAGACACCAAGTATTTTTATTTCAAACATTGCTAATTGAACTAGTGAACCACTCCGTGCACCAACAAGAACAACAAGCCATTGTCTTCACCAAACTTCCTCTTACTTTTACAGTCAATGCGCATGCAAATTACAAACACGTCCTCATAGCAGAGTTCGTTTACGAATTGCTATATTTTCCACTGCCAGCACACGAGCAAAAACAAAATTAAAAGTTCAAACTAATGTGCGAACTCAACATACACCATACCCCACTCTTTAATTGTAAGAACATTTAATCTCCAAAATGTGGCCAAATGCAAATAAATAGCTTGTGTGAAATATGTAGGGTTTAGAGAGAGAGAAAGAGGGAAGTGACACCTTTGGGTTGATGGAGAGCAATTTGTTGAAGGGTGGTAGTGGCGGGCAGAGAACAAACTGAGAGGGACTTCATCAGCAGCGTTGGCAGCTGCTTCATTTCTTCCAACTGGCTACAGTAACATTACCCAACACATCACCCCAATGCACTTCCACGGTTTCGCCCATGTGTTTTTCGGTAACTACGATCATTTAATTTAGAAAAAGAAAATATGTACTAAAATACTAAATTATGACTTTCTTTTATTCTTTTATTTTTTTAAAATTATTTTGTTTATTTAATTCTGAAATTTTTAATTTTATCTTTTCAAAAGAAAGTATTTTTTAATATAGTTTAAATTATTTTTTATTGATGGAAGATTTAAAATTTGTCTTATTAAATTTATATACATAAAAATTATGAAATTTAGTTAAGATTAAAAAAATGTCATAAAATAATACAAATACAAGTCTCATGAAAATTAAACGAATAAAAAATTAATAAATAATCAAAACAAATTTTTACCACCTCTAAATTCTTTGACTTCCGATTGCTAATTTGACAATTTTTATTTTACTTTCGATGTTGAGAAGTCGAGATTAGTCGATCTATCTCCTCAACATGTATTTTTTATTTTTTACTTGAAATGAAAAATATACATTATATAATTACTAATTTAGTTATTTAGTTTATTTTCTATTTTAATTAAGGTTAATTTGTAAAAAAATATAATTTTAATTAAAAATTTACACAGTAATTACTTTAAATGAGTGGTACATAGTTGACAATAACCAAAAATAATGAAACTTATTAAAAATTTAATTTAATTAAATTGTGACTAAAATGTGATGAATAAGTTTAATTAAACTAAAAATAATACTTACATATTAATTAAAAGTAAGTGATTTTTTTTTGCATGAATATTACAATGATGAAAAAAGTTGGCCTCATAAGTGACATCTAGTTTCACATAGTTGAGCTCACTATTCTCGACAAACTTGTCAATGATATTGTATTGGTTGTTCTTTAATATTAACAATTGGTTAATCTTTTTGTACAATCTCACTTAAATTTGTCAAAAATAGTTACTAATAATTTGTAAAATTATGAAATATGGTGTTAAAAAAACTATTTGTCTCCTTATGGTGAAATGATGGAATGCCAAATGAATACATATTTTGTAGATATGTACATTTTGATATTTACGCCAAACAAATTGGAAATAAATTCTTAGTTAGGAGGCAAAAAAGTGTCTACAATTGTCCAAATTTTCAAAATCCTGTTGATATTGTGAGGACGTGAATACAAATGAGTGACAAGGCTATTCAGGTCTTCATTTTACAAAGTCTTAGTAATTTGTGGGTTGGGTTGTATAGATGCATTATGTCTCCTTGAACGTTGTTGTGTTGACATTTATTGTGTGGCTAACATTTGTGTTTATGTGTATTTAGTGGATTTTGCAATTGTTGTGGCTATGACAAGAAAAGTATTGAATTTATAATTTACCATATCATATACTCATTGTTGTGTGATAGAAAACCATAAATAAGTTATCCTACTAAGACGTGTTTTTTTCATAACCTTCAAGTTTGGACTCATTCAACATGCTCCATTGTCCAATTTGTTTAATTATTTCCTTGCATGTTTATATTGTAAATACAATAAGGTCATGGGGTGCCTATTGTATGTCCTATCACAAACCAAATTAGAATTTTACCTTGTCTTTTTGTTGTTATTTTATAACTGAAAAACAAAATAAGTCGGTATAAACAATCCACATTCTACAATCTTGAAATGAATTGTGTGGGAGAAAATTGTCATAACCTTTGTACGACATCCATAAGAACTAAGAAAATAAGGCAATACATTTGTTAGTAATGTGACATAACATGAAGACATCCCGACCGGATGAAAACCATCCTGGCCAAGACCGGAACCATCTCAGACCTGATGAAACTAACTCTGGTTCCGCATGACCGACTCCGCATGAAGGCTTCATATGCCGACTCTAGCCTGTCGACTCTAGCCTAATCAAAAGTGTCCTAACTGAACCAAGTCGACTCCTGTAGAGTCAATTCCGCAAGACCGACTCTATGTTTACGCATAGACCGGATGTCGATTCCTAACTGATGCCGAGTTCCAACGGGATGCCAACTCCTACGAGGCCGACTCCATGTGTTGACTCCCATCTGTTCAGATCTGTCTTGGCACATAGAGACCAACTCCATAAGGGGCACGAGATCAACATGGCAATCCAGCACGTGGTCAACGAAATCCAGCATGTGACTTAAGGAAATGGAGCACGTGATGAATGACACAGCTAGGCAGTTATTTTCGTTAGATAGTTAGTTAGGGACTCTAGCATGAGACAAATGTTTAATACGTGATTAATGTGGAACTTGTGTTAGTGACTTTGTTGCTCTGTTAGTATAGCCAAAACATGTATATAAGGGGCTACGTAGATTATTCTTAAGTTAGTGAACTAAGCATTCACACGATCCATTGCACACACGCACACTTAGTTAAAAGTTTTCTCATTTACGATGGTGCACGGTGCTTCAGTATGGCGTCCATCTCGATCGAGTGGGTGCAGGTCTAGAGGCTGGGTAGCGGAGGATTACTAGAGGAGACTGTCAGTTTAGCTAGCACACTATTGGTTGACTAACTCCTTAGAGTTTTGGCCATCTCCGGTGAACCACCACCGTTCTTCCATGACGATCATTGTAGGAAATGAACTTCACAATCCATGTAACTCTGTATCAATACATTTGTTTCATCAATGAATGGTTTGCATTTCTATATTTTTCTTTGTTTGCGATTCTGTCCTATTTCGCTGCTTTGTACTCCATGCTTGCCAGAGGAATAGTAGTTGATAACGTTAGATTAGGCTGATTGGAACCGATCTAACAACTAGTTAGGTAATCGATAAGAAAACCTAAAATCAACCACGTGTATAATCCCTGCTTCCTCGAGGCTGTGATTGCGTAGACCCTCAATTGGCAACGGATGAATGTTCGGCGATTGTCGTAGGAACTTAGGTTGGTTTTGGATCGCATTCACTCATTAAAGAACCAAAATCATTGCATTATTGAACTTATGCATTGGTATAATAAGTATTGTAGTGTATTGTAGCGTAAGGTAGCTTAGTCGCAATTACTTTTAGTACTTAGTTTACTTTCTATCTTACTTTGTATTTCCACAAAACCCCTCCTGTTTCCCAGGCCAGCCAAGTCGGTCGTCTTAGTCCGAGACCAAGTCTAAGTCGCCTCTATCTAAGACCAGCTCTATCCGAGTCATAGTCGGCATTCTACATGTACTTTTACTTTAGCATAAATTATGATTTCCACACTAAGCCACAAATGAAAATACCGTGTCCTTGAGAAGAATGACCTAGGGTCAAGCCATACTATAGTTAGCTCTAATTTTATTTGATAAGCTACTATGACAAAAATGTTTTATTAATATTCACGATCTCCTAAAGAGATATTTAAATATTTGTAATCATTTAATCTAATAAGATATTTAGATGTTTGTAATCTCTTGATAAGTTACCTACCATATCTTATCAAATATTTACAATATCTTCAACAATAACTAACATTAGTACAACATGATTGAATGTAACAACACTTACCATATCAACTATGCATGTTGACATATGAATATGTTGTTTTTTTTTATCAATGATGCAGGATTCATTAAGGCTTTAGTAACTAATGAAATGAAGATATGTTTTACATATATGTTTAATCTAGATAAAGTGAATGTGTGTACCTAACGGAGTGGGAGGATATCTATTTATAGAAATGTAGATGCATTTGTGTGAACAATGCACAAACTAGAAATAAGGTGATCTGGGCCTTGATTTTGTTAGTGCAATCTCAACTACTCTTTTATTTAACGCAAAAAACAACAAACATTATGATGACTTCATGCATAAATAGTGCACTAACTAGACTTGGGGTGATCTTAGCCCTTGATTTATCAATGCAATATTGACCGCTCATTTATATGATTTAGAGGATAATAGACATTATGATAGCCTTATGTGTGAATAGTGCACAAACTAAACTTGGGGTGATTTGGGTTCTCAATTTTGTTGGTGCAATCTTGACCGCTCCTTTGTCTAACATAAGGGATGACATATATTATCATCATGTCACACATGAACAATGCACAAACTAGACTCGAGGTGATATAGGTCTTTGATTTTGCCAGTGTGATCTTGACCACTCATTTATCTAACGTAAAGGACAACAGATATTATAATATCCTTACGCGTGAACAATACACAAACTAGACTTTTGGTGATTTAGGCCTCGATTCTATCGATGCGATCTCGATCACTCATTTATTTGATGCAAAGGATAACAAACATTATGACGATCTCATGCTTGAACAGTAGCACGAATTACTATAAGTAAAGGTATAGGTATTTGGGAACACAAAACTTAAAAAACTCACATTTTTTAATCTTTGACATTTTACCCCCAAAAATGAGTTATACAAGTGTCATGGTTTATTATAATGGACAAATTACAATAAATTTCAAAAGGATCTCATTTGAATATAAGACCCAAAAATCATTTAGGATAAATGAAGGCATTATAATTGATGTCCTTAAGAAAAAAAAATCATGATAACATTAGAGTGAAAGGTACCTTATAGATGGATGATATTCATTGTCAGCCCCTTATATCTATAGAGGTCATGGTGGTGTTTTTGAGTATGATGCTGTGAAAATTGAACACAACGACGATGTAGCATACATGTTCTTGGCCTTTGCTTAATATGCTATATTGATCAAATCCAATTATGAGATCTAGGTAATTTGCGTCAACCAAGATCTACTAATGAGATAATGATATGCTTGAGGAACCATGATTTGACATGACCACCTTGATTTAACTCTATAATTATCAATTTGTATGAAAGTTACTTATTTTCATCACATCAATGTTCTATTTAGTTGAATAATATTCTTATTCCTTATTTGTTTGCTTATTTTCATTTTTTAAAATTTAAAAAGAAATTACATTAAATTACAACATCAACAACAACAATAATAATAATAATAAGAAGAAGAATAGTAAGAAGAAGGAGGAGGAGGAGGAGGAGGAGGAGGAGAAGCAAAAGAAGGAGGAGAAGGAAGAGGAGAAGAAGAAGAACAACAACAATTGGG
Organism: Mucuna pruriens; assembly: GCA_025330945.1. Taxonomy (NCBI): domain Eukaryota; kingdom Viridiplantae; phylum Streptophyta; class Magnoliopsida; order Fabales; family Fabaceae; genus Mucuna; species Mucuna pruriens. The sequence continues at coordinate 784,586 of JAENHJ010000536.1, forward strand.
TATTAATACATGACATTCAAAAAAGTATAATGATGTAATAATATCCAAGTACATACGTTTGGAAGGTAAAAACACACATTACATATTTTGGGTGAAACTATAGATGGTTATTTTCTTTTCCTTCATACTTTCGTTCATTGTATTTGTATTTGTATTTGGATCTTTTGTGTAGTTTGGTCCAATATATGTGATCTTATTATAAGACTTTTTTATTTGAGTTTTGTAGGTATCATGAATGGATTTTTTATTACCATGCCGACTAAGAACATTGTTTTTTTGAAACTCATTTTTGAACTTGTTTTTATTATTGGGAGTAAACTCGATTAAAAATGTTGTTTTTAGAACATGATGGTGACATTACTAAGATCAATGAAGCTTGAAGACTTAGCTTTTTCTTTGTAGTATTTTTAGCTTGGTTTATACTTTTTTTAGAACAAAGGTTAGTTGTGGCTAATTAAATTAATATATCTATTGTTTGTTTTTTAGACATCTAAATTTGAAGATAATGCTTTTATTTTACATAAATATTTATTATTATTACATTTTAATATTATTGAGGTATTATTTAGACCAATTTATATTATAAAATTTCAGTTTTGTAAATGTTTTAGCTTATATTTATTATAAGTTGATATTATAACGAAAGCCACTAAAGAAAAAAGAAGTGAATGAGGAAAAGAGTGGACTTTCTTTTTTTAATTTAATAGATCATTTTCTAGTTTAACCATAATCTACTAATCCATCAATTTTTAAAAAACCAATTTATTCGTACCATTCATACCAACTTATTCTCACAAAATTGTGTTATTTTGTTTGGATTAGTCATCTCTACTTTTCAAAGCCACCTCCAATCCAAATTTTACAACAGTGGTTTACATACTTGAATGAATGAATAATTGATTTGGTTTTCTGAAGGGAAAAAAAGGTAGATAATCTTTAAAAGAAAAAATTGCTTATGTTATTTTTAGTTAACATAAGGGGAATATATACTATTGCATTAAATGTCCTATAAAATGCACATGTGGGAGTAAAATGACATTGTTTCAGTTCATAAATGGTGAATATATTAAAACCACATTGTATCTTCCAAAAAGAATTTTTTCTCTTGTTTCACCCTTATTTTTTCTGTGGTCCCTAAAAGATATTGTTCTATTCCTCAAAATTATTAACCATTTTCTTCATGTGTGTAGTTGCCACCATCACCATAAGAAAATAATGTGTCACCCCTTAATTATTACTTGAATTTTATTTCACTTAAATTTATACTATACTTTTAAATTTTTTTGAAATAATTATTACTAATTAAATACACAAATATGTTGTACTAACACAGATTTATATTATAGGATTATTTTAAGTTTGTGTACAACTTCTCTCATAATCCATTATTTTGGTATATATAATTTCCTCTTAAATAATAGCTAATTTTTTTAAGTTTCAATAATATCAAGAACTAAGTTTCATGAGAGTAATCTCAATTATGTTTGTAAAAGTCTCATCACACTCTATTATCTTGTAAGTAGAGCTAACAAAATGGGTTAAGCTTGTTAGGTTAGCCCAAACTTACTTAATAAATTTGAGCCCAAAATAAATATATAACTTTTTAGCTCGATCTAATGAAGCTCGTATTATAATTGATCTTAAGTCTGATTGAGACTACCTGCTTCTTTTTTTAATTTTATTAAAAATTTAAAAAGAGAAGTTTAAGAGACCAAAAAAAGTAAACTCAGGAAGACCTATTTTTCTTTACTTTCATGCTAAGTTGATGTAGATGATAGACCATAGTGCACAAACCATAAATAAGATCCATCTTCACACATGCTAGTTGTTGGAGCCTAGAACCGTAGAATCAATTTAAGAAAATATTGATATTTCTAATTCTATAAAGAATATCAACGATGTTAATCGACAAATATTGGAAACCCCACTACCAAATATCCAATGTGATATTACTAATGTACAAGAAGGAATAAATACTTCTCGGTTAGAAGACAAAAAGTGTAAGACTTTAATTTATGATGTGTGAAATTATTTTGTTGAAATTGGTGTTGACATAGATGGAAAAGAAAAATGTAAACCTAAAGGGATATAAAAAGATAGATGATATTATCTTATAATATATTTCATATTCAAAGTAATCAACTAAATTTCTTTTCAATCTTTTTCTAAATGTATTAAAAGAATAACATAATTATCTTGTTTTATTTATTACACTAAAATAAATATATCAATAAAAATAACTATTAGTCTTGATTATTTTTTAAAATAAAAAAAATTAAGTTGACCCAAAAAGCTTGCAACCCACGTAAGGCCAAACTTGAGCTTTAATTTAAAGACCATTATTTAATTTGGACATTTTGTCCTAACTCTCTATAACTTGCAACTTGCATTGGGTTGGTCCTCAATGGGCTAAATAACCCGTTTTGCGGCTCTACTTATAAGGATTAACTTAATATATTACATTTGAATCAATTCACGATAAGGAAATAAAAAGAAGAAATTACATGTTATCATGAAAGAAAATATAGAAAAAAAAAATAGAAATTACATGCTAGTTTCAAATGACTCAATCAAAATAGCTTAATCAATCAATATGGAGTTCGAGCAATAACTACTAATCAAGATAGAATGAACATGTGTTTGGGTGAAAATTTGCAAGATTAATGAATAAAATTGATTTTAAATTTATATTTGAATGTTTTTATTCTAAAATTAAATTAGTAGTAAAATTTACTATACAACTTTTAATCTAGTGCAAAAGTGACATAAAAGTTTCGATCCAAAATCAATTTTGAACTTATAATCAATTCTCAACATAGGACAAAACATGTAAATATTTACTTAAACTCACGTTAGTTATTATTTCAGTGCGATTTTAGATGATCAAACATATATCTAAACATGCTTTGTGTTTGGCAACATGTTGTTTACCTTCAAGCATGGATCATCAAAAACAACTTAAGTTTGCTTTTATGTCTTTCCTAGCTTTTGATGTGAAATTGAATAGTAATGTAGTTAGAAATACTAAACAAACACGCTGAGGTAGGCCTAGGTAACACAACACATGGGAGTTACTTCTTGATCACATGTGTATTCCAAACTCAACCATCAATGAAGTTTATAAACCTCCACTACCATACTCCTCACCACTAGTGTATAGGGGTGGCATTGTAAGTTCGACCTGATAAGGTTAACCTACCTACCTGCATAATTTTTTGCGCGAAGAGTTATATAAGTAAACTCGTTTACTCACTTAACCCATTTTGCTTTGCCCACTAACCTAGCAAGTTAACTCATAGATTAGATAAGTTTACTCACGAGTTGTGCACGCACCACAACTACGAAGGGATCGACCATTAGGGTTTGAATGTTTCTAATTTTAAGTTTCTTTCTTTTCTTTTTCTTACACTCTTGGCTTTCTGCTGTTCTTGTCTCTTTATTTATAATTTCTAAAAGCTTTCCTACCTTTCACCTCTCGGCTCTTTGTTCTATGTCACAACCTAAATTGTGACGTTAAGCTAGGTGGACGGAGACCAAGTTGGCTATAAAGGAGTCGCCATCGACATTTTTGGTTTAGGGAACGCCAGGAAACCTAATGGAAAGGCTGGTTTGAGATTAGGAATGTGGGTTTGGCAGTTGGTTACACGCTAGGGGCGTAAGGTGCTTGAGCATGCCTATCACTTGATAGTTACCCTTACCTAGCTACATGGGAATAGGGACGGTGCTTGTGTTTGGGTCGTGTTTTTGGCATAGGTCCTGGGAGGGTGGTGGTTCCGATAAGGTGTTCTAGGGTTTTGGGGTTTAAGACTTGATAGGAGTGTGCCTCCTGTGCCTACGTACCTCGATTTTAGAGGAATCAAAGTCAACGTAGTTCTAGCTTGGTGAGGGTTCGGGTGAAAGCAGAGCCGACACATGCCGGCTCAGCCTTATTGAGACCGAGACAGACTCGGCTCTAGGAGGGGTAGGTTTGAACTGGGAGACTTGTCACATTGGGCCGAGATGGAGTCGGCCTTAGTGAGGTCGAGATAGATTCGTCTCGGGAGGGGCATTCAAGGGAGGCATGATACTTAGTCTTAGTTTCGTTCCGGGAGGAAAGGGTTCCTAGACTCAAAAAAGTTTCTATGGACGCGTGCTACTAACCTAATATTTAGAATAGATAATATGTGTACTAACCTGGAGTTTAGAGCAGGGGAGCCCTTTCTTCCTTCCATCCAATACTTTTGATTGCTCCTGAATTTGGACCTGAGATTTCTGCCTCGTTTACTCTGTGCGGTCGTCAGTTTTTTCCTTTTTGTCTCTTTGTCTTTCAGTCTTTTCCTCCTCCTTTTCTTTCTCTTTTTCCAGAGTTTCTCCTTCTTTTTTTCAGAGTTTCTCCTTGGAAAAATTCCCCCTAAACTCTTCGTTTTGAGGCTTTTTATAGGCTTCGGATTGGGCTGGTAGTTGCCTTCATATCCCACGATTCTCTCCTTAATTTTAGGATCTAATATCTTATCTTAACCCCTACTCTCCTCCCATGATTCTCTCCTGATTCTCTCTTGGTAGGTGCTGAGTTTGTTGGAACTACCTTCCATGATCATCTCTTATAGGTGGGTCAAGGTGTGTCCTGGGAAGACTCAACCCCGGACAATTTTGGGGTGTAATAGTTGCCCCCTCTTTATTTGTGTTCATCCAGGGGAGAGAGTGTGAGTCTTCCCGAATGAACATAAATAAAGACTCAAAGAAGCATGTTTTGGGATCTGCTATGGATTCGTGGGTTTCGGTTGGAGCCTATGGGATAATTGATCATTGGGTTGTCCCTTGAGGGTTGATGTTGACGTTGACAGTCGGGTTGGACTTATGGGCTACCATAAGGTTGACTACCAGACTATCTTATAGATATCTAAGGTTGTTTGGTTAGTGGGTTGTCCCATTGGGGCCCAAAGTTTGGGAAGGTTGCTGGATTTGCTTAATGTTGGGCTATTGCCTGGGGCCCAAGTTTGACTTTATTGAAGCTGGACTGTCTCTTGGGGTCCAGGTTCGATTTTATTGAAGCTGGACTATCTCTTGGAATCCAGGTTTTGATTTTTTTTGAAATTGGACTGTCTCTTGGGGTCCATGTTTGATTTTTTTGAAACTGAACTGTCTCTTGGGGTCCAGGTTTTGATTTTTTGAAACTAGACTGTCTCTTGGGGTCCAAGTTTTGATTTGATTGAAGCTGGACTGTCTCTTGGGGTCCATATTTGATTTGATTGAAACTGGACTGTCTCTTGGGGTCCAGGTTTGATTTTATGAAACTAGACTGTCTCTTGGGGTCCATGTTTGATTTCTTTTGAAACTAGACTGTCTCTTGGGGTCCAGGTTTTGATTTTTTTGAAACTAGACTGTCTCTTGGGGTCTAGGTTTGATTTTATTGAAACTGGACTATCTCTTGGGGTCCAGGTTTTGATTTTTTGAAACTGGACTGTCTCTTGGGGTCCAGGTTTTGATTTTTTTGAAATTCGACTGTCTCTTGGGGTCTAGGTTTTGATTTGACTGAAGCTGGACTATCTCTTGGGGTCCAGGTTTGATTTGATTCAAACTGGACTGTCTCTTGGGGTCCAGGTTTGATTTTATTGAAACTGGACTGTCTCTTGGGCTCCAGGTTTTATTTGATAGAAGTTGGACTGTCTCTCGGGGTCCAGGTTTGATTTGATTGAGGCTGGACTGTCTCTTGGGGTTCATGTTTGATTTGATTGAAGCTGGACTGTCTCTTGGGGTCCAGGTTTGATTTGATTGAAGTTGGACTGTCTCTTGGAATCCAGGTTTGATTTTATTGAAACCGGACTATCTCTTGGGGTCCAGGTTTGACTTGATTGAAGCTGGATTGTCTCTTGGGGTCCAAGTTTGACTTGATTGAAGCTAGACTGTCTCTTGGAGTCCAAGTTTGACTTGAGTGATGTTGGACTATCTCTTGGGTCCAGGTTTGACTTTATTGAAGCTGGACTGTCTCTTGGGGTCCAGGTTTGAATGATTTTTTTCTTTTTGGATTTCCTTAGGCGTCTAAACATTTGAAAACTCCTATAAGCTGGGCTTCCTTTTCTAATTGGTGTCGAGTGGGTTTGTGTGTGGTGCCGAGACAGCTTCGGCGTGTTTGGACTAACTTGCTATGTACATCGTGGGCACGTGCTGGTATGGATCCGACTGTGGCAGTGCCGACGTTGTGTCGGATTGGGACGTCTTGACATTGCGTCAAGATGATTTGGTGTTGGCCAAGATGACTTAATGCTTCCTGAGATGACTTGGTGCTAGCCGGGACGATTTGATGTTTGTCGAGATGACTTGGTACTGGCCGGGACGATTTGATGTTGGCCAAGATGACTTGATGCTTGTCGAGATGACTTAGTGCTGGCCGGGATGCTTTGATGTTTGTCGAGATGACTTGGTGCTGGTCAGGATGATTTGATGTTGGTCGAGATGACTTGATGCTTGCCGAGATGACTTGGTGCTGGCCGAGATGACTTGGTGCTGGCCGGGACGCTTTGATTTTTGTCGAGATGACTTGATGTTTTCTGGGACAATTTGATGTTGGCCGAGATGACTTGATGCTTGCCGAGATGAATTGGTGCTGGCCGGGACGATTTGATGTTTGCCGAGATGACTTGGTGCTGACCGGGACGATTTGATGTTGGCCGGGACAATTTGATGCTAGGTCAGGGTGGCTTTACTGTGATGCTACGTGGAGGAATTCAAATTTTGAATTTTGAGGGATGCCAAGGGTTGCTTTCGAAGAGACATGCTTTGTCTTTCTTCAGACATGCCCTCTCGTTTCCTGTGTCATGGTCATGGGCTTCAGACATGCCTCTTCATTTTCGAGACACATTAATGCTTAGTGGTGTAATGATTGCACTGTTCTGGAGGTGTGCGCCTATCGCGAAGTTCCTAGATCCACATTTATTAGCGGGGCGCACAATTTTGGAGGGTCAATAAGTCTCTGTCTTCACTTTTCAAAAATCCTCACTGCATTTGCTCTGCAATTTGAGTTTCTTGAGTACTTGCTTCCTTAGAGTTTTTTTCTTCTTCCTTGCGAGAATGTCAGGTACTTCCAGTTTTGAGAGTCTTTCCTTTTTTCTTCTTCTTCGTCTGGGTCTAAGGCCCTAGTAGCTGTGCCCGTGGCTATGGCTGAGGGGACTTCTTCCCCATCCCTTGGCCCCACTGTGTCAATAGAGGAGCCTTTTGAGTGGGTTGGCAAAGGGAGGTTTGATAAGCGGATTTTTAGTCGTCTTACACGCCTCAAATAGTTACTAAAGTTAACTATAGTATAGCTAACCTAGGTCGATTCTCTCAAGGACACAGTGTGTTCATATTGTGCTAAGTGTAAAAATCAGAGTTTTGTAGAAAACGCTAAGTGTTATGAAATGCCGACTTGACCTCGGCGACACTAAGGTCGACTCGCTCTTGGCAATTCGATCTCGGCTAACAGGGAACCGATATGGTTTCGGCCAAAAGTGATTTAGATGCGACGGAGTCGGACTGACTCAGTCTCAGACTCTGGAAAGCAGTAAATAGGGGGGTTTGTGTTTAAGTGCAAGAAAATAAACTAAGTGCTGAAAGTAAACTAAACTAACTAATCTACTGTACTGATTCGGGAATCAGAAACACATCATAGCTTACCATTCCTACTGGGAGTTATATTCCGAATCAACCTTAGATTCTTACGACGACCGTCGAACGTTTGTCCACTGCCATACTGAAGATTTACGCAACTACTACCTCATCAGTTGGCAAAGAGTGTGCACTTGGTTGATTTTAGGTTCTCTACCTAATCAGATTGTTAAGCTAGTTCCAACCGGTCCTAATCTAATGTGATATACTCCTAACAGTGTGTCACGGCAAAATTAAGAGTAGAATTAAAGCGCAGGAATTATAAAGAAATTCAGAATTGCAACTAGCTGTATTTATTAATATACCAAACCGAATACAAAGGTGAGAAATCAAAGTCTCTGGATAGTCCGCCTTCCACGACGACCGCCAATGGAAGAACAATAGTGATGCACCAATGGTGGCCAGACGTTGAGGTTTCCGTCCAACAGAGTGTGTCGGCTATACCGAGCGATCACCTCTGAAGGCTTCCAGCTTCCCAAATCCTGGTCCTGTACCTCCTCGACCAAGAGAGACATCGTATTGAAGCTTCGTGTACCATTGTACTAGCTTGGAGAGTCTGCGATTGCTAATGACGCTAGCTATAGATTCTGCTGAAAATTCCACACTTGAAGACGTGGCTTGGTATGCTTATTTATACACAAGTTGGATAAATCTAAATCTAATCCTAATAACAGAAATTCAAATCCTAAAGATTCCAATTCGAATTACAGATTACAATCTCCTCAATCTTAGGAGTCTCCCAATTTCCTAATTTCTAGCAGAATCATATCTGCATTCCTAGTTACCCGAATTACAGATTCCTTGATCTTAGCAAATCATATCTGCATTACAGATTCCTTGATCTTAGCAAATCATATCTGCATTCTTGCCGGAGTGATTTTAGGCGAGATTTTCGTCACTGATGTCGGCTTGATCGGGAGTGTTGGACTGGCCGGGATGTTCTCGGTCTTGGGCCGAGATGGCTTGGCATTCAGGCCTGCAAAACAAGTCTTAACCTTTTTGTTAGTTAAAAACCTCATTTTAGCACATATTTGTATTTCTCCTATTTTTAGGCTCATAATTCCAATCTTGATTAAGACAAGACTTTTAATCATTAAACATTCTTAACAACACCCATCTTAAGCCCACATAAAGCGTATAAAATATGACTCATCAAGGTTTGACCTAGAGGCGGATAGACGTCGCGTTGTAGAGCTTGGATTTGCGATGTCATTAGCTCATGTCAAGATGAGCCTGACGTAGAGTCGAAATTGAGGCTACTAGCTAGCGTTGAAATGAGTTTGGCACAACCGGAATTAGCTCATGCCGAAATAAACCTAGCACGGAGTTGGAATGAAGGATATCAACTCATGTCGAAATGAGGCTAGGACGAAGCTGGAATGAAGGATATCAACTCATGTCGAAATGAGCCTAGGACGAAGTCGGGATGGATGATATTAGCTCATGTTGACATGAACCTGGCATGAAGCCGGAATGGTTGAGAATAGCCCATGTCAAAATGAGCCTGACACGGAGCTGGACTTGATGATGTTAATACTAGAAGCAGCATGAAGTTGGCGTTGCATTGAATGGAGGACTTGGCACAAAGCTAGATTCTTGGATGTTGACATGGAGCTTGTTAGATTGGACTTGGCATGGAGGTTTTTGCATAGATCCTGTTGAACGTCCTCGGCATGGAGGCGGTAGGAAGATCTCGACATAGAGTCGGATGGTTCTCGACATAGAGCCAGATTGAGGGTCCTGATATAGGGCTCGTCTGAAAGGACTCGACCTGGAGCCGACTGAAAGGTCTAGAGTTGGTTTGGATGATCCTAGGCTTTAGATTTGCTGGCCCCCATCTTTGGCCTCACTCCCACTCTATGACAACAGAAGTCATAGATAGGAAACCTATGTCCCTTCTTGACTTAGGGTGGAAATAAAAAATGTGGAATGAAACCAGATTGACTATCTTGAAGAAAAACTGACTTGGGGGTCAACATAACTAAGTTGGCACGGGACCAAAATGACCATGACAAACTGAAAAAGTTGGCACTGAGGCACAAATGCCTAAGTTAGGACCTAAATGGCTAACTTAGAGACAAACTGACTCGGGGTTGAAGTAATAGTGTTGGCATGGAGACTCGACACGAAGTCGGTAGAAAGACTCGACACGAGTCAGTAGAGAGACTCGACACGGAGTCGGCAGAGAGACTCGACACGGAGTCGGTAGAGAGACTCGACACGGAGTCGACAGAGAGACTCGACATGGAGTCGACAGAGAGACTCGACACGGAGTCAATAGAGAGATTCGACATGAAGTCGATAGAGAGACTCGACATGGAGTCAGCCCAAGACGAAATGGGCAAAGGACTTAACATAGAGTCGGTATAGGCCTTGACATGGTGTTGGAATGCAAGAATCGATATTAGCCTTACGGGAATAATCATCGGATGGCGTGCGTGCGTGCTGTATGTATACATTTATGTATGCAAAACTAATGGAGATTTTTATTTTGTGGGAGGATGGGCATTTGGATGCTTGGAATGCATGGGATGTGTGAATGCTTGAAATGCATGTGGGTTGCATGGAATGTTGGATGCATGGCCGTGTGGATGTATGAAGGTTTTCCATGGATGGCTAGATGAATGGATGCTTGACGTAAATGATTGAATACGTGGTTGTATGGATGTCAAGTGTAGGTAATGGCATGATGTGAAGTTGGATGGGGTACAAGGGGTGTGCGTTTAGCAAGGGAAAGTCTTTATTTCCCTTACAGTTTGCTATCCCAAGACTCGTGGTGTAGGCATAGCTTCTTTCGTTCCAGCTTTGGTGTTGGAGACGTCCCGGATGTTGTTACCTTATTATTGCTCATGGGTTGAGACTAATTAGAGGCTCACTACTTTGAGTGGTCTTTAACTTTTCCATTTTAATTGTAACACTCCTTTTGTTTATTTTGTTTTTGGCTTATGGGGGAATGGAGAAGATGATGTTTATTTTGTTCCTGCGGAAGGGTTTACAAGGAGGGGTGACGGTGCTATCCTCATGTATGCAATTTTGAAGAGTCCATCATCCAGCACCTTTAAGGATAATTTGGGTGTCTCCATGGCTGGGCTTCTTCTAGCAGGCTTTTCCTAAGAGGTTGCTTCTACTCCCTATGTTGGTAGCTTGCCCTCAGTATTGCATTTTCGCTTAGACTGTCCCTTTTCAAATTTTCAGTCTTTTTTTGGACTCTAACTTTTGCCTAGATTGTTATTTTTGAGGTTCCAACCTAGCGAGTCGCTTTCTCTTTTCCTTTTTTTTTACATTGAATTTTGCATATACTGTTTCTTTTGAGTTTTCAGTCTAGTGAGTCACTTTTTCCTTTTTTTTTACACTGACTTTTGCATATACTATTTCTTTTGAGTTTTTAGTCTAGTGAGTCACTTTTTCCTTTCTCTCTCTCTCTTTTTTTTTTTACACTAACTTTTGTATATACTGTTTCTTTTGAGTTTTCAGTCTAGCGAGTCACTTTTTCCTTTTTCTCTTTTTTTTATTCCATTTTTCTTTAGGGGTACCGAGCCAATGAGAGTTTTAAACATAGTAAAGTTTAATGTGGTAGACCATCTTTCCTTCTTCGTTTGGGGTCAAGTAGCCAGGCTAGATGCTTGAGGCTTTATAGGTCACCCTTATTATCCTTGCCAGTTTGATTGATGGAATAGTCAAAATGAGATATTAGCATCAGGGATGGATTTTTTTTATTGGTATTTTTTACTTGGTTTAAGCATGGGAAGAGAAAAGGAATCATGGGGAGTTAAAGTATATTTCATTAATTATTCAAAGAAAGAGCATTATAATTGATTTGAAAAAGGATTGAAGACTACAAAATAGGAGGCTTTTCTTATTGAATCATAGTTTTTGGGATAGGGGGATTGAACAGGCTTCAACGGGACTATGGTCACAAGGGCATGCTGAAGCAGGTGCGACAGAAGTTTAGTATACGACATTGATAAAGGTGTTAGAACCCTGGGGTTCTTTCTTTTCCATGGAATGTTGTACTGCATGGTTGGGACGGGGATGGCTAGAGGTGAGGGGTGCGGTGTTTGGTGTTGGGCTCGGTAGGGGCTTTGATGCCGCCTCTGATTTTGTGGTTTTGTGATGGTGTGGCAGGCAATGGTTTGAGATGCCCCCTGGTTTTGCATCGACTTCAGCATTTCCAAGATTTGACATATTTGCGCCTTTAATTGACTAACATCATTCTTTAGTGCTTCTTGTTGTTCTGCTAGATCCCTTATAGCTATCTTTATCTATTTTGCCTTGGGAATCGCCCTGTAAAGGTTTTTCGGAACTTGATCCCTACCTTGTTATTGGTTTTGGTGAGTTGATCGGGTGAAGAATGGAATGCAAATGTAATGGAATGCAACACCTAATTTTAAATGCATGGTGGAGATGAATGCAGAATATGATGCATGTTATTTTTCTATTTTTTTCACATTTTTATTTTATTTTGTTTTTTACAAGGTTAGAATTGAATTGAAAATGGCACTAAGCTGACTATGGACATGACGTGGGAGTAGAACAAAATTCGGGAGATGTTAAGGAGCCAACTTAAATAAGAGGACGACACGAGGTCAGATGCGACTTGGAATCAACACAAGGGTCAAGTCAAAATTGGATAAATGGGGATGGTGTAGAGTAGGACTCGGATTGGAATCGACATAGGGGCCAGGATGAAAATGATTAAATGGGGATGACAAAGAGATGGGCTTGGGTTGAAAAAGGGTGTACTGGCTGACTCAGGCTCAGGTATATTGGTCGACTCAGGTTATGGTTTACGGGTCAACTTAGGTTAGGGTTTGTTGATCAACTTTGGTTAGGGTTTGTGGGTCGACTCAGGCTAGGGTTTACTGGTCAAATGTGGCTAGGGTTTGTTGGTTGAATGAGGCTAGGGTTTGTTGGTCGACTCAGGCTAGGGTTTGCTAGTCGACTCATGCTAGGGTTTATTGGTCGACTTAGACTAGGGTTTGCTGGTCGACTCATGCTAGGGTTTGTTGGTCGACTCAGGCTACGATTTACTGGTCGACTCAGGCTAGGGTTTGTTGGTCGACTCAGGCTACGATTTGTTGGTCAACTCAGGCTAGGGTTTACTGGTTGACTCATGCTAAGGTTTCTTAGGCTAAGGTCCAGTTGGTCAACTCGGGGTAAGGTCTACTTGGTCGACTCGGGCTAAGATCTACTTGGTCGACTCGGACTAAGGTCTACTTGGTCGACTCGGGCTAAGGTCTAATGTCTACTTAGTCGACTCGGACTAAGGTCTACTTGGCCGACTCGGACTAATGTTTACTTGGCCGACTCGGACTAATGTTTACTTGGCCGACTCGGACTAATGTTTACTTGGCCGACTCGGACTAAGGTTTACTTGGCCGACTCGAACTAAGGTTTACTTGGCCGACTCGGACTAAGGTTTACTTGGCCGACTTGGACTAAGGTTTACTTGGTCGACTCGGGCTAAGGTTTACTTGGTAGACTCGGGCTAAGGTTTACTTGGTAGACTCGGACAAAGGTTTACTTGGTAGACTCGGGCTAAGGTTGACTTCGGCTAAGGTTGCCGGTAGACTCGGACTAAGGTTGACCCGATAGTCTCGGACTAAGGTTGATTTGGGTTGACTCGGACTAGGGTTTATGTGGTAGTCTCGGACTAGGGTTTACGTGGTAGGCTCGGACTAGAGTTTTAATTGGTAGTCTCGGGCTAAGGTTTACTTGGTAGACTCGGGCTAAGGTTTACTTGGTAAAGTCGGGCTAAGGTTTACTTGATAGACGTGAGCTAAGGTTTACTTGGTAGATTCGGGCTAAGGTTTACTTGGTAGACTCGGACTATGGTTTACTTGGTAGACTCAGACTATGGTTTACTTGGTAGACTCGGGCTAAGGTTTACTTGGTAGACTCAGACTATGGTTTACTTGGTAGAGTCGGGCTATGGTTTACTTGGTAGACTCGAACTAAGGTTTACTTGGTAGACTCGGACTAAGGTTTACTTGATGGACTCGGACTAAGGTTTACTTGATGGACTCCGACTAAGGTTTAGTAGGTAGACTCGGGCTAAGGTTTACTTGGTAGACTCGGGCTAAGGTTTACTTAGTAGACTCGGGCTAAGGTTTAGTTGGTAGACTTGGGCTATGATTTACTTGGTAGGCTCGGGCTATGGTTTACTTGGTTGACTTGGGCTAAGGTTTACTTGGTAGACTCGAGCTATGGTTTACTTGGTTGACTTGGGCTAAGGCTTACTTGGTTGACTCGGGCTAAGGTAGACTTGGACTATGGTTTACTTGGTAGACTCGGACTATGATTTACTTGTTTGACTTGTGCTAAGGTTTACTTGGTAGACTCGGGCTATGGTTTACTTGGTTGACTTAGGCTAAGGCTTACTTGGTTGACTCGGGCTAAGGTAGACTCGGACTATGGTTTACTTGGTAGACTTGGACTATGGTTTATTTGGTAGACTTCGGACTATGGTTTACATGGTAAACTTGAACTATGGTTTACTTGGTTGACTCGGACTATGGTTTACTTGGACGACTCGGGCTAGGGCTTACTGGTTGACTTGGGTTAAGGTTTACTTGGTTGACTCGGGCTAAGGTTTACTTGGTAGACTCGAACTAAGGTTTACTTGGTAGACTCGGACTATGGTTTACTTGGTAGACTCGGACTATGGTTTACTTGGTTAACTCGGACTATGGTTTACTTGGATGACTCAGGCTAGGGCTTACTAGTTGATTTGGACTAAGGTTTACTTGGTAGACTCGGGCTATGGTTTACTCTGTTGACTTGGGCTAAGGTTTACTTGGTTGACTCAGGCTAAGGTTTACTTGGTAGACTCAAGCTAAGATTTACTTGGTAGACTCGAACTATGGTTTACTTGGTAGACTTGGACGAAGGTTTACTTGGAAGACTCGGGCTAAGGTTTACTTGGTAGACTCGGACTATGGTTTACTTGGTAGACTCCAACTATAGTTTACTTGGTTGCTCGGACTATGGTTTACTTGGATGACTCGGGCTAGGGCTTACTGGTTGATTACTGGTTGATTTGGACTAGGTTTACTGGTTAACTTGGACTAGGGTTTACTGGTTGACTTGGACTAGGGTTTACTGGTTGACTTGGACTAGGGTTTACTGGTTGACTTGGACTACGGTTTATTGGTTGACTTGGACTAGGGTTTGTTGATTGACTTGGATTAGGGTTTGTTGATTGACTCGGACTAGGGCTTGCTGGTTGACTCGGACTAGGGTTTATTGATTGATTTGGACAAGGGTTTACTAGTTGATTTGGACAAGGGTTTACTGGTTGACTCGGACTAGGGTTTGTTGGTTGACTCGGACTAGGGTTTACTGGTTTGACTCGACTAGGGTTTATTGGTTGATTTGGACAAGGGTTTACTAGTTGATTTGGACAAGGGTTTACTGGTTGACTTGGACTAGGGTTATTGGTTGACTCGGACTAGGGCTTGCTGGTTGACTTGGACTAGGGTCTACTGGTTGATTTGGACAATGGTTTACTAATTGACTCGAACTAAGATTTGATGATTGACTCGAACTAGGGTTTGCTTGTTGACTTGGACTAGGGTTTACTAGTTGATTTGGACAAGGGTTTACTGGTTGACTTGGACTAGGGTTTACTATTTGACTCGGACTAGGGTTTGCTGATTAACTCGGACTAGGGTTTACTGGTTGACTCGGACTAGGGTTTATTGGGTGGACTCGAATTAGGGTTTATTGGGTGGACTTGGATTAGGGTTTATTGGGTGGACTCGGACTAAGGTTTATTTGGTGGACTCGGACTAAGGCTTACTTGATGGACTCGGATTGAGGTTTACCCAACTAGTTTGGCCAAAAGGATTCCCTAGGGTTCTCACCATTGGATTTCTAAATTTCCTCACAATAAGGCTCCTGGTCTATGGACCTCCCAAGGGACACTATCACAGATAGGATAAACTCCCAAAGTATGGTCGTCCCTTAAGGTTGTCAGCCCCAGGTGGAACTATCGTAGTCGCCAGTACAGAGAAACCTCCAACGTGGGTACCACTACACGTTCCGCACTCCTTAACTCACAAGCCCGGGAATAGGACCCCGTTCATGGGTGTAATCACACAGTAACAATTTTCCCATAGAAAACCCCATTTGATCACAATATTAAAACAACAATATTATGTCTTCTATCCTATGGTTTCACAAACAATATATAAATAATAGATACAAATTGAAACACATGCACCAATCCTCCATATGCAACTAACCTAACAAGGCTCAACTCTCAATAAAAAATGGTCCCCAACGGAGTCGCCATCTGTCACAACCTAAATTGTGACGTTAAGCTAGGTGGGCCGAGACCGAGTCGGCCACAAAGGAGTCGCCACCGACGTTTTTGGTTTAGGGAACACCAAGAAACCTAATGGAAAGGCTGGTCTGAGATCAGGAATGTGGGTTCAGGAGTTGGTTACACGCTAGGGGCGTAGGGTGCCCAAGCATGCCTATCACTTGATAGTTACCCTTAGCTAGCTACATGGGAATAGGGATGGTACTTGTGTTTGGGTCGTGTTTCTAGCATAGGTCCTGGGAGGGTGGTGGTTCCGATAAGGTGTTCTAGGGTTTTGGAGTTTAAGACTTGATAGGAGTGTGCTTCCTGTGCCTACGTACCTCGGTTTTAGAGGAATCAAAGTCAACGTAATTTTGGCTTGGTGAGGGTTCGGGCGAAAGCAGAGCCGACACATGCCGACTCAGCCTTATTGAGACCGAGACGGACTCGGCTCTAGGAGGGGTAGGTTTGAACTGGGAGACTTGTCACATTGGGTCGAGATGGAGTCGGCCTTAGTGAGGTGGAGATAGATTCGTTTCGGGAGGGGCATTCAAGGGAGGCATGATACTTAGTCTTAGTTTCGTTCCGGGAGGAAGGGGTTCTTAGACTCAGAAAAGTTTCTATGGACGCGTGCTACTAACCTAATATTTAGAATAGATAATATGTGTA
The DNA here is from genome assembly GCA_025330945.1 of Mucuna pruriens. NCBI lineage: Eukaryota > Viridiplantae > Streptophyta > Magnoliopsida > Fabales > Fabaceae > Mucuna > Mucuna pruriens. Next base: position 801,180 of record JAENHJ010000536.1, read on the forward strand.
CTAACCTGGAGTTTAGAGTAGGGGAGCCCTTTCGTCCTTCCGTCCAATACTTCCGCTTGCTTCTGAATTTGAACCTGGGATTTCTGCCTCGTTTACTCTGTGCGGTCATCAGTTTTTTCCTTTCTGTCTCTCTGTCTTTCAGTCTTTTCCTCCTCCTTTTCTCTCTCTTTTTACAGAGTTTCTCCTTCTTTTTTTCAGAGTTTCTCGTTGGAAATATTCCCCCTAAACTCTTCGTTTTGAGGCTTTTTATAGGCTTCGGATTGGGCTGGTAGTTGTATTCATATCCCATGATTCTCTCCTTAATTTTATGATCTAATATCTTATCTTAACCCCTACTCTCCTCCCATAATTCTCTCCTGATTCTCTCTTGGTAGGTGCCGAGTTTGTTGGAACTACCTTCCATGATCTTCTCTTATAGGTGGGTCAAGGTAGGTCCCAAGAAGACTTAGTCCCGAATAGTTTTGGGGTGCAACATTCTACACGACTACACTATCACCATCGAGTAACCTAGCCCAACCACTTAGTCAAACACAACCACAAGCCACACCACACTTTCAACTTGTAGATCCAAACTCACAGCATCGCGACTTTGCAGATCTGGATTCCTAGTCTCACAACCTTGCAAATCTAGTCTCGCAGCCTTGCTTTGACATATTTCTATTGTACACTTGCACAATTACACTTGCATAGTCACATTTCGCACAATTGCACTTGCACCTCAACAACACATATACCAACAAACCCACTTTTTTTCAACCCACTTCACACCCCTTGCACTCGTAGACGAAAAACAGACCAAAAGATGCATCTCTCCTCGTTTAGCTATATGTTAACCTTGCATTAAGTAGGTTGATGGTAGATCGTGGCTGGTTTACCTGTATTGTCACCCCTACTAGTGTAGGGTATATGAATTAACTCCTTATTCATAAGCAAAATATATGAAATGTATTTTTTTTATTAATTTCATATCATAGTAGATCTTTATGGTATAATGATCACACATAAACACAAGTATTATCTAAGCTCAGTATGACATATTATTCCTATAATTTAAAAGATTCAAAATTTAAATACCAACAACGATGATCATAACTATCATATATCAATTTCAAATAATTCAAAAATCAAAATTAATTTTGATAATAAAATGAACAAGTAATTACATTCTTAAAAAAAATTGAATAATATTTATAATAAATATCACGAAAATATAATTTGAATAATTTTAGAAGAATAATAATAATTTATAGTATAGGATAAAATATAAGACTGGTTAAAAATCTAATATACAAATAATTTTAAAAAATCTATATCATCTATAGCAATATATAAGTGAATAATCTATAACCACATATAGTGCAAATAAACTAATTTGGTTTCCACTTTTCAACATTTTTACCCCTCAATTGTACTTGATAATTGAGAATTGATGTCATAATTGAAAATTTACCTGTTAATTTATAATATAGGGTCAAAATATAAGAGTGGTTAAAAATCTAATATACAAATAATTTTAAAAAATCTATATAATCTATAGCAACATATAACTGAATAATCTATAACAATATATAGTGTAAATAAACTAATTTGGTTTACCCTTTTAACAATTTTATCCCTCAATAGTACATGATAATTGATAATTGATGTCATAATTGAAAATTTATCTATTATCTACACATTCTTTTTTTATTTTATTTAACTTCTCCCCTCCCACCCTCTCTTTCATTTAAAAAAAATGTAGAGAGGCAAGAAGTGCACATCTTTCCCATAGTATTTATAAGTACAAAGCAGCATGAAATGGAATAGAAAATATTATAGCAGAAGTTATTTATAGGAAATCAAATTCAATAGTATTAATATAACTAATTAGTGACTAAAATATAAGTACTTTTTATACAAATAGTTATTTATGTTTTGTGTATTTCCATATAACTTAATTTAAGTTATGTGTATTTTTATATAACTTAATATATAAAAATAAAAGTTAAATTATAATTTTGGTTATTTATTTTAGGATAAAAATTCGTTTTGATTTTTATTTAAAAAAAATATTTTGATCATTTAATCCTTAAATTTAAATTAACATTATCCATATAAAAAATTATCAATTAGTATTGGAACATGATTTTAAATTATTTTTTGATTAATCCTATAAAACTTATTCTATTATATTCATCTACGTAAAACTATAAGAACTAACTATTGTTCAAATAAAAAAATTATAATCAAAGTAAAAATTGTGTGAAAAATCAATAAAAAAAATAGTTCAAATTCTTGTCATAAAATTAAAAATAATATTTTTTTTTGAAGAAGAACATTAATTTAAATTTAAGAATTAAAAAATAAAAATAAATTTTTATCCTAAAATAAATGATAAAAATTTCAATTTAAACAAAAATCAAAATAACTGCAGAAAATAAAATCAAATAAGAAAATATTTGATTAAGACCAAAATATACCTTACATCTTTTTGTTGTCTGCCTGCAAAGGCGGAAGGGCATCAACGTAAAAACACGTCGATTCAAAATCTAAAGGCACTGCGCGGTCGTCTTTGGATTCAATTTTCACACCTTGACAACGGTCTATTTTTTTTTTCTTCTCTTCGTCTCTAAGCACAAGCACGATCCGAATCCAAACCAATACCTCAATGGTTTCTCTCACGGTACGGTTTAACTCCATTTTTCACTATTCCACTCTTTTATCTTTCAATTATTTTACAAAAACCTAGCCTCCTTCTCCTCTGGTTTTCAAATTTCGCATAATCCTATTATGATTCTTTCCTAAACTCTACATCAGAAAACGCTTAGATTTTTCCTAAACTCTACATCAGAAAACGCTTAGATTGAATCTTGTTTGGTTCTTGCATTTTTCAGGGAAAATCTAGAGTGGGCTCAACTCGAGCCTCTGTTGGTGGTGCCCAATCTCGCCCAAGTGGTATATTTTACAAATTTATATATTTATATATTATATATTTGTTTGAATTTTTCTGATTTTTTTTTGTTGAATTTTAAGTGTGCTTTATCAGATTGATTATCTTTTGATTATTAATTTTGTATATTTGTTTTGGGTGATTTGATGTATATATTGAATAGTGGGCGGTAGGAATTTCAAGGTGTTTTCCGAAATTAACCGGACTAAAGTTGGTGATGGGAATATGTGAGTTTTTTTTTGTTTGTGTGATTATGCATCTTAAATATGAGTATGCATTTTGTATAACTAGTTTTGATTGTTTCTTTAGGACATCTGCAAGAGGAGAAGGACAACTTCAAGGTATGGTATATTTGTTGACATCAAATGATGTGATTTCTGCTCCAAGAAGAGTTGTTGTTAGATGCTGAAATTGCTGAAAAGAGTAGAAATGTAATCTAATGATGTCAAGATGGTTTTGGTTAATTGTTTGCTGTTATGAGAAATTAGATAAACAGGGAGGCTCTCTAGGCTCTACTAGTGTTGCAGCAGTGCAAGGGATTTTAGTGTTTGCTGGGCTTGTCCCAAGGATGTATCTCTTACGAAGCATATGAAGACCAAAGCTGCCGCCTTGTTTTATATTTTTTTATGTCATTGTCTGAAACAGTTGTTTTTGTGAGATCATGACAGCATATAGCAGATTGATATTCTTTTCCTGTACATCTTCCATATATTCTTGAAATATGTAAGAGCATTGTAGTGATATCTATCTATTCTCTCTCCTCATTTGCAATTTATGTAGAAGGAGTGCTGTGGGAGCCAACAAAGGGGTTATTCTGAATAGTACCAGAAATCCAAAGGTAATAAGCATTCTAAACTCCTAATACTTTCTAAATGCTCTAACATCTGTAAATACTTGGAAAATGTCTATACATTTTGTATTCTCTAGCCTGTATTTGCTTTACAGTCCATATGTATAACTATCATGCAACTTTAATGGTGAAGGGTGGGCCCCAAAAAAATATGGATAAAAGTAGTGGCAAATATGGTACATCTGGTAAGTTTTAGCTGAATCCATTTCACGTTAAAATTTTGGTAATTATGTGGCGTAACGTAACACTCTTATCATTTTCATTTATTTTGGCTTTTAGTAGCAAATACAAATGTGAGAAAGGCATTGGCTGATGTTAGCAATGCTCAAGAAAACTTCACAACAGCTGTTGGGCATGCTAGCTCGAAAATGAAGTAAGAATCTTCTTTATGCTGGATGGAGAGAAAGTTAGAAGGGAGGTGGAAGTATTTCATTGTTTTAATAAAAAAAAAATTGCAAGTTATTTTTGGAACTACAGTTATAAAAAAAATTCATATTCTTTTCTCACATATCAGCTGATACAGAGACTAACTATTAGGCATTCTTTTGTGAAATGCTTTGTCTTGGAATGTTCTAATAGATTGCTCGATAATATCTAGTGGCAACCTAAATATTTTCACCTTTGATTTTGTTAAAATATCTAGAAAATTTCTCATAATATTTTTACTGTATCTTTGAGTGTATTAAACATCATTATTGTGTCTTACAATATTTTTTAGTAGATTAAATGATCCCTTAGTGATTTTCATATTTCATTATATTTCATAATCTGTTGTATTATTTAATTAGGATTAGGAGTCTATTATTAGCATAAGTAGGGGTTAATGTTTATATTTTGTATAACACTAAGCCATATCTGTTTAGATTATTCATTATTAATTATTAATCAGTTTATTTATGTCTGGGCCTTTCTAGGGTTTCAGCAGGTTTAAGCACCAAAATAGTGGGTGTATCTTTGAGGAAATCCTTCACGGTATGTAAACCAGTTAACTAACTCATTGGTATTCCAATTTTCTGTTAAGCCCATGCCTTTATTTTAGTTAATCAGCTCTTTATCTAAAGGGATACTCCTTTTACTGGTGTTAGTTAATGTTCTCGATGCTCCAAAATGACTCAATGAATGGAATCTTTGCTACATAATCTACCAAGTAACTTGTATAAAAACATAATAAAAACATAAAAAGTGAAAAGAAATATTACAAAACCATTAATCTTGATGGGCATGGTTCTCCAGGTAAATCATTTATATATACTGTTCATCTATTTATGGATATTTTCTTTTCTCTATTCCTCTTGGTCTTGGCATCACTTCTTTAGAGAGCAAGCAAACATATCTGGACGTAGCATTTTTAATTTAGTTGTAGGTTTGAAACAAAGCCCACTGCTAATTTCACACTTCTATTTTCTCTCTTAGTTTAAAAAGATGTGTTTTAAAATATATAGTTGTTGGAGATATCATAAATATCTCATTAGGATATATCATAGATATGTCATTGAAATATCTCATTAGGATATCATATATATCTTATTAAGATATTATAAATATCTTGTTAGGATATCATAGATATCTCATTGAGATATTATAAATATCTCGTTAGGATATTATAGATATCTCACTACGATAATATAAATATCTTATCAGGATATCTTGAATGTTGCAGTTCACCTTTAGAGTTATTTTTTTATCTTTTTGTTATCTATGTTATCTTTAAGCAGTTCGCTTTTATTTTATAAAAAGGAAGATTAAAAATTGTATTATTTATCTCAATCAATACAGTTTCTTTTACTTTCAATTATAATTATGTGTAATTTTTTGAAAAAAAAGTTGTTTTTCTGCCTTTCCAAAGCTCTTAAAAAAAAGCTGTATCATAGAATCACTCTTTTCAATTAAACAAGAGGGCCATTGAATCATTTTCTACCATTTGGCAGCATTAACTGTGGTACATCTTAACCTATTTTTTCTTGCTGAGATGGTGACGGTGAAAGGGAAGCATATATACAATATAAAATATTAACAATTTAAACTTCCTTGGGTCTACACAATTATGAAGCACTAATCACTTTTCGTGTTCAAATTAGGGAAGGGTGCAAAGAAATACAAGTAAAGGGGATGTTCAGTTAGATGCTCTCAATAGAGGTGACTAATTTTCTCTTAAATATTTTTTATTGTGGTTTGTATGTTTGGAATATCATTTAGATGTTTTTCTCCCTTTAGATGATCAGAAGAATAATACAAATGGAGGCCAATCAGTTATTGCCACAAAGGACAGGTACTTGGGATCCTATCTCTTGTTTTCCTCACATTTAATAGGAAGCATTTCATTACAGAAATTGCATTGCATTTTTTTTTTTTATATTTTGTAGGTTTACAAGGAAGCCTATATTACGGTTACCTACAGCTACAAGGTTTTTTATATTTCATTTTGTTGATTCAAGTGATTTTTATGAATAAAATGTGAACTGAAACCAGAATATTCATTTGTCTCTCCCAAGCACTTCAAGGAAGTCTTTACCAGTACCAAGGAGGGTAAGCAGGGAAGATATGAGTAACACAAAGGTAATATAATCTTGTTACTGTTTGTCTTTTCTGGTGGTGGACAGTGGCAATAAAATATTTTCTCCTCCATATAACTGCTTATTCAGATGGCCATATATTTTTCTTTTTATATATTTTTATTCAAAACCTTTCCTTTTCTTATACTTCCACTTTACTTCCTTTTAGGAAAATGTTAGAAGTTTTCAAACAGCAAAAGGCCAAAGTGGTTTTCCCAGTAAGAAGCTGCGACATAGATAAGCACTTTGCAAATGTCAATGAACTGACCTATGCTATGTTAATTAAACTTAATATACTATTGATTTCAGCTAAGGCAACAATAAACAGAAGAGATAGTTCCCAACTGATTAATGCAAGAAGCTATCCATGGAAGAATCGAGTGAGTGATGGTTTTGTTCAAATGTAAGTGATAATTAATCATATCATTAGCTAGTTCCTGCTTCCTCTATGTAAACTGTGCACTTCTGGTACATTTTATCTGTTTTACTAGTAGTCTTCAAGTTGCAAAACTGGGGAATCTAGCAATTATTAGCTTAGACAATTATGAGGTGATGTCTAGAAAATTGGTACTGCATCAACACCCAGCATTCTGATGGGCCAAAGAGGAGGCACTTGAAGGGAGTGATATTTATGATTACCCCTTTTTAAAGTAATCCTTATTCCATGATGCTGTTGATGTTTTAGACTACTATTATGCTTCCACATTATGATATCAATTAAAAGTTTCTAGATTTTTAAATTGAAAATTTATAGAATTTGACTCTTTCTTGCAGAATTTTACACTGATATATTTACCATTTTTCTTACACTATTTGATCTGTGATGAATGTCTTTGCTAATTCCATGAAACAAAGTCCAACATAAGAGATCAGGGTTTCAATATAGTTCCATCTGGACAAGAAAATTTTCATAGTACAGTAACATTATGTCCTATGAATTTTGGGCTTGTTACAGCCTCTTGTTGAAATAGGCTTCAGGACATTCTTTAAGTCCCTGATTTTCTTCCAGATCTCATTTTCTTTCGTTTTTGTTTTTGTATTCTCCATTAACTAAATTTGTGTCTCCTGTCCCCCAAAAGTTATAAATTTTTCTACACCTTCATATAAAATGCACATGTGGATTGTGGAAGCTTGCTTATTTACAAATTTCAGGTTTGATATTAGATGTGAGGATTTATCTATCATATGTTTAAGCTGTTGGGTGAAGGAACATGAATGGTTGATAGGACATTAATTGAATAGTATTATTAAATCACATAAAATACTTATAATACAACACAACAGTATATGCTGTCCCAAAGTCACAGACTCCTTCCAAATTACAAGAAGACAACATTCTTAGAATAACATCTTTAATGCTTAACCATCCATAGCAGAAGCTCAAACTAATACTTAACCACCATGGATAAAAGCTTACAATCTTAGAATTGTGGATTTTAGGCCTAACATAATCCCACAAAATCAGCTTGTAAGGTGAGGAATGTCTCCATTTATATACTCTTTACAAGCCATTTCTCTAGACGATGTGAGTTCTCCAACACACATGTATCTTTTCTACCCACCCTATTATGGACATATTTAAGAATATGTAACTGCTCCTAATTTTCTACCCTAAACTGTGAACATGACAGTTAATATTGAACATTTGCTAATAATACATTACTGCTAATGACTTTTTTACATATTCTGACATTGAATTAGTACTACTTTCTACCAATAACTGTCATAAGTGCCCCTAACACTCCGTTTAATGATTTTAACATGTCCCCTCATACAATAACCCTTGGGCTTGAATTTGAAGCACAGACAATGCACGTGCTCAGCCAACTATGTGCTAAGTTTTAATTATTTATTTAGAAGAATGTAGGACAATAAGGATTGGACCTTAGACCACAAGAAGACAGATGAATGATTTATATCTACAGAATCTATGAAATAGGAAATCATTATCATTATTACTATGTATAGCTGAATGCCTCTATTATCATCATTAACAACTAATTCTCCTTGATATATGATTTTAATTATCAATTGATAATTTAGTGGATGAGATTTCTAGTTATTATTAATTGTTCATTTCATACACATCACCTGTGATGCAGGGTTCAACCTAATGTTTTTCATGCATCCTCAAGGAAGTCCACCAAGGTATGTTGGCTGTACTTTGTTGTCTGGTAGTTGCTTTATTCTTTTGAATTTCATCTGTGCTTATTTTGCATTTTATTTGGAATTTATTTGTGATGCTAGAATTAGTAAGGCTGAACTGTATAATGTAGTAGTGTCCTGAAGTAAAATATAGCAGAAAACCTTTTAATATACATATATAATATATGATTGATATGCACTGATTTCTTGCTCTAAATAATATGCTCAGTTCATTTAGTGACATAAGGAACTGTATCGTCAGTCAATAATTTCCACCACATTTTGATTAGAGAATTAATTGAAGATTTGCATAGTGTGAACCTGATTTTTTAACCTTGTTCGTTACAGCCTATTGTTAAAACCACACTGAGGGTTTCCACTGCTCAAAGGACTTTAAAATCTAATTCCATATCAGCTCAGAACAAATTAGAATCAACTACTGTAACATCGTCTCAGGACAAGGAAACGGTTTCTTTGTCTCTTCCTGATAATGGTTTGGCTGTTTCTGATGATGCAAATCAAAGTCATCTTCCATCTGGAGAGAGCAATCTGAAAACAGATTTGGCAGAGCTTATTCCAAGGAAAAATTCCAGCCGCCGGAAATCGTATACTACTTCATTAATTGAAAGATCTAAGGTGGATGCTCAATGTGTGAAACTACAGTTCTTTTTTAGTTTCCATAAATTTAAATGACAAGTAGCCTTATTTTGCAGTTTCTCAAGGAAAATGAAGTTAAAGAGCAGAATAACATACCAAATATAGATAATGAATGCAATCAACTTGAAGTTTCTGAATACATTGATGAGATATATCACTACTATTGGTTTACTGAGGTAATATTCATCATGCCTATGATGTCCTTTTTATGGTTATTGCTTTGTTACTGATTTAAGATAGAAATGTACAGTACTAAAGATATACTTTTCTTTTTCTAGTTGAGTAAATCTCTTCTTTTATGAAACATGCTTGTCTCTTTCTTTCTATTTCCCTCTCATTCCACTGTAGGCTTTAATAGCTCCACCAATTACAGAATTACTAAAGTAGTAAATAATTTTCTACAACAAGCATTTTACATTTGTCAGGTTTTAATGACTATGCATCTCTCCAACTTGTGTTGAATATAATTCAATAACTTGACATTATTTTTAGCATTGTGATAGAACTAGATCAGAAATAATAAGGAAATGGAAAGTTTATTCAAATCAATCCCCACTTTGTAGCTCAGTGAGATGAATTTCATATACTGGAATGGATAAGACCAATTACTGAAACAGAAAATATGACCCAGGTATTTGAGACCTGGACTCTCTCCCACTGCAATTCAGATCTCAATCCTATCTCACTAATTCCCCCACCCTTCCTATTTATTTCAGACTTTTCCTTATTAGAAATTACTGTGTACTGGACAGTTTCAACTCTCTACCCGCATTTATTCTCACCCTCTATTACTATTATTTGCCCACTAAACATTTACTGCTATTAATAAATCCTTATGAGTCTAATATTCTGTTACCATTCGTCTTCTTCCTGCTATAAACCTTCTTAATGGGTGGTTTACTAACACACTGTTGCTCTTTCTAATGGTTGTCAGCTAATTCTGTAAGGGGGATCCTGATCTTGCAGCAATTATCATAATCAACACTTCCAATACACACCTTGACATTCAATACAGTCAACATCCACAACTTTTTTTTTTTTTTAAGTCCTATAATGGAGGAGGTTCTTGAATCAATTGCAGATTTTATTTTGTTTTACTCTTATCCCATATGCTTGGATAGGATACTTTATTATTACATTATCAGAAAGGGATGATGCAACCTTGTTTAACTTCTGCCATTGTTTTACTGATTTTGTTACTTGTTGGTTGGTGTAATCATGACACCACTGGCTTTCTTGTCTACCTATTTATATTACATTTTATCTTTATTCTTTAATCTCAACTAATGTTTTTGTCTATTTTAAAATTGCTTTCAACTTCAGGCACAAAATCCAGTTCTAGCAAATTACATGTCAATTCAGGCAGACATTACACCTCATTTGCGGGGCATTTTGATCAACTGGCTGATTGAAGTAAATAATGGATTTCCATAATCCTTCATATGGCTTTTCTTTCATCATGTCCTTTCCGGTTATCTATTGTTCTACTGATGACTTATCATATTCATTTTCTTTGCCTATCATTATTGGCTATTGTAGGTACACTTCAAGTATGATTTGATGCCAGAAACACTATATCTCACTGTTACATTGTTGGATCAATATCTTTCCCTAGTGACTATCAAAAAGACTGATATGCAGTTGGTTGGTCTTACAGCACTTTTGCTGGCTTCAAAGTATGAGGACTTTTGGCATCCTAGGGTAAGAAGCCATTTTTAATCTTTTACTTTTGAAGAAAGGTGGCATGCTTTATCTTGATCATAATGTTTTTTATTGTCTCATCTGTTCTAGGTCAAAGATTTAATAAGCATCTCAGCTGAGTCATATACTAGAGATCAAATGCTTGAAATGGTATGCAGTGCTTATTAAGAATCTCTTATGATACTTCTCCCTTCCAATTCTCATTTTTAAGAGTGATCTTGATACATTTCATAGCATAGTTATGTAACATAATGAATGAGTTAGCAAATTTATAAAGTATACAAATTGGTGAAATTTTCATTCAGCTAATACGGTGATTGATCAGACAATATTTTTTGTTGAAAAAAATATGTAAATGAGGTTTAAACGGGTGCAATTGATAAATTCTAAAATTTTATTTGTGTTCAATTTCTTAGAGTTATATACTCTAATGAGTGGTATGGTTATCTGTACAGGAAAAGCTAATTCTTAGAAAATTAAAGTTCCGTCTTAATTCTCCTACTCCTTATGTTTTCATGGTGAGGTTTCTCAAGGCTGCACAATCAGATAAAAAGGTATGTAAATTCAGCATGCATGGCCAAACTATGTGCTATCTTGCAAACTGTTGATTGTCCAAATTTCGTTTATCAAATTGATATTGCTTCTACACAATGAATCAGTTTGGATGAGAAATCAGTCATTCCAATTTAAGTTTGATTTCTAACATTTCATTTGCAATTTATTTTTCCAGCTTGAACACATGGCATTCTTTCTGGTTGACCTATGCTTAGTTGAATATGAAGCTTTAGCATTCAAGCCTTCATTACTTTGTGCATCAGCCCTCTATGTTGCACGTTGTACTTTGCAAATAACTCCACCATGGACCCCACTACTTCACAGGCATGCGCGTTATGAAGTTTCCCAGATCAGGCACTTTTTCTATCATTCTCCTTTTCATTTTTAAAATTTAGGGTGATTTCTATTTATGCTAACTGTAATATTTGTAGGGATTGTGCGGATATGATATTGAAGTTCCACAAAGCTGCTGGAGTTGGAAAATTGAAGGTTACATATGAAAAATACTCTACACAGGAATTCGGTAGGGTTGCAGCATTGAAACCGTTGGATAAACTTCCCCTGTGATTTGAACTGTGCTCTAGTTATACCTGTTAATGTAATATGATATTCCTATGAACTCTTGGAATGCTGTAACCACATTTATGATGGCATATAAATATGCATTGCGATAGGAGGAATTGAATTAGAAAAATCTCGAGGTTTTATTTTAGTCGAGGTGTTTTTTTTTTTTTTTTTCCTTCTAGGTTTGGATGTATACAACCTTGGCTCTTGTTGTAATGGTTCAATTTTATTAGAAACACAGGCTTTTGGTGACTACTGATTACGGAATATCTCTTTTTCATTTTGGTTGTTCAACGTATTTGGTGTTGTGGTAAGAAATCTATTTATATTATTCATTGCCTCGTGTTAATATTTTTGCATCATTCATTTAAAAATAAAGTGTAATAATAATTATTAATTTAAAACATTAATAGTTAAGATTGTAATTAATTTTATATTTTATTATATATGATTTTAAGTTTATCATAATTATTGACTTTGGTTTAATCAACGATTATTATAGTTTTATTTTTTTTTAGTAAAACACATCTTTTTATTACAGAAGAGCCAAATCTTTTTTTCATCTATTTTTTTCTAACCTACAATAATGCCTTTTTTCTTATCATAATAATTTATGATCAAGATAAATTTGGTGTGTAATACTTTTTTTTTTCTTTTTTTTTGCAATTAATGATAATATCTTTCTTTTTTGAGTTTTTGTAATAGTATTTTTCAATAAATTGTAGTTCATATTGGGCGAAGCTAAATTTGTTTCTTTATTCTTTTTCTTTTATTTTTAATTTTTTTATGATAGTATCCTTTATTGTTATATCAGGACAATTCTACTAGGTTCATCTCATTTAATATATATTTTTTCTAATAAAGAAAATAGTAAGAAAAATAGGATCTTAATTATTTTGGATTTTTTATATTTAATTAGTAATTAAGAGTTTGTAAATCTGAAATTAAAATAATAAGTTTATAATGATTAAAATAAGATACTTAATTAGTATTATCTCTAGTCGTATTTATAAGAAACACTTTAGAACATTTTTTTTTTAATTATACGAAACAAACTCATTTTTAAGTGTATATTGTTAATTTTATTTTATATATTTAATTTATTATGAAATTTATTAATGAGAATGTAAAGTAAATGTATTTATAAGTAGATGCATTTATTACTAGGATATTAACAATTGAAAAAATTATTTCTTGAATTACCAGTAAAATTATCAAATATAACCTCAGTCTAAACCATTTAATTCTATCGATATTTTTGAAACAGAATTTAAATTTATAATATTATTAATTAAATTATTTTTAATAGTCTTATGAATTATATATTTGTTTTTATAAATAGAAACGAAAGTAGTGTTTAACATATCGATATTTTCTCACCCAATTTGAACATTCAGATGTCCTAGGTAGATGGGATAAAAATAAATTTAATTGGGTAAAAAATGTTTTATTAATATTTTGACTTTTCTTTGTACTAAATATATTTTATGAAAAATATGTATAAAGTAAAAATAAAATTCTGATGTATCCCTTAGGACACCTAGCTGTGGGAACTAGTATATAGGAGAAACTAAATATTTTATCTTTTAATATTCAAGTAAAGTAATAATAAAAGAATAATTACAATATGTGAATTTAATTTTTACTACACAATAACTTTGTAAAGTCACCTATCCTTTGACTAATTGGCTGTGGGAATGAAGGATGTTGAGTGAAATATTTTTGTTCTTATCCACAAATAGATATTTAAGTAAAGAGAATTGTGTGTTACAGTGTGTTTCTAATATTATTTTTATTAAATGAAAGATAAAACAAATCTAGTTACTCAGTGGCTTAAAAATTTACCACATATTTAACATAGTGAAGAAAAAAGACAGGTGGTGCTTTTCTTTTCACATTTTTTGCAAGAGACTTGTCTCCATCACTCTTTCTCCATCGTGCAAAAAATAATTTCTTGTGATAGTTTCTTAAATACTTAGAAACAATACATCTAAACATTTTAAAATTGTGTAAACACTTATCAATATATATATCCAAATACAAATAACTATTTAAATTTTATACTCTCATAACATAAGTTTTTATATAATAAAAACTACTTTTAAAATCTTAATTAAATTATTTTTCCAAATGACCCTAAATGCTTATCATATAACCATGATAAGCACTTATGTATAAAATATTTCTATAATTCAAAAAGTAAATATGATAAAATTATTTTAGTTGTAAGTTGTTTTCTCTCACTATTTTGAAGCATTTATTGAAATAAAATGAAAATAATTGATCGACATATTATAAGTTATTTTTATAATGTTTTCTAAACATTTACCCAAATACTTATGTCATAAAATAAATTCACACTATAAATAAGTTATTTCAGACGCACCCTAAATAAACTCTTTAAAAAGCCCTTAGAAATTAGAATGGGCATGTAAGAATAATATAGGTAACACTCTTTGCATACCAGCTAATACGTGTGAAGAAGTTCAATTGTGAAGAAGTTCAATTGTGAAGAAGTTCAATTGTGAAGAAGTTCAATTACTAGCCAAAATCCAAAAATTCATAAGATGAAACTGGATTTCCTAGTGAAGTGGCAATGCAGCCACAATCAATTTGGGACTTTCAAAGGCTTGACTAATGGGACTGACTTGCAAATAAAATATAATTCTAAAAAAGAGCTACATTTTGGATGAAAACTAGCAAACCACTCGGTTCTGATTTCTGATGATAACCTGTCAAGAAAGTTGAGAAAAACTAAATAAACTAAAATAGACATAGCAAAAATGTGGATACCAATATAGGTATATGGTTGCCATATAAATTAATGTCAACTTATTGATTGTCATTTGTCTCAATAAGATACATCTTGAGTTGTAATTCTCAAAGTGAAAAAGTATTAACAAGATCACCAGCCAAAGAAAAAACATGGAACTAAGCTAAGATGTCTACAAGAAAATATATTCTGACTTACCCAGTTGTAGACAAACTTTTCTTTAAGAACAAATTTATGGTCAATGAAATCAAAGTTATAAGAAGGTTTTCATATGAGAATTAAAACCAACACACATGAAGAGGAATCAACTTATACCATCAATAACCTTCTATAGAATGTGGTTTTCATTAATCCAATTGTTAAATTATAATTATATATTACCTAGATTACTCATCAAATCTTGTAATAATTGAATAATAATAAGATAATTAAATGGTTTTTATTTTCATATATTTCAAAAATATGTATCACCTTAATTTTGGTTATCACCAAGGACGTGTCAAATAATTTTGAATTAATCTAAAATTTTACAGATATGATCTATGATAAAACCTTCTAATCTAATGGTTGGTTCGTGGATAAAATTATCAAGTAAAAAGTTTTTGAACGGTGTAAGGTGTAAGAGTAAGTGTAAATTATAGCAGTCTAAGTTGATCCCTCCCTCAATCTATCAATAAAAAAGATGCATAGAATTAACAGCGGTGAAACAATGTTACAAGAAGCCTGAAAGAGTACAAAAATTGATCTGTTTAAACATGTGCAAACCATATGGTTAAACAGTTATATGAGGAAAAAAAAATGACAAGATTCCATCCTATAAGAGAATCAAAATAATTATAGATTATAAAATTCTGATTATAGCATATGGATCTATCTCATTTGTGTAAACTCACCAAACATAAAAACCTTCATTTCCTCCAACATCAGAATGGGCAACTTGTACACTTGCACTCTTCTGCATCCCTGTCTATCTATATACACTCTGTCCTATGAGAAAAAACCATTTTATGCTATTGACCAAATTTCACCATATCTAACCCAACCTATTACAATCTATAGTATACATACACCACCTATGGAACAATTCACCAAGTAGTCACTATGAACATGTAGCAAGGAAATCCTGTGGTAGCAACCTCTCTTCTTGATCCAATGTGTCCTTAACAGCCTGATAAAACTCTATCCATGAAGAAGATTTGGGATCCACAAGACCCCATGAAAATGTTAGATTTGGACTGGCAGGGCAGGCAGTGACCAAATCCAAAACTGAAACTGGTTTGAGGGTCTGTGGAAAATTGAATGCTAAATTATCAACTTTGTGTTCATAAATTTTCCCATTTCGGTCCAATTTGTACCGCGAAGTACCCTGAAATTCTCCTTTAGCCTCCCATGGAACCCGAGGCACACCCCTCAGGTTCCACCTGATCAATATCACATTCTCTGAAGGCTGCCATATCCTATACACATCCAGCGCAATCTCACGGAACAGAATTTTACCATGAAACCTCAATGCCCAGAAGATCAATTTGTACTTCTCAATACCCGTAAATGTGTTCAAAGGGTCTAAGAATGTTACATCATCCCTGAAATAATCAAGTTCAACATTGAAAAAACCCATTTCCCCCTGCAAGAAAATCTTAAATCTAACAGAAAACCACACACACACACATAAGACAAACACACATTTCAAAGATGAAAATTCAAATACTGAAATGATACAATTCAACATTAAAAACCCCATTCTCCCCTGTAAGAAAATCTTAAATCTAACAGAAAACCACACACTCACAAACACATCTCAAAGATGAAAATTCAAATATTCAAATGATCAAATCAACATTAGAAAACCCATTCCACCCCTGTAAGAAACATTTTAAATCTAACCGAAAATCCACACACATACAAACAGACACATAACACAAAAACACCATATCAAAGATGAAAATTCAAATACTGCAACGATCAAATACAACATTAAAAAAGCCATTTTCCCCCTGTAAGAAACATCTTGAATCTAAAACACATCTCAAAGATGGAAATTCAAATACTGAAATGATCAAATTCAACATTAAAACCCCCATTCCCCCATGTAAGAAACATCTTAATCTAACACAGAAAACCACACACACAACACAAAAACACATATCTCAAAGATGAAAACTCAAGTACCCAGATGAGAAAATCACCTGTAAATGTCATAATTGAGGTCTTTGATGAAGATCAAGGGCATGTCCTCACGGAGGGTCCTCACAGCAAGACCAAGATTGACATAAAACTCATCCTTTTGCTGCTGATGCTCGTCATTAGCACCTGTTGTCGGTGTGTTCCCCTGAGCAACCTGTGAAGTGGAGCTTTGGGGGGTGAAAAGTGGAGTAGATGAGGGGAAGAACAATGAAGGGCTTTGAGAAGTGAGTTTTGCTAATGAAAGTGTTTGGGAAATGGGTTTTGATTTGGTTTGGGGTACCAGAGAGGGTTTGAGGTTGGATAGAAGAAAAGCCATAGCCTTTAATGCTCAATGGGTATCAAAGATTTTAGCCTTTCATTTGATTGATTGAGAGAGAGAGAGAGAGAGAGAGAATTGTGCTATTTTGTCTTTTGCATGTGTGACTTATGTCGCGCTGAAGCAAAAAAATTGAGGCTGTTGTTTACCATTTTTAGTGGCTTTGAGGATGGCCATGAAATCAAAATGAATAGAAATATTGGTTTTTTTCCATGTTGCCGCCTGCATTTTAAACTATTTTTCTTCCAAGGAAAATAACTAGGTTATTAAAAATATACATCCATTTTTTCTCCTTTTATTTTTATTATATATTTTTTTAGTTTAATAATCATTATGTAAAATAGTTTTATATTATTATTTAATTACAAATTACTATTATAACTCTTAATATAATTAGTGTTGAAATGCACAAGATTTTCTTTTATAGTTATTATGATTGAATGAAAAAATTATATAGTCTATTTTTTATTTTTTAAATTGCTTTTGGTTACATTATTATTATATTTATATTTTTGTTTTTTTTATTTCATTCTTTCGCATAATCTAGCTAAAATCGGTGAATATCTAATATTTTTCAAAATAAAAATCTTTATGAAAACACAAATTTTGTAATGTAATGATATGATTCATGAGTCGGATGATATTTATAAAGCTAGGTTTGATTATATTTTTAGTTTCTTTAATATGATTTATATATAATTTTAATTTTATAAAAAAATTATTCAAATTTATTTTAAATTATTACAATTAATTTTTTCGTTGTTTCTTAATGTAAAACCTCCACACTGAATCAATAAAAAAAAATCTATAAATGAAATTAAAAACCTCCGACATCTATTTTTTATTTAAATAATTTGGAGTTTAGGTTACATTTGAGATAGAAAATTATTTGAACAGTTGACATTCTTAAAATTTGGTAGAGATTAGATAAAAGGAAGACTTTAAAAAATCGAAATTAGGATTTTAATTTCTAAAGAAGGTGAAAAAATTCTGATTTCTGATATTTATTAAATTTTGATGTTTTGACAACCGAATTTCGAAGATAAAAGAATTTAACATAATTGGATTGGTTCAATTTGTAGAGGTTTTAAGAAGAAAATGATTATCGTAGAATTTAAAGTAAAGCATTGAAAAAGAATACTTTTAATAATTGAAAACTAAGGAATTAAACTTAAATAAATATTAAAATTAATCTCAATAAAGGGACACCCTTCTAGTACTTAAAAAAAAAATTCTATTAATAATTTTTGAATTTCTTTTATAATATTTTAAAACTTTCAAAAACTCTTTTTTATGTAAATTTATTATTTGACTTCCCAAAAATTTAATTTGCAATCACTCTATAGATTTCAAGTATAACATTTCCCTAGATCAAACATTACCTAGAAGATTACAACATCTATAATAGTAACATTTTCTTACTTTGTGATAATACTGTAGTTATCAATTTATCTCAAAATTTCATATTATATTCTAGAGTTATACCTATAAAAATTAAACATCATTTTATAAAAGATTATATTTAGAAAAAATCTTTGATATACAATTCATTAGCATTGAAAATACGCTTGCCAATATATTTATTAAACCCTTTTCTTAAAGATAAAGGTATCTATATAAGAGATCTTCTTGGTACGAAGTTTACTAAAGAATGAATGTTTTTTTTCCTGACTAAGCATCCACATAATATAATGTCCATATCTTATGATTACATAAGTGAAATTTTATTTATTTATTTTTGCATGATTATTTTTTTCTCTCCCATATTGAGTCATTTATGTTTTTAAAAAATACACATTTTCTTGAAAGAAGTTTTTGATGGTTTTTGTATGTTTGTTAAAATATATTTATTATCTTTCAGTTTTTTCTCTTTCCCGTTTTTATTAAAACCTTTTCAGAACACCCTTGAACTACTCTTTCCTTTCCACTTAGTCTCTCTTCAACCTTCTTCCTAAGAGAAAACCTAAACCTTAACCCCAAATAGTAAAAATCCTTTCTATCAATATGAGGAGAACTAAAGACCTTACCAAACTTGAGTTTTTGGTCTGAAGTCAGGCCAAAGGATCCCTCTCTTATGTTTATATTAAGAATTTCTTCGATATTGATGCCTTGGCCGCCATGGGTGTCGACCTAAATACAATCTTAAAGGATATGATCCTTTGCAATTCTTTGAGAAAGAACAAGTTGTACATCCCAATTTAGTACATAAATTTTAGTACACTGATGAATTCATTGAAGAGAAGATTGTTAGAAAAGTTCTAGATATCAAAGTTATAGTTGATATTGGTACTAGTATTGAGCCCACATGGTGCATTTGTGAAGGAACATGTGCAAGAAAAGATTGAGAAAATTCTCTTAGTGGATTTGAAACTATAAATGATGCTTTTATCAAACTTGATGCAGAAGGTCTTTTCACCATGATCAAGCTCTTGAAAGAAGGACAAATCTTCCAACAAATACTAAATAAGGGCATTTTGCACAAAGTTGGCTCTAAAAGCCGTATGTCTAAAGTCCATAGATTCACTCTATTTTATATGCTCACATTTCAGAAGTTTAACCTTCCACACATGTTGTTCACACATTTTCTATAGAACATCAAGGGAAAAGGCAATAACAAACACAGCTATGCCTCCCTTTTCACTAGAGTTGGCAAAACGGGTGACTTGTCTTGGCCTTGCCTAGCATGTGGGCCAAAACATGAAAATCGGGCTGACCCAGCTTGACTTGTATTTTCTTTGGGATGTTATTTTTGAGGCCCAACTTGGCTTTATGTTGAGCTTTCAGGTCATCAAGCCATTGGGCCAAATTAACCTTAATAAAAAATAAACAAAAAGTTTTTAAAAAATTCTAGATAAAAAATGATATTTTAAAAAAATATAGTTACATTAATGAAATTGAAGTCTTTAATTATTTTTTGAATAATGACTTTTTGTATAAAAATAACAAACAGGTTTTGTGATTTTGCTATTTTGAGTTTGGTATATTTGGAGGAACAACATATCGTGATTACTATTGAGTTACTTACTACTTATTTGGCTACTTATTGAGTTTACTTATTGGGCTATTGGTTTACAATCTGCTATTGCTTACTAAGCATTTTTATTTTTAATCTTTTTTTTCAGGCCTAACTAACAACTTATGAGCTAGTTTGGCCTTAGCCTAATGGCCCAATCGGGCTAAACGAGTTAGGTAAAAAAATATAATTCTATTTAGGTCACTTTTTTTTATAGGCTTAGCCTAGCCTAATTAGCGGGTTGTTTGGGTCATTTTTCCATATTTACTTCTCACCAATATTTTATAAAATTAAAAGGAATGTAAGAGATTTTATGAGCTCCATGAAAGTGAGAAGAAGTACTTGCCTACCTTTAGGCAATCTCATTTTGGAAGAAATAATATCAAATAGATGCACCTTAGATTCACCTTGATTGAACCATAAGTGGAGATGGAGAATGGAGAAGAAAACCAAGATAAAGCTGAGGATGTCAAACCTTTTGCAATGGAGAAACCTCATACTGTACAAGTGTCCAAAAATACTAGAGTCCAATAGACATGTGTTCAATGTTTGCATTACAAAAGTGTTTACTATAATAAAGAGAAAGCTGGTGTTGATGCCAAAATCTAAAGAAGATAATGATGATGATCATCCCATCATTAGGAGATGCATAAAAACCACCCTTTTGATGCTACTGCAAATTCAGGTAACACTCTTGAAGAACTTGTTTTTCTTCCTCATGTCACTAAGAATAAAGGAAAGAGAGTAAAGACAATGTCCAACAAATGCTTTACTCATGCATAAACACAACCTATTTTATCAGCTCAATCATCACCCATACTGTCCAGCCAAGCTCCAACATCTCCTCCCTTACCTTTTTGCTTCCAAGAAGAACATGATATAAATGAAACTCTATATGTGTTATCATTAGATTCATCCACTCTTGTGACCACACCTAAAAGCCAACCTCCCAAAAGAAAAATCCTAATACAACTTCCAAGACCTCGAAACTAAAACCTACCATATTGTCCAATTGTTAGGAGATGTAGCTAAAAAACAAACTGTGAAGAAATATTCCCATTTTAGGATCCAAGCAAAAAACACATAAAACTAGTATAAAAGGATTTATCTCTTGTAGCGTGACAAACTTTTTCACAAACAAGGTAGTCCAACAAAGGTTGTTGAACCTCTACATGGTCCACAAGAACAAACTTCGGTTGCCTCACGTTCGAGGGAGGAAGAGGTAGTGCTAGTTACGCTTCAAGGATGGAAACATACTGGTCAACACTTTAAAAGGTTCCCTTATATAGGAGCTCCTCAACATTTTAACCTAGCAATCATAGCTCTTACATTAATTTGGCCCATGAGTGACACAACTGTTTCTCGTTAACCTTCCTTGATATGAGCTCATTTATTATAAAATTTACCTAATAGAAATGCTATAGCCAAACTTTAATATTTCCTTTTTCCTTTAATTTGTTATACGTGTGTGACTTTATAAGTTCTCACTATGTTGAAAATAATATTAAATATTTATTTAATAATACAAACAATGAGTGGTATCTAGTAATATATCATTGTTACCTAAGTAAAAAGAATATCTTGTGATCATAACCTTTTTGTGACACATGTTCTTGTGTAACTTAGTCATCCTTGTATAGTTCAATTAATGAGATCAATATCCCATATTGACTCATTCCAGCATGACTATACATTTCTTTCTTAGTTTATCAAGAGGGCCCACAAATATTACTCCTATTATGAAGGATAAACAAATCTCATCTAGATCACTTATATTCCTTTTTATGATTTGTTCAATGTCCAATTACCAACTTTATAATCATTCTATTATAGGTTCTATTTGATGACATTAAAAAATATAACTCCTCATGTTAGGAATCATAGTGACTTCAAGTTTAAGGACTATATACACTATAATCATCTTAATAATCATTAATGAGATTTTCATAACTCTTCTAGCAACATTATCATAGCGGGTCAATCTAATACATTATTACACCAATCATGTACCCATATGAAGACTTGATATCTCAAATCCATGACTTGTGGCACACAGTCATCAATATACTCATATGTTAGTCTTAATGCACTGTTACTGTTTGATAGAGCACTTTTGAGGCACTCAATGGTCTCAGGTTAGATATATTTGACCTATTTTTGTGGCTAATATTGACACATTTGTTGAGTCTTGGATTATTGGACCTAATTGGGGTTAGTTGCTAATCGTTTCTTATTTTAAAATTTACTTCTCTTCATGATGCTACTTCCTTGTGCATGACATATCTAGAGCTACAAATCTCCAAATTTGGCAATCTAGGTGGCTCTAGAAATCTAACACGAAGATATAAAACTTTTTTCTGTAGGTTTCAAACCACTTCAAGAGTCTCCATGATCAAAAGTCTAGTTGAAGTTACAACTTTGAACTCACTCTATTGGGCTTTCCCTTCTAGATTTTGGTCTAGTTTTGGATTTCTTGTTGGTGGGTCTTTAGGCCTCGAAAGTCTCTAATTTAGAGTATATATATGAATGTTGTAAGCATCCATTAGTTAGTTAAGAAACAATTAGACACTTTACACTTTGCATTTTGAGATTTCTTAAATCATAAGTTTTGTCCCTTTTCCTCTCTTTTTTTCTTTTGTAATTTTCTCCACGTTTTGGTTTTTTCACTTTTGTGGTAATCGTCATGGAAGACTAAACTTTTCTATCAATTCAAGATTTCATGATTGTAGTTAGGTTTGAGTTCTTGATTCTCTCCTTTTCAAATTCTTCTACATCATTTTCTTTCCAATTCTTGATCCATTTTCATGATATTAATCTCGCTTGGAGTTTTGGAATGTGATAGATTAGGATTGATTAAAATTAAAAGTAAAAGGAATTGTGTATTGATTGAATTGAATAATACAATTTCTAATTTCCCTTTTTATAGGGTAAAGGTGAACTACTTAAAGATAATATAGCTTACAAAAAGAAAAGATAACCATTGTAGATAAAATGCGATATTCTTGATCTCCTAATGAAATATTTAGATATTTGTAACCTCTTAATCTAATGAGATATTTACAATATCTCTAACACCCCCTTAAGTTGGTAATGGATATCAATCATTCTTAACTTGCCATTGAGTTCTTGAAATCTAGTTGTAGGGAGCCCTTTGGTGACAACATCTACTACTTGGAGCCTTGTAGGAACATATGCTGTGATTACAAGTTCACTCTTCAACTTCTCTTTAATGAAGTGTTTGTCAATCTTTATGTGCTTTGTCCTGTCGTGTTGGAATAGATTATGAGCAATACTAATAGTTAAGTTGTTGTCACAGAACAACTTTATAGGTCCCTTAATTTTCCTTTGAGGTCATCAAGAATAATCTTCATCAAGAATAATCTTCATCCACAATCCTTCACATATACCATGTGCCATGACTCGAAATTCTACTTCTATACTAGTTTGAGCAACCACATTTTGCTTCTTGCTCCTTGATAGGCTTGATTTTAGTTGCTGGCTTAGTGTGGGATAAGTAGATCAATTTCCCCACCAATCTCTGATATTGGAACTTCTCTATGGTTGGACTTTCTTCACACCCAATCTTATAGTTCTGCTCAATAGGTACCCCTAAGGTCTTGCATCCCAATTTTTCTATTTCTTTGAGGAGATCGAGTACATGCTTCCTTTGGGAGATAAAGATACCTTGTTTGGAATATGCAACCTCTATCTCGAGGAACTATTTCAACTTTCCCAACTCCTTCATTTCAAATTGAGTTCCCAACTTTTCTCTTCGAGTTAGTTTTTTAATCTCATCATCACCTGTAACAATCATATCATCTACATAGACTAGGAGAAGAGAAAGTTTACCATCAAGAGAATGTTTTATAAAGAGAGTATGATCACCTTGACTCTGCCTGTATCCTAGGGATATCATGACTTAAGCAAATCTTCCAAACTAAGCTCGAGGAGACTGCTTAAGTCTATACAATGCCTTTTTGAGTATGCATATCTTGTTCTTTTCATCATGAGAATAGAATCTTTGGGGAATCTTCATGTAGACTTCTTTTTCTAGGTCTCTATGAAGGAAGACATTTTTAACATCAAACTGTTGCATGTTCCAGCCAAAGTGGGCGGCTAAGGAAAGAATAATTCTTACTGTGTTCATCTTTGCTACAAGGGAAAATGTTTCCTCATAATCTATTTCATAAGTTTGTGTATACCCTTTAGCAACCAATCTTGCTTTGTATCGCTCAAGGGTCCCATCAGATTTACACTTTACTGTGTATATTCATCTATAGCCTACAATTCTTTTGTCTTTGGGCCTATTAACAATCTCCCAAGTTGAGTTTTTCTCTAATGCCTTCATCTCTTCTTTCATTGCTTGAATCCAATTCTCATCTTTCAAAGCTTCCTGTACTGATGTAGGTGTTTTGATTGCATCAATGGCAACAATAAAACTCTAATGTTGTACAAAGAGATGATTAGTACACACAAATTGAGAAATATGATACTTGACACATGATCATTTCCTTTTCCTCAAAGTAATAGGCATATTATCAGTAACATCCTCAATGGTGTTCTTAGGAATACTTACTTTTGGCTCAGACAATTGGACTTGCTCTAGGACTAGAGTGGGTTCCGTGACTTCTTGAACTTGAACTTGAACATCCTGAGTAGGAATAGGTAATGACTCGATAACATCCTGAGTAGGAAAAGATAATGACTCGATGACAGACTCAACTTCTAAATAACTCTCCCCTTGAAGTGGAGGGATAACAAAAAATGACTGTGTTTCATGAAAATTAACATCCATTGTGATAAAGATCTGACAACTTAGAGGATGATAACACTTAAACCCCTTTTTATTTGAGGGATAACCAATGAAAACATATTTGACATCTTTAGGGTCTAACTTCCCACGATGTGGATTATGAGAGTGGATAAAGGCAACACACCTAAAGATATGGTTTGGTAAGCTTAACATTAGGGGAGAGTTAGGAAAGAAGGATAACATATGTTTAATTGGACTAATGCTGTTTAAAATATGAGTGGGTAAACTATTGATGAGATAGGTGACAGTTAGGACATCTTCTCCCTAATAAACATTAGAAATAGACATTTGGAAGAGGAAAGTTCTAGCAACCTCAAGGAGATGACAATTTTTCCTTTCTACAACCCCATTTTGCTGGGGAGTATTCACACATGTCAATTCATGAATCACACTATTATCTTTAAGAAACTTGGAGAACTCAAGATTTACAAATTCGGTACCATTGTCGACCATAGTCCTTTAATAGATTTATCGAATTGGTTTTTTACAGGATGGAAAAAATCGACAAATATTTGACAAACCTCATATTTATGTTTCATAAGAAATATCCATGTCACATGGGTACAATAATCAATAAACGATATAAACCACTTAGCCCCCGATATAGAGTTACTAGCTGGCCTTCACACATCAGAATGAATAAGGTCAAAAGGTTCAAGACTTTTATTATTACTAGGAGAAAATGTTGCACGATGATGCTTTGAAAACTAACAAACATCACATTTAAATGACTCGACAAACTCTTTTGTAAATAAATATGAAAACATTGTCTTAAGTAACTCAAACAGTGGATGTCGAAGATGTTTATGGTAAAGCCAAATTTGAGAAATTACCCAAGTTTCTGAGGTTTCCTGTTGATTGGAAGACAAATCTTCCTTATTGGTGTGGTTAGCTACCTTTTTATGTTGTAAGTAGTATAACCCACCCTGCTATTTAGCAACTCCAATCGTCCTCCCCATTATAAGTTCTTGAATAACACAATGAGAATGGAAAAATGTTACTGCATAATTCCAATATTGTATAAGATTATGTATAGAGATAAGGTTGTTAGCCAGTTTCGGAACATGAAGAACGTTGTGTAGGGATAAGGAGGATTGAAGTTGGATGTTGCTAGATCCAACAATAGGAACATGATCTCCATTAGACACAGTGATGAGTTGCTCTTTGGATTCTTTAAGGTATGCTGTAAAATATGAAGGGAACGAGGTCATATAATCTATTGCCCCAAAATCAAGGATCCAAATGCTTTGTGGAATTGAACTGGAAATATTGAAAGAACTCTTATCTTTGTCAAGCCACATGAGCCAAGAGACTTACTTATTGAGTATAGGAGGGCTCGAAGGTGGTTCATCTCCTCCTTACTAAAGGCTTCAATATCTTGGTCAAGTTGGGAGGTAAAAGGATGTTCAACACATTCTCCTTATTGGAGGTTGTTTGATTCATCTACATATGAGTTTGGCCTTTATTTCCACCCATTTGTTCAAGAACTTTCTCCTTTCCATAAAGCTTGTAGAAGGTATCCTTGGTATGTCTTGGTTGTTTGCAATATGTGTAGTATTCTCCATGACTACTCTTTGTGAAGGGTATTCCTTCGGAGGTTGATCTTTTTGTGAAACCTTTTCCTATCACCATGGTAGATCCTATGTTAGAGCATCCTTTATCAAGCATGATTGATCGTCGGGTCTCTTCACTTTCCACAATAGAAAATACCTCAGATAGAGAGGGAAGCTTCTCCATGCCTAGATTTTGAATCTGAATAGGATCATATTCAGAATTCAAGCCATGGAGGAACTTAAAGATTCTCCCCCTTTCAGCGAGCCTAGTGTATGTAATAAAATTAGCTTTGTACATCTTCAATCCTTGGTACTGGTCTAACTCGATCCATAACAAATTCAGAGTACCATAATACTCTATTATTGAGAGGGTTCCTTGTCTAGAGTTGAAGATCTTGCTTTCAATATCATAGCAAGTAGTAGAGTCCTTTTTCATTGAATATGTCTTAATGAGATTCTCCCATATCTCAGGAATAGAGGAATATAACATATAATTCCAGCTTATTTCTAGAGTCATAGAATTCCATAACCATGTCATAATGAGAGAATCCTCATTATCCCATGCTTCAAACTTCAGATCATCTCTAGGTGGGCCACTTCCTTCAATATGACTCAACTTCTTGCACCCTTTGAGCATAATACGAATGTACTGTGCCCATTGTAGATAATTGCGATTGTCAAGTCAAAAAGGACCCACCAAATTTGGAAGTTCATTAGGTCTCAAGATAATGACTTTATCTTCTACTATTATCACTAATAGTTGGGAATGATAGAGAAGACTTTGAATAGTCTTGTATCGATGTATGGGTCTTGTTAAAGGGTAGCGGTTCACTAAAATAAGGTAGCAAAAATAGAGCTCCTAAGATTTAGAGCTCTGATACTGATAAGTCATATTTTATACACCTCACAAGGGCTTAAAATGGGTATTATTAAGACTGTTTAGTGATCAAGAGTCTTGTCTTAGTTAAGATTCAAATTATGGGCCTAGAAATAGGAAAATATAAATTTGTGCTAAAATGAGGATTTTAACTAATAAAAGAGTGGATTTATTTTGCAGGACCAAGCTAAGGATGTCTCAGCCCAACCAAGAGCATTTTGACCCAATTGAAGCGTCCCGACCAAACTAGCCTTCTCGGCCAAAGCCGACTTCAGTGGCTAAAATCACTTCAGCAAGAATGCAGATATTATTATGCTAGAATTAAGGAATTTGTAAAGCATATATGATTATGCTAGAATTAAGGAATCTGTAATGCAAATATGATTATGCTAGAATTAAGGAATCTGTAATGCAAATATGATTATGATAGAAATTAGGAATCTACAATGCAGATATGATTATGATAGGATCAAGGAATATGTAATCTCCTAGGATTGAGGAATCTGTAATCTCCTAGGATTGAAGAATTTGTAATCTCCTAGGATTGAGAAATCTGTAATCAATAATTCAAATTTGTAATATGTAAGGATTAAGGTGTGTCGTAGCCGCCCAGCTTGTGTATAAATAAAGCACGCTAGGCCACGTCTTCAGGGGTGGAAAAATAGTGAAATTCTAGACCTAGCACCAATAGTGATTACAGTCATTCTAGCTAGCATGGTGGTACACGAAGCTTTAGTAAGGTGTCTCTCTCGATTGAGGAGGTACAGGACCAGGATTTGGGAAGTTGGAAGCTGTCAAAGGTGATCGCTCGGTATAGTTGATGCACTCCGGTGGACGAAAATCTCAACATTTAGCCATCAGCGGTGCACCATGTCGTCCTTCCAAGGCGATCGTTGTGGAAGGCGAATTCTTTGGAAACTCTAAATTTCTTACCTTGTACTCGAGTTTGTTTTCAATAATATAAATAGGTTGCATTTCTGTCTTCTGATTATAATACCTGTGCTTTTAATCTGCTTCAACTTTGCTATGATTGCACATTGTTAGGAGTAGATCACATTAGACTAGGGTTGATTAGAATTGGGTTAATAACTAGTTAGGTAGAGAATCTAAAATCAACCAAGTACATACTTCTTGCCAACTGATGAGGTAGTGATTATGTAAATCCTCATTATGACAATGGACAAATGTTCGGCAATTGTTGTAAGAATCTTAGGTTGATTTAGAGTATAATCTTAAGTAAAGAATCTGTAAACTAATTATGTGTTGAATTCGGATTTGGTACAGTAGTTAGTTTAGCGTAGTTTAGTTTATTTTCAGTACTTAGTTTATTTCTCTGCACTCAACACAAACCCCCCATTTATTTACTGCATTCTAGTCCGAGACCGAGTCTAGTCCGACTCCGTCGTGTCCATTCAAAACCGAGTCAACCCGACTTTGTTGCGTCCGAGTCTATGCTTAGCCGGGCCGTGTCAGATTCATCTCTATCGAGACCAAATCGGATCAGTCTATGCTGAGAGTGAGTCGGCATTCTACACTTGACATTTTCTGCAATAACTCTGATTTTCACATTTAACCATATTAGAACACACTATGTCCTTGAGAGAATTCGACCTAGGGTTAGCTATACTATAGTTAGCTTTAGTTTATTTGATCACATTAGCTTTAGTTTATTTGATGCACATAGAGACGACTAAATACGAGTTATCAAATTGGCGTCGTTACCGGGGACACAAGTTCTTTTGTGTCTTTGTGTGCCAAAACTAAGTTAAGCCGAATCCCGAGTCTGTGGAATGCTATGTCTGTCAACAGAGTCTAAGTTTTGAGTCTGTGTCTGTTTGGATCCTAAAATAATATAGCATGTTGAGAGTGTGTTAAAATTCTGTCATGTGAGTTTCACCGCTATTTTTAAATCTAAAAAAACAACAACAAAACAAAACCATCTCTGCATCATTAACCATATCTACTTTTCTGCATAAACATTCTTTAATTTTTCTGCATAATTAACTTGCATTTTTCTACATTATCTGCCTTATGATGCATGACTAGGAGTAGTGCTGACCCATTATATGATTTAGACCTTGAAATAGAAAAAACTTTACGTAGGTTAAGGAAAGCTAGGACTATAGTAGTACATAACAAGAATAGTTCTGATTTTGTTTCGGATAATAGTAGCCCTGTTAATAACGCTTCTGATTCTATTGAGTACAACAACACTAACCATTATGCAGAGCCGGAACAGATGGAGAATAATGATCGAACTTTGAAGGAGCTGGCCATGCCGGATGTGGTGTACCAACCTTGGTGCATCCAGTATCCACAATTGGAACCAGCTCAGACATATGAATTGAAATCCGATTTAATACATTTGTTGCCTAAATTTCATGGTCTTGCAGGTGAAGACCCCCACAAGCATTTGAAGGAATTCCATGTGGTTTGTTCCACAATGAGGCCAAAAGGGATACCGGAGGATTACATAAAAATGAAGGCGTTTCCATTTTCCTTGGATGGAGCTGCAAAAGATTGGCTGTATCTGCAGCTAATTCTCTTCAACACCTAGGGAGATATGAAGCGCATGTTTATGGAGAAATTCTTTCTGGTATCCAGAACCGCGACCATTAGGAAGGAGACTTGTGGGATAAGGCAACATTCTAGAGAAACTCTGCATGAGTATTGGGAAAGATTTAACAAGCTGTGTGCCACATGTCCATATCATCAGATCAGTGAGCAATTGCTGAGTAATATAAAGGTGATTGAATTGAGTAATACAATTTCTAATCTCCCTTTTTATAGGATAAAGTGAACTACTTAAAGATAATATAACTTACAAAAAAAAAAGATAACCGTTGTAGATAAAATGCGATATTCACAATCTCCTAATGAGATATTTAGATATTTGTAACCTCTTAATCTAATGATATATTTACAATATCTCCAACAATTAATCTAATTTACTTGACCTTAGGTAATCGGTTAATTGCCTAAATCAACCAATTACTTGTGCTTCAACCAATGCTAATTAGAGACTGAGATTGGAATATCAATTTTCATGGATGTTAGATGATTGTGTAATGAAATTTGAGTTAATATATGTTAGATGATTGTAATAACTCTACTACATGATTGGATCATTTGATTGGTGTTTCACAATTCTTTGCATTCTCAATTTTGTTATGCATTTTTGCAATAATTATATTATGTATTTTACATTTTTGTTTTCCATTCTATTTCTTTGCACAACCCCCCTGGATTTAATTCTATTTCTATGATATATGATTAGGCTTTAAACCCATGGATCCTCTCGAACTAGGGTTTTTTTCCATCCATTTCAAGCCCATAATGTGCAATTGGAACAATCAAGACAACCACAAAGTTTTGATTCGACCTAATAGTCTACCCTGGCTTCCTCTTTATGATGTGAACAAGAATAAAGAAGAGAAAGCAATAGGAAACTGTGTTGCTGTGCCTTTTTTTTTTTATCAAACTTTCTTTCCATGCCCATTCATCTCTAGATTGAACACTTTAACTACATCTAAGTATTCCCACTTGCTTTTAAGAATCATGCTTCATCAAATTCATTTTAGGATTAAAGACAAACCTTAGGCCAGTAAAAAGTTAAAAGCAAGGTGCAAAACTCCAAGAAATTTCTCATATTTCTTACTGACTTTAGCTTCAAACCCATGGATCCTCTCGAACTAGGGTTTTTTCCATCCATTTTGAAGCCCATGATGTGCAATTTGATATATGTTGGTGTTGAATCGAAGAATCAAATGTTCACTTATTGTTCGAACAATCAAGAAATCCACAAAGTTTTGATTCAACCTAATAGTCTACCCTAGGCTTCCTCTTTATGATGCGAACAAGAATAAGGAAGAGAAAGCAATAGGAAACTCTGTTGTTGTGCCTTTTTTTTATCAAACCTTCTTTCCATGCCCATCCATCTCTAGATTGAACACTCCAACTATATCTAAATATTCCCACTTGCTTTTAACCTTGCAAGATCTATCACTTTAGTGATTGCTCATGGCCTTTCTTAATATGGCACATCCTAGAGATTACAACATCATTAGAAGTGAAATATGATTGCTCTACCTAACCCTTGCAGCTCTTTCATCCTTGGAAGGACCACATTTGGAACGACCATATTTTTGGGAGCATTTCTTCAAGTTCTATAAGTATCTACTTCCCTAGAACTTTAAGCATCCATAATAAATGTTATATTTTCTTGCTCCACCGAAGCTAGCTTCATTATAAAAAATTGTCTCTCTACCTCAACTTAAAGCCTCACCGCTAGTTTTACCCTTTAAAGCTCAACCGCTTGTAGTTTGCCCTCCTTAGCCTACACCTTTACCTTAACCATACTCTAATCTTGACATCAAAATCTATGTTGATCAAAGGTTAGATTGAGTCAAAGTTTTTGTAACAAGCTTTGCTTAATGCATAACGTGCCAACCAACATCCATCTTCACCTCCTCAACCTTAGTTTTTTCATCTTCATTTATTTATTTATTTATTTTTATTTTACCTACAATGATTATTCTTTAAATAAAAAGAGAAGTAATAGAACATAACATTTTAGTACATTTTGCATAATGCACAAAATTATAAATACATTATGTTTATCTAAGTCTATTATATTTAAAAACTCCACAAACTTAGGGGGAACATATCAACATTATATATATACTGATATCATTCTTTGATCCATTATGTTTAAAATTTTAATAATATTTGTCATTATAAAAAATGGAAGATATTTAGAACCAAAAATATGTTTTGATGATAAAAGAAACTATTAAAATTATGCTCACTAATAATGTGTTAGGTATGTAACTATCTACATACATAATATGACTTGTGTTTATATCTAAACTTAAACTGTCCATATTTTATTCATTATTCTATTAAATATATATATATATATATTTTGATAAAATAATATGGTACTTCTATTACCTCTCTCCATGAAAACTATGCAAACATTTTCAAATGGTTTTATGATATAGATGTTTTTGTAATAGTGGTTTATTTTACTAAAAAGGTTTCCTGACATTCTCGAACAAGGAAGCAGGGCAACATATCAAGCATTTCCAACTAAGTCATGAAGAAAAGGAAAAAAAAAATTTCTTGCATAAAAGCAAACCTAAATTTTTAGGTATGATAAAAATACACTTCTTATCAACTAGTGTCTTTCTCAATCAAGAAAAGATAAAGCCTTGTCGGAAGAAAATATGAAGAGTATCTCATGAATTTAATGTAAAGATTATTGCAAGCTCTATCTTTAAACAATTATTTTCCTTTGTGCTTATAAAAGAATATGTTTATCAACAATTGAGAAGAGAAAAGAACTATGTGAACTGATGTATACAAAAATTATTGGACGGTCTCAACTTTCATACTTTGCATTTACAAAGTTATGCCTTTAATCGTAAAAGTTTTATATCCTTACTTGTATAAGTTAGATCTTGTTAAAACTCTTTTTATCTCGTGAAAGGATGAAGAAGCTTAGTGTTAAAGAATACTTAGTTTAATAATCTTGGGTTGAGATTACAAGT
This sequence comes from Mucuna pruriens, assembly GCA_025330945.1. Lineage (NCBI taxonomy): Eukaryota > Viridiplantae > Streptophyta > Magnoliopsida > Fabales > Fabaceae > Mucuna > Mucuna pruriens. Next base: position 834,214 of record JAENHJ010000536.1, read on the forward strand.
GGTGTAAAGTATAAAGAGACTGATAAGAATACTTATTGTAAGTTAGTTTGACTTAGTAAAAAATCCAAGAAGCAACTAGAAGTAGCTCTAAGTTATAGAGTGAGTCAATATAATTCTATTGTGTGATTCTTTCTCTCTACTTGTCCTATCTTATCATATTTTCAATATTGGATGCTTTTCACTAAGTACTTGTTTATTAATTTATATATCTTTTTTGCGAAAAAGTTTGAAAAATACACAAATATGCAATTCAATCCCTCTTTTTGTGTGTTCTCTTATTACTTCATTACATTTCATTTCCAAGAAGCAAACTGCCATAGTTTTGACCACGAGGAACTCTCCAAAAGTGATGAGTAATTTTACATAGTCGACTATGGTCATGTAGTGTCCAGAAAAGCTAACCAGGTCTTTATCATACGGTAATAGATTAATTTGTCGAACTACCATTAACCACAAGGAGTCTTTGAACCTCCTTGTTGGCCATGAAGGCAGAAACAAGGTGGGGATCACCATGCTTTGGGATTGTAACACCCTAATTTTTCATTGTATATATGATATAATATATTAATTAGTTATTTAAATATGTGTATGTTTTAAAAGATTACCTGGTCATTTATTAGGAAAGATATATTAGGGAAAATAAGTATTGGGCTAGAAATGGAGTTTTGTAAGTTAAAAAATAACAAAAATGGTCCTTTAAAGCCTAAGTTACAAGTGGATCTTGTACATCAATTGTGCACGACCATGCATAATAGTGAGCATGCACATGCAGGTGAAGTGTGCACACCCATGCATAGTTGCGGCCCCAAAAGTGAATAGTGAAGCCTACTTCGCTGCATTATAAAGGAGTGACCTATTGAACATGCCAAGTAAAAAATCATTCACTTAGAAACATGGTTTTCTCTATAGGGAGTCAAGAAGGATAAGCTCTAGAGAGAGTACTTGAGAATCATAGGAACAATCTTAGGAAGCGGGAACCCTACTTGGGAGTTGACATTCCAAGTAAGGGAGAAAGAAATCTCACCCAAGGGTACAAGTATGACTATGGGTAGAAGGGGATCATCTTTAGGACCCTAAAGTTGTTTATTCTTGCTATTCTTTGAAGGGGGCTAAGCTCCCTAAAGATTATAGTTTCTTGTTTATATTTTTTGTCTTTGTGGAATCCTTTGTTTTAAATTGGTTGTGTGTGAAAAATATAAAAAAACCATAGGTTCTATTTTAGATTCAAAATTATGGGAAAAAATCTAAGAAAATTCCATAATAGGTTGTTGAGCATGATCGTGCTCATGAAGAACAACCCGTGCAAGTTGTGCACACTTGTGTAGATTATGTGCGTGGCTGTGTAGAGTGATACTAACTGTGCATGCCCGGCCTAATGGGAGCACACCCTTACTTCCCTATTTGGACTAAACAAATTTTGTGTCACAATTAAATTTGCTGCTTGTTTATTAGCCTATGTGCTTGCGTAAAATATACTACTATTGTGATTGCTGAAATTGTATGAGAATGATGATATGTGATATAAAAATGACTAATGAGTAATAAGGATAAATGAGAAGTGTGACCTAGTTTGTGAGAGATGACAATGGCCTCGAGGGACATTTATCTAGTTAGTGACCTAGCCTGTTAGAGGTCAATATGGTACTCACTAATTTGTGATGGGTTGTAGATGAGGTACATACGTCTAGAGGGGTGAGAATGGTCCTCATCAGCCCAATTTGTGAAACAAGAAAACAATAAATTAATTGAACTGTATCATGCATCATTTAATGAAACAGGTGTACAAAGAATGTAGATGCGAATCTAAGCGGTAAGGTCACTAGATCTCTCGGTGGATACTCGATGTAAACTGAGTAGTACCTAACGTGCTATCAAAGGGATATCATACTAGCATAGAATGACTAACTAAAAAGGCAGAAAATAGTAGGGTTGCCCCTAGCCTACCTCTTGGATTAGAATTGGTACCACATGACATACAAAGTGGTATTAATAGTGCATTGCTAACATTCATATGTATACTTGCTTGTTATTGTCTGCTAACCGTGATTGATTGCATATTGTATGTTGATTGTGCATGTGTCTGTTATACTTAGGTTGTGCTCATACTGTGAGCTTGTGTGATGTACATTTCTCACTCCCTTTTTGTTGTTTGTTTGTTTGCATTTAGGATGAATGCCATTTGCAGGTGATGTTGAGCAGTAGCGTGAGGGTTGAGCTAGGGCCCTTTATTTACCATTTTCCCTTTCTTTTATTCTTATTTTGTTTTGGGTTACACTTTGATAGAACATGTGACATGATGGTGCTTTTTTTTTACATCTCCTTATGATTGCCTAGTTGTTTTTATATTTTGTGACCTAGAAATTGGCCTTTGAAGTGCCATTAGGGACGTGCGTTTGTTTTCAATTATCGTAATGATCGGACTTTATGAATCCTTTATCGTTCGATATTTGTTTTCAAATTTAAATTTTGTTTGAGTATATTTTATTAATATTATTATGTATTGGGGGTAGAGGATGCCACATTTAGTGGTATTAAAGTAGATTGATTCATTTGACCTTTGTGTGTTATGTGTTTGCTATGTTGTTCTATACTTTGAGGAGTAATTGTGTTCTAAATCTTATTTTTTTGTTTTGCTTTCATATAGGAAGAATTGGAAGGAAGAAATGATTGTGCAATAGTTGATGCTTTGATGAGTTTGATTGGCGTTATCTAGAATAACCAGAACTAGAATTAGCAGGGGCTAGTAGTGCCTCAAGGGTTGGAGTGCTTCTAAAGAAGCAACCCACCGTCGTTTAGGGGAAGCTATGATCTAGATAATGCTTAGAACTAGATTAGGTAGGTTGAGAAGATCTTTCGTGTTATGGAATGTATTGATGCATTGGAGGTGACCTTTGGTACCTATGTCCTAGCTGAGGAAGTTGAGTATTGATGGGAGAATACTCATTTACGCATGGAGGTTCAAAGACAAGCTATCACCTAGGGGAACTTCAAAAAGATTTTCTTAGAGTAGTATTTCCAAGAAGACGTTAGAAACAAGAAAAAGATGGAATTCCTCGAGCTGAAGCAAGGAAACATATTTGTGGTTGAATACTCATCCATGTTTGATGAGCTATCAAGGTGCTTCTCGAATTACTAGAATGAGGATGGGGAGAGTGCATGAAGTTTATTAACGACTTGCACCTAGAGATTAGGCAAGCTACTAACTACCAGGAGATCAAGTAGTTTCTAATACTGGTGAACAGGTGTAGGATAGATGATAAGGATAATAGAGCAAGGGCCACACATTACAAGAATGTAGGTCTTGCAAGGGAGAAGTGTTTGGGAGTCAAAGTCACTTAAAACTATCTGGGTAAGGTGGAAGTCATTAGTAGAACTAGAAGTTCATGCCTACCCAATTAGTTGGGGGGTAGTAGTGGAGGTGTTTCGCTCGCTCCACCTAGGTGTATGAAGTGTGGCAAGAGAGGCCACCCTAAGGTAAGTGTTGGGATTAGGAGGTTACATGCTTCAATTGTGGGTGGGAAGGCCACATATTGAGGGATAACGCCACTCCAAAGTAGGAACCATACAACCTTAGAGGGACTTCTTAGAGCACCCGATCGAAGACCAAAAAAAAAGTCTTTGCCCTTAGTGGTGCTGAGGCCTCCGAGTCCAAGAATTTGATACAAGGTACATGTTTTAGTTTTGTAGTGACTCATTCATTCATATCACATGACTACGTGTCCTTACTTAAGTTACCTATATCTTCTTTGAAGTATGACCTCATTGTTGATACTCTTGTAAATGGCTCGGTCACTACTTCTAGTGTCTATTTGTAGTGTTCCTAAATTGTGCATGATAAGAACTTCCTAATTGATTTGATCTATTTTCCTCTTATTCAACTAGATGCTATTCTTGGTATAGACTGGTAATTAGCCAACCATGTCCTTATAAACTATGCCAAAAAATGCATTGTCTTTGGAAAACCTGTTGTGGGTAAAGATGAGAGGTTCATAATTGGCAACTAGGCTAAGGCATTTTTGAAATAGAATTACCAAGTATACTTGATGTTGTCTTCTTTGAATGTCGAGAAGAAAGTGGTAGCTAGAAATGTGTCTATAGTGAGGGATTTCTTAAAAGTGTTCCCTAAAGATGTAAGTAGTTTGCCACTGGAGCAAGAGGGTGAGTTTTCTATCGACCTAGTCCTAGGGACATGTCCTATATTGATAGCACCCTATAGGATGACACCCTTATAGTTGACCAAGCTTAAGAAATAGTTGGAAGAGCTTTTAGAAAAATAGTTCATGATACCTAATGTTTCCCCATGGGGAGCACCAGTCTTGCTTGTAAGGACTTGAGGTCAAGTTACCATCAGATTTGTGTAAAGTTTGAGGATATTCCAAAGACTACTTTTAAGACCTGTTATGATCACTATGAGTGCATGGCTATACCGTTTAGTGTAACCAATACACCTAGCATGTTCATGGACTACATACTTAGGATCTTTCATACCTACTTAGATAGGCCCGTAGTTGTATTCATAGATGATATCTTAGTGTACTCTAAGACTAGGGAGGAGCATGTTGAGAATTTGAGAGTGATATTGCAAGTTCTCAAGGACAAACAATTATATGACAAGATGTCGAAATGATAATTTTGGTTGAAGGAGGTGAGTTTCCTAGGTCATGTCATAACTTAGGGAGGAGTTGTTATGGATCCATCAAAGATAGTAGCCGTAGTAGAATGGGAAACACCTAGATCAGTTTCAAAAATTAGGAGTTTCTTAGGACGAGCAAGTTACTGTAAGAGGTTTATAGAGGGGTTTTCCAAGCTAGGTTTACCCTTAATTGGGTTGACCTGTAAATGTCAAGTGTTTGTGTGGAGCTTTGAGTGCGAGAGGAGTTTGCTAGAGTTTAAGAAAAGGCTAACATCGACTCCACTGCTAGTGTTACCTAACCCGAGGAAACCCTTTGTAGTGTATTGTAATGCATTCAGGATGGGTTTGGGAGTGTTGATGAAAGGAGGCAAGGTAGTGGTCTATGCCTCTAGGAACCTCAAAGACTCAATAGAGAAATTATCCAACTCACGACCTAGAGCTGGCAATTGTGGTGTTCGTGCTAAAGATGTGGACTCACTATTTGTATGACACTAAGTTTAAGGTGTTTGGTAACCACAAGAGCCTTAGGTACCTATTTGACTAAAAGGAGTTGAATATGAGGTAGCGAAGGTGGTTAAAGTATCTCATGCATTTTGATTTTGACCTTAGTTATCACTTGGGTAAGGCCAATGTAGTAGTTGACCCCTTGAGTAGGAAATCATTGCATGCATCTGCATTGATGGTTAGGGAGTTAGACCTCATATAGTAGTTTAGAGACCTTAGTTTAGTCTATAAGGTAACCCCTAAGAGTGCAAGGTTAGGTATGCTTAAGATAACTAGTATCCTTCTATATGATGTCAGGGTAGGCCAACTAGCGAATCCTTTTATAGCGAGACAGATAAAGGCCATAGCCCAAGGAAAGGCTAGTAGTTTTATGATATGGGCGGATGGAGTTATAAGACTCCAAGATCGAATTTCTGTCCATAATGTTCCTGATCTTAGGAAATTGATCCTAGAAGAGGGACATATGAGTAGTTTAAGTATGCACCATCGTGCCACAAAGATGTACCAAGATCTTAAGAAGATATTTTGGTGGCCTGGTATGAAGAAGGAGGTAGTTGAGTTTGTTTATGCCTGTCTGGTTTTCCAAAAAGACATTAGAAATCATTAAGGTTATTGCATCCTTTGCATATTCCTGAATGGAAGTGGGATAACATCTCTATGGATTTCGTATCGAGTTTGCCTAAGAGCCATAAGGACATGGATTCCATCTTGGTTATAGTGGATATGTTGACTAAATCTGCTCATTTTATCCTAGTTAACATGGGGTATACTTTAGAGAAGCTATCTATTTTGTACATTGGTGAGATAGTTAGATTACATGGTGTACCATTTGGTATAGTGTTAGATAGAGACCCTAGGTTTACCTCTAGATTCTAGGGAAGTTTTCACCAAGCCTTAGGATCTAAGCTTAGTTTGAGTTCAGTCTATCATCTACAAATGGACGATTAGATTGAGCATACCATCCAATCTTTAGAGGATGTCCTTAGGGCTTACGTGTTGGAACAACAAAGTAGCTAGGGCCATTTGTTGCCCTTAGTGAAGTTTACCTAAAATAATAATTACCATTATAGTATTGGGACAACACCTTATGAAGTCCTTTATGATTGAAGGTATAGGACTCCATTGCATTGGTTTGAGTTAGGAGAAAGCCTAGTGTTAGGACTTAGGTAGTTTAGTAGATTATCGAGATGGTCAAATTGATTCAGGAGAAGATGAGAGTGACATAGAGTAGGCAAAGAGCTACCATGATAAGAGGCATAAGGATATCAAGTTCAAAGAAGGTGATCAAGTGTTCTTGAAAGTCACTCCATGCACTAGGATTGGTAGGGCTTTCAAATCTCGTGAGCTTTATCCTTTTCTATCGATCCTTACCAATTTATAAAAAGAGTTGGTGAAATTTCCTACCAAGTAACCTTACCCCCTATTCTTACAAATTTGCACAATGTTTTCTATGTGTCTTAACTCTATAAATATGTTTTCAATCCTTCCTATGTGATTGAGTTGGACGATGTATAAGTATGGGATAACGTGTCTTATGAGGTGTTACTGTGAGGATTGAGGATCATAGGATCAAGCAACTAAGAGGTAAGGAGATTCCCTTGGTTAAGGTTGTGCGGAAAGGAACTTCAGGCAACGATGCTACATGGGAACTACAAAGCTAGATGAGAGCTTTAAATCCTGAGATGTTTACATCAAGTAAATTTTTGGGGACAAAACTTTTTATAAGGAAGGGGAAGTTCTAACACTTTGATTTTTTATTGTGTGAACATCTAATTTTGTCATACCCAAAGTTAGTTTAAGATAAAAAAGAAGGAAAATATCAAAGTAGAAAGAAGACGTATAAACCCCCTTGGACGTCTAAAAACAAGCTACCAGCTTTTGGATGAGAAAGTCTTCTTGCTGCAATTCCAAAGCAGGTCGTCTAAACCCTTTTGGATGCTCAATGTCAGCTCTTTAGTCTTTGGACGAGCAAGATGCCTTGCTACACATCCAAAGTAGGTCAACCAAACCCATTTGGATGCCCAATACCCGGTCTACAGCCTTTGGATGATTAAACTGCCTTAATATGCGTCCAAAGCAGGAAGTCCAAATTCATTTGGACGTCTAAAACCAGGTCTATAGCCTTTGGACGAACAAGCTGCCTTGTTGTGCGTCCAAAGCAAGACATCCAAACCCATTTGGATGTCAAAAACTAGGTCTATAGTCTTTGGATGAGCAAGCTACCTTGCTGCATGTCCAAAGCAAGCGTCCAAACCCATATGGACATCTAAAACTAGGTCTGTAGTCTTTAGACGAGCAAGCTATCTTGCTGTGTGTCCAAAGTAGGTCGTCTAAACCCATTTGCACATCCAAAATGTAATCTTTGTACGAGTAAGCTACCTAGTTTCACGTCTAAAGCAGGTTGTCCAAACCCATTTGGACGTTCAAAACCAGGTTTGTAGCCTTTGGATGAGCAGGATGCCTTGTTGTTCATCCAAAGCAAAATGTCCAAACCCTTTTGGATGTTTAAAACTAGGTTTGTAGTCTTTAGACGAGCAAGCTACCTTGTTGTGCGTCAAAAGCAAGATGTCCAAACTCCTTTGGACATCTAGGACTAAGTCTATAACCTCTAGATGAACACTTCTCTACTATGTGTCAAAGAAGAAGCATAGAACAATTTCTTTGCTGCGCATCCAAAGGAAAAGATAGAGTTCCTTGTTAGGCATCCAAAGTAAGAAGCCCATTTTCTCTCGCGAAGTAGCTGGTCTTAGGCCTAATTTCCTCTCCTACTAAGCAGTTGGTCTAAGGCCTAATTTTCTCTCCTGCTAAGAAGCTAGTCTTAGGCCCAATTCCCTCTAAGCAACTGATCTCAAGCCTAGATCCTTCTCTTGCTAAGCAGTTGGTTCTAAGTCAAGCTTTCTGATCAAGATGTAGCAGGAAAGTACAAGCAGTTTGATTCTACTTTGCAGTTCTACTACACCTGCTCACTACCAAAGAAACAACCAATCACAAAGAGATAGTAGGAAAGTGGGCAACAAGGAGCAACTTGGATTCGCTTTGCAGCTCTGCTATGCCTGAGTAGTCCTGCAGCACGACAAATGATGGGAAAGGAGTCTATTCTGCTTTATGATTGATAATTCTATCAATAGACTATCAAATTACTAGATTTTCCTTAATTTTTATAGTGTAGGGGCCAACCTAGGTCGATCTTCACAAGGACACAATCCTATCACGCCTAATCATGTATATTAGAAACCAGAACAAAAACTAGAATAAAAATCAAAATGGGGGTTTAGTCTAGAGCAAGAAATGAAAAATAGAAAATTATGTAGAACAATTTGACAAAATAGAATTGATTTGGAAATGGATTAAGGAATATCAACTCAAGAATTCAATCATGTAATTAGTTATCATGGCTCTAACAATAGTTACAATTTCATATCAACCAACCAAAGTTTCTTTAGATAATAATTTAACATTCGTCCATGCATATTGATATCACAATTGCGGCCCCTAATTAACATTGATTCAAGATCATATTGGTTGATTTTAGGTTATCAATCGATTATCTACTTGAAATATAATTCAAAACTCAGTGAGATCACAATCATGAAAATAGATTGAGAATTGGAAAAACGCAACAGTAGAAACTGTATAAGGAAAGTAAAGAATTACGAACTCAAACCGATTGCAATCCTAAATCTTGAATTAATAACGAAGTTAGCCTTCCATGGCCATCATAGAAGACATGGCAGAATACAATTGAGAAGAGAGGAAAAACTTCTTCCGAAACCGAGAGAAACTCTCCAAACTCCAAAGTGTCAAAATGTCTCTAAAATAAACAAAAACTCCAAAATGAACAAAAAAACTCTCTAACTTTTCTAACTTTTCTAACTTCTCTACTATATATGAATTTTACTAACTACTAACCAATTAACAAACCAACTACTAACCAATTAACAAACTAACTACTAACTACTAACCAATTAAGAAACTACTACTAACTAATTAACAAACTACTACTAACTAATTAACAAACTAACTACTAACCAAATAACAAACTAACTACTAACCAATTAACAAACTACGACTAACCAATTAACCAATAAACTAACTAAAATACCTAACTAAATTCATAAATGATCACATGGTCGAAATTGTCAAGGAGAATGTGCTTGGGTAGAAGCTTGAGCAGCCTAACAAGCCCACCAATGAATAAGAAAGGTCCAATTGAGAGTGGTGTAGAGGTAGTGGTTTCTAGTCCATTTTTTACATTGTAAATGGTCGAACTAGGTTGAACTACAAGGAGAAAAGTTTTAGATCTTCGTCTTAACTTTCCAGGGTTACCAAGATTATCCAATTTGGAAGTTTGTAGCTTTAGATATGGCTTGCACAAGATAGCAACCTCATAATGAAAATTAAGTCCGAAAATAAGTAAAGATTAACAACTATAGTTAATTTAGCTCAATGACCCAAGACGTAACCAATTTGTAATTATTAACCAGAAAATAATGTCAAATATGTCCAAAATAAATCACTATTAGGTGCCTCAAACATGTTTATCAAATTTCCCCACACTTGAACTTTTGCACTCTGAGCAAAATAAAAAAACTAAAGGAAATCTAAGCAGAAGGAAATGAAGAAAATTACAAAATAAAATGCAGCACCTTACAATGAATCCTCAAGTCAATAAATGGAATAAGAGTACAAGAATCCTAGAAATCAAGGTACCCAACAATCTATGAATTTACTTTTAACATCTTAAGCAAACAAGAGAATATAAAAATTAAAGAATAATCCATAAATGATAGAACTCTCTCAAGATACATACTCTCAATCTCTCAACTATTTAGGTTTGTGTTTACACTCAAGCACCATACGCTAACTAGCACTATCAAGCTTGGACTAGCCTCTAATTTCTACAACTTGAATTAGATGCAAAAATGATCAAAAAGGATTTTATTGAGGTTGTAATATGGCCAAGGACAAGGTAGGATATGAGAAGTGATTTAAGTTTGCACAACCAAAGAGGGAAGATGAGCAATGGGGAATAAGTCAACAGGCATGAAGATCATCCCCAAAACAATACACGTCACTAAAAAAATACAAAATAATACAAGACAAGTAAGGTCCACTTTTCCTCCTTTCCTCTTATACTTTTTTCTTTTTTTTTCTTTCACTTTCACTTCTTTTGCACCATTGCAACCTTTTGTTGCATTTTTTCTAGCAATCTTTTTGTTGCCTTTTTCTTTCTTTGATTCATCATTTTGTTTTCATACACTTTTCTTTTCTCTTTTTTTTTCAATAACCATTCATTAGAGCATAACAAGTATCACTTGCCAAGCCAAACTATCAAGGTACCTCTTGCAAAGCCTTTGGGGTATCACCCTCGCACTTAATTAGAACCTATTCCCAAAAAAGTTTCAAAGCTCCTTTAACCCCTAAGGTTAGGGTGATTATGGTTTTCCACTTTAGGCTTGTAATGAGCTATGATATCAAAGAAATGGTTAGATATGACCAAAAGGGGTGAGCAAGGGATTTAATGCAAGGTAAGTCCATTTGGCTAGTGGCTATAAAGAAAGAAGGCCTAAATCATATCACCAATGCATGTGAGACAATAAGTATAAAAGAGAATCAAGGAAAAACCTAGAATAACTAGCAACACATGTGCAAATCACATTAGAAAGAAGAGATTGACAAGATGCAAGCCATCAACATAGAAGGCTCAAAATCTCACAATGATAAATGTTCTATCACCAATGATTCAAACTTTAATTTCCAAGTCACTCATTACACTAAAGATGCAAAATATGGTTCCATACCATGTTGCGAAACCTCTTAATCAAGGACAATGTAACTATTCACAATTTATACAACTTAGAAATCCATTAAAAAGTGCTAAAATACAAAAAATATATATATATTTTTCTTTTTCTTTTAAGCAAAAATGAAATTGAAAACAAACAAAAAAATTGAAAAATAGTAGAAAACAACAAAAACGGCAAAAAAAGCAAAACAACAAAAATAGCAAACAAAAAATAGCAAAAATAGTAAACAGAAAACAGCGAAAATAGAAAATAGAAAACAACAAAACAAAAAAAATAGCAAACAAAAAATAGTAAAAACAGATAATAGAAAACATAAAATAACAAAACAACAAAAAAAAAAAACAGTAGAAGAATTTAAAACAACAGTAGAATTTTAAAACAACAAAAAAATTTTAAAAACAACAATAGAATTTGAAAAACAACAACAAAATTTTAAAATTAGTAACCAAATTTTAAAAACAGTAGCCCAATTTTAAGAATAGCAGTAGAATTTGAAAAGTAGTAGCAAAATTTTTACAACAAAAACAACAGAAAATTATTTACTATGACATCAAAAATAGTAAACAAAAGTAGAAAAATAGTAAAATACTACTAAAACACCCGCCCACACTTAAAAGAAGCATTGTCCTTAATGTAAGCATATATGAACATAACACAAAGAGAACATAAGAAGCAATAATCACAAAGGATGGAGGGTAAAATAAGAAAAAAAAACTCTCTCAAGGTGGAAAGAATGTGTTGAATTTTTGCATCTAATATCCTTGCTCCGCTCCTATTTGTAGTTGCTTGAGAGAGCCTCCTCCTCATCCATCTTAATACTTCCAATGTCACATCTTCTGGTGGCTTCTTCAACAAAAACCCTTAAGTTGAATGCTTGACCAGATGCTCAAAGAAATCTCAGTTTCTTCAAGTCTTGCGACAACTTCTCCTTTTGCTCAACTTGGAGTTTGTTGGCTGTAACTACTGGAGGTTGCAATGGCTGCACCATGGATAACAATAGAGGTTGCACTGCTACAACTTCTGAAATATCTATAACTCCTACACTTGCATCTGCATTAATATCATTACTAATTTCTAGACAATTAGGACACTTAGTTAATTTAATACAGGTGCAATCACAATTAGTAGAATTCTCAAAATCAGAAATTTTAGAAAATTCAGAATGCAAATTTACTGATTATTGTTGTGGTAGCTCCCTGCCACTCCTCAAGGTTATGTCACTCATATTTTCTTGTGGACTGAGAATGGTTTGAGAAGGAATATGTCCAAAGCCCTTGGACTGTAGCTGATTCATCGTGGTGGCCAATTGACTAATCTGTATTTGCAAATCCTAAATTGTGGCAGACACATTCTCTTGGAATTGAATGTTATTCATGGCCATCTACTTGACCAACTCCTCTAAGGAACTTTCCTATACAGGTTGCATGAGTTGTTGTGGTCTAAATGGAGGTGGTGGTTGATATCTCTAAGGTTCAATTCCTTGTAAAATGGGACAGACATTAGTTGGGTGTTAAACAGAAGCACACATGCCACATTCTCTCACTGATGAGCTATTGTGGTGCTGTCCAATGACTAGCTGTCTAATAAGAGAGGTCAGTTTAGTTATCTTATTTTCCATTCTTTGATTGTCAACAACAACTACCCAATTCACTACTTTGGATGTAGGAGACCCTTTAATTCCAAATTGTGGAGTGTTACATGCAAGGCCATGAAACTCAGGCAACAAATGGGTTAGTCCAAATTTATGCTCATATGATTGAGCTTGTTCCCATTTGGGATATCAAATACACCAAGGTTGGTACATCATATCAGGTGTAGCCTACTTCTTGAAGGCCCTGTCATTGTTAGCCATATTATCCAAACTAAATGGGGATATATCAACACCAAAATCAGAATAGGAACCAGAACCAGATCAAAATCAGCAATATCTGAATCACCACTATCAGAATAACAATAAATTTCTAGGTCAAATGTAATATTAGCATGATCAAGATCAGAATTAGAATTAGAATTAGCAACCTATGGAGTGTCCTATCTATTTCTAGGTCATAAGCATGCAAGTTACCAGGACTTTTCTAAGTCATACACAACAAAAACAAATTGACATGAAATACAGAAACAACAAAAACAGTATAAAAAATGACAGAAATACCCCTATAATAGTAAGCACATGTCAAGAAGGATATATGAGGAGTAAAATGATACCAAACAATTTTTAAAAAATTTCTAACATCACATTGACATTATATTATATATTTACGATTTTCTGGAATTTTTTGGCGATTTTTAAAAATCATGAAAATAAAAAAATTGAAAAGTGGTCTAAACGATTGAATTTCACAAAAACAAGGCCATTCCACTGTGTTAAAACAAAGTGGTCTTGATCTATGAATTTTTTCCTATCTTGTGACCAAGTTTCAGCCAATTCTAGGTTACCCAATTTTTCAGCCTTTAAGATTTCTACTAGTACTACATGAATTTCTACTAGTACTACAATGATTTCTACTATTACTCTATCCCTAACAATGCTACAACAGAAAAGAATGTCAAAATTATTCACACAAACACTCTATACACTAAAATATTCAAACTATCACAAGATTAGGACACAACAACATGTGTCCTTGGCAATGACGCCAGTTTGATAATGCTGTCAACACACTATCAAGTTACTAGACTTCTCTTAATTTTTATACTGTAAGGCCAACCTAGGTCTATCTTCACAAGGAGATAATCCTATCACGCCTAATTATATGTATCAGAAACCAGAATTAAAACGAGAATGGTGGTTTAGTGTAGAACAAGAAATGCAAAATAGAAAATTATGCAGAACAATTTGAAAAAATAGAATTAATTTGGAAATGAATTAAGGAATATCAACTCAAGAATTCAATCATGTAATCAGTTATCATGACTCTAACAATAGTTATAATTTCATATCAACTAACCTAAATTTCTTTAGATAATCATCTAACATTCATCCATGCATATTGAGATCACAATTGTGGCCCCTAATTAACATAGATTTAAGATCATATTGGTTAATTTTAGGTTATCAATCGATTACCTACTTGAAATATAATCCAAAACTCAGTGAGATCACAATCATGAAAACGGATTGAGAATTGGAAAAATGCAACAATAGAAACTACATAAGGAAAGTAAAGAATTAAGAATTAAGAACTCAAACTGGTTGCAATCCTGAATCTTGAATTGATAACGAAGTTAGCCTTCCATGACCATCATAGAAGACATGGCAGAATACAATTGAGAAGAGAGGAAAAAATTCTTTCGAATTCGAGAGAAACTCTCCAAACTCTAAAGTGTCAAAACGTCTTAAAAATGAACAAAAATCTCTTTAACTTTTCTAACTTCTCTACTATATACGAATTTTACTAACTACTAACCAATTAACAAACTAACTACTAACCAATTAAAATATTAACTACTAACCACATAACAAACTACTACTAACCAATTAACAAACTAACAACTAACTAATTAACAAACTAACTACTAACCAATTAACAAACAAACTAACTAAAACACCAAACTAAATTCCTAAATGATCACATGGTCGAAATTGGCAAGGAGAACGGCCTTCGATAGAAGCTTGAGTAGCTCAACAAGCCTACCAATGAACAAGGAAGGTCAAATTAAGAGTCATGTAGAGGCAGTGGTTTCTAGTCCATTTTTAATATTGTAAATGGTCGAACTGGTTTGAATTGTAAGGAGAAAAGTTTTAGATCTTCGTCTTAGATTTTTAGGGTTACCAAGATTATCCAATTTGGAGGTCTGTAGCTCTAGATATGGCTTGCACAAGATAGCAACCTCATAATAAAATTAAGTTTGAAAATAAGCAAAGATTAACAACTATCCCCAATTTAGCTCAATAACCCAAAACTCATTCAATTTGTGATTATTAACCAAAAAATAATGTAAAATATATCCATAATAAATCACTATTAGGTGCCTCAAACACGTTCTATCAGTGATGTATTAGCATGTCCAAGGAAGATGCATCTTTCTCTGCCTTTGCCTCTAAATGATTTTGCTTTTCTGCAAGAGGCGTGCCTACAAGTTATGACTAAGCTTTATTTTCTAAGATCTATTTGCAAATGGCCAACTTTCAAGGAAAGGCAACCATGTTTGATTAAAAAAATAATTTATGAGTGCCTATAAATACGACACAAACCAAAACAATAGGAACCCTTTTGGCAGAATTTGGAGAGATTGGAAGAGAAACAAAGAGGATGAAAAGAGACCTTGCAAGAGAGGAGAACAATAGGAGTTGAGAGAAGACATCCTAAAAGGAGAAGATGGAGCACATGTTCGCAAAGAGCTTGGAAGAAGAGGAATTCATTTTGGTACTACTAATCCCTTGCACTATTGACTTATTGCATATAGACTTTGATTTTCATCATGTATAATGCTACCCTTTGGGATGACCCCTTGGGGTGACTTCTTTTTTCATTTCTATTTTGTTGTCTACTATTATATGTATATATTTATATTTCACTATTCATCCATGTCCTTGAACGTGAAGGGCCAAAAAGCTAGCCTTTTCCCTCTTCAAAGATGTCATGTGTTTTCTACTAGTCCATGCCTCTAGCAAGATAACACTCAATATTTCCTTTCTTCCTTTTGCTGTCGTTTGATTCTATGTCGTTCATCTATGACTATAGCCTTGCTTAAACTCAATGGATGCCCCTTAGGTGATCCATTATGTTTTGTCATTTTCTACATTCTATAGCTTTGCCTAGGCTCATTGGATGCACCTTAGGCTACATTTTGTCATTTTCTGCAGTGCATAGCCTTGTAAAGGCTCTTTGGACACCCCTTTGGTAGTCCACTGCATTTTTGTTATTTTCTACATTGCATAGCCTTGTATAGGCTCATTGGACACCCCTAGGAAGTCCACTACATTTTGTCATTTTCTTTATTCCATAGCCTTGCATAGGCTCTTTAGATGCCCCATAAGTGATTTGTCCTTTGTTGTTTTCTGCATCTTCCTTTGGATGAGGGCTTATCCAAAGGGATTTATCCCTTTTTTATTTTTCTACATTTCCCTTGGGCCTTTGTCCAAAGGGAGTT
Source organism: Mucuna pruriens (assembly GCA_025330945.1). Lineage (NCBI taxonomy): Eukaryota > Viridiplantae > Streptophyta > Magnoliopsida > Fabales > Fabaceae > Mucuna > Mucuna pruriens. Next base: position 850,252 of record JAENHJ010000536.1, read on the forward strand.
ATCCTTTTTCTATTTTTTTGCATATCTCTTTTGGACAAGGGCTTGTCCAAAGGGATTTGTCCCTTATGTTTTCTGCATTTGACTTTGGACAAGGGCTCATCGAAATAGATTTATCCCATTTATGTTTGGACGAGGGCTCTTCCAATGGGATTTTTCCTTTGTTGTTTTTTGCATTTTCCTTTAGATGGCGACTCATCCAAAAGGACTTATTGTTTTTCTATTTTCTGTAGTTTCCTTTGGACGAAAGCTCGTCCAAAGGGTTTTGTCCTTTTCTATTTTTTGCATTTCTCTTTAGTTGAAGGCTTGTTCAAAGGAATTTGTTCCTTCTATTTTTCTGCATTTTCCTTTGGATGAGGGCTCATCCAAAGGGATTTGTCCTTTGTTATTTTCTATATCTTTCTTTGGATAATGGATCATCCAAAGAGATTTTCCTTTTTTGTTTTCTGCATTTTTCTCTAGATGAGGACTCGTCCAAAGAGATTTATCTTTTTCTATTTTTGCATTTCCTTTGGACAAAGGCTCATCCAAAAGGATTTATACTTTTTCTATTTTTTTGCATTTCTCTTTTGGATGAGGGCTTGTTGATAGGTTAACCTAGGTCATTCTTCTCAAGGACATGTGGTTCTTGCATTTCTAGGGTACAAGGTTGAGTTATATGTAGAACAAGTTATGTAGAGTGTGGATTCAGTAATGGAAAGTAAATTGGGGGGTTTTGCTGTAAAGTAAAGTATAGGAAAAGTAAAGATTACAGGAAAGTAAACTAAGGCTACCAAGGTAAAGGTAAGCTACGATTAACTACAACTAATAAAACTATTAACGAAACTAATTAACGGACATATATATTATACCGAATATAAAGAGGACTCAATGAAATGGTTCTAATTTGGATTCCTAGTATGCATGCGGTTCCTCACCAACCCAATTTCCTACGACGATCATCGAACATTCGTCCTTTGCTAACTAAGGGCTTACACAACCACGACCTCGAGGTGATAGAGATTATGCCCTTGGTTCATGTAGATTATCTAATGATTACCTATAAAGTTGCCTAGGTAGTTTCTAGCCAGACCCTAATCTAGGCGTGATCTATTCTTATCATGTACAATAGTAACACAACAAGAACTGATTAAACTATAGGAATTACAAACATACAAGTACAAAAGAAATATAGTCATTTATTAATAACAAAGTACCAGTACAAGGAGTGGATTCAATGGAATAGATGGTCTCAACTTCCCATGATGATCACTAGTGGTACCTGTAGTGTTCAACCAAAGGAGAACAGTGAACATGAGAGGTGGTACCCTTTAGAGCATGCTGTGAGGACAGACAATCTGTCCCTCTTGGTCAGTCTATCTCAATAACTCTGCTTAGCTCGAACTCTACCATACATTCACTCGAGCCTGAACGAAAGTCTTTGAAGCACCATTGAACAAAGAGGAATGAAATGGAAAATGGATGTACGTGGTGTATGAGTGCGTAGCTAACTAAACTCTCACTTGCTACTTGCTAACCTTGAAATTAGCTTCACATTTCTTATTTATAGATGCATCTGCCTAACTAACTTCTAACGAAAATAACAGAAATAATTGTCTTGTCGTAACAAAAATACTAGACTTAACTAACTACATAATGAAAATAACAACTTTAACTAATTCTATTTTCTAAATGTCACGTACTAGAATCGCTAAAGTGGAGTCAGCCTTTGCTTGTCGAGACGGATCTGGGCAAAATGGGAGTTGGCACATGGAATCGGCCTCATAGGAGTTGGCATTTGGTTGGGACTCGACATCGGTCAAGAATTGACATTTGGTTTATACCCGGACACGGAGTTGGTCTTGCGAAATCGACTCTACAAGAGTCGGCTTGGTTTAGTTAGGACACTTTCGATTGGGCTAGAGTCAGCAGGCTGGAGTCGGCATATGAAGCCTTCATGTGGAACCAGAGTTAGCTTCATCAGGTTCGAGATGGTTTTGGTCTTGGCTGAGATGGTTTCCATTCGGCCAGGATGTTTTCAGTGTCGAGATGCCTTTGCTCTCAACTTCAGTTGGCCGATATACATTCGATCTCAATTGTATTGGTTGGGACGACTTAGACTCGGTCTCGATCTTGATCTCGGATTTAGCTGGCCAAGATGCCTTCAGTTGGCTGAGCCACATCCGACCTCGATCTCTGTTGAGATGGTTTTGGGACCCTGATTTTACCTACAAAATGAGACTAATCTATTTGTTAGCTAAAATTAACAAGTTAGCATGGATTCATATTTTCCTTATTGTAACTTGGGAAACCTGAATCTTAGCTAATATGAGATTCTTAATTACAATTTAGAGTCTAGTCTACCTATATTAAGATCTTATTAGTGTATTATCACTTGTTCAAAGGGATTTGTTTCTTTTGTTTTTTTGTATTTCATTTGGACAAGGGCTCGTCCAAAGGGATTTATGCCTGTTCTATTTTTCTGTATTTTCCTTTGGGCGAGGATTCCTCTAAAGAGATTTATCCTTTTATGTGTTTTTCGCTACCTACATCTATGTGTTTGGATGTAGTAGGCCCCTTCTTATCTTTGTTATGTTTTTTGTTACCTGTATTTAGGCATTTGGATGTAGTGACCCAATTCAACCCATTTTACGTTTTATGCTACTTGCGTCCATGCCTTTGGATGCAGTAGCTTCCTCTAAACTTGTGGTGTTTTTTTCTACTTGCATCCATGTGTTTGGATACAGTAGCTTCCTCTCAAGTTTTTCTATATTTTTTGCTATCTGCATCCATGCGTTTGGACGTAGTAGCTCTCTTTCAACCCATTTTATGTTTTCTGCTAGCTGCATCCATGCGTTTGGAAGTAGTAGCTTCCTATAAATCCTTTTTCATGATTTTTGCTTCCTACGTCCATGTGTTTGGATGCATGATAAGTTCGTTTTTAGTTGTCTAACGCGTATCAAATAAATTAAAGCTAACTATAGTATAGTTAACCCTTGGTCGAATTTTCTCAAGGACATAGTGTGCTCAATTGTGATTTTATGTGCAAACTGAAGTAATGCAGAATCTAAGTGTAGAGTGTTGACTCGTCTCGGTACTGACCGAGATGCCTTTGGCAGAGACTAGGATGAGATGATCTCGGCAGAGACTTCCTAACTCGGTTTGGCTGAATGCGGACTGACGCAACAAATTTAGAAAGCAGTAAACAGGGTGGTTTTGAATGCGAGTAAAGAGAAACAGAAGGTAAACTACACCATGAATGCAGAGAAAACACACTGCTATCACGAATATTACTATTATTATTATTAGGATATAACTGTTTTCATGTTCAGTTCCATCAAGTCCAGTCCAATTTCTTCACTCTAGTTCTCAGTCCATATTAGCCTTGGGAATTCTTATGACAATTGCTAAAGGTTCGTCGACTGCCATATCGAGGAATTATGCGATCGCTACCTCATCAGTTGGCAAGGATTAAGTTCAAGCTGAATTTAGGTTCTCTAGTTGATTGCCTACTGTATTAGTTAAACCAGTTTCGATCGGCTTAGCTTAACATTGTTCATGTTCTAAATGCAATTCGCAATTCAAATCGTGAATTATAGAAGAGGAATGCAACCAGAGATCAGAAATCAGAAAGTACTTATATTATTGAAAATAGAATACAAACATAGGGTCTAGATTCGATGAATCCATCTTCCACAACGATCGCCATGGTCGACGACGATAGTTCACCTTTGTTGGCTAGGGCGCTGAGGATCAAGTCCATCAAAATGCATTGGTAATCCAATTGGTCCCCTCTGGTAACCTTCAGCTTCTCAGTTCCTAACCTGCACTTCCTCTATTGAGAGAACACCATTGAAAGCACCGTGAGTGTAGGAGATAAGAGCGAGAGAATGAAGATAATGAAAGCGAGAAGATATGAATGCCAAAGACCTCTAAAATGTACACAACTACTCCTATATATACAAGAGCGCACAAAATTTGAAGTGTAACAGAATTACAAATGTGGAGTTCATATTCTACCCTTGCGTAACTTGCGTTACAAGTTTCTCCAAGAGTGACATGGTAGCTGGAGCTGAGGTGGCCTCTAAGCTGGATAGCTGACGTGGATAGTGCCAACGGGCCACCCTTATTAGGTTGCACCTACAGTGGGTTGTTGGGCTATGAGGCTTTGGCCTGGCCGAGATGGAGTCGGTCTCGACTGATATGGACTTGGCTCAGTCCTACAGAAGAAGATAAGAAGACTTTTTATTAGCTAAGACCTTCAATTTAACATAATTTTGTATTTTCTCTCATTTTAGGTCCTTAGTATGAATCTCAGCTAACAATTATTCCTTAGGCAGAAAACAATCTTGCAACACTCTTTTGAGATTCATAAAAGATGTATAGTTTGTAACTCATCAGACCACCACACTTAACCTTTTGCACTCTTGAGAAAAATCAAATGAAATCAACAAGGGAGATTTTTAAAGATAGAAAGAATTTTTTTTTTCAATTGGTTTCCTTAAGTTCAACCGAGACAGTGTCGGCACTTATTCACCCTGAGATTAAGACACTCAAACAATCTGAAATCTACTTCTGCTGTGCTTAAGGCGAATTCATCACCTACAACAGCAAAAGGTAGCCAACAGTGATAGAGCTCTCGCTTAGGTAAATATCCTCTCAGCCTCTCAAGTGTTCGGGTTTATATTTACACTCAACATTGCATGAAACTAGCATTCTTTCACTTTGACGAGGCTCTTCTCCTACACCTGTAAAAACACAAGCAGCCATGATCACTAGGGCTTCTTTTCGGCTTGCAGCGAGGCTAGGGACACGGGTAGGATAAAATATGGAAAGTGGTTTCAGACCTCGTGGGGAAATGAGGAGCAATGGGGAGTAAGCTTCATCAGCATGGGAGTAGCCCAAGATGTTGTGATCTCCTTCCTTTATTCTACTCTTGTCTGCTCACTTCTTTCCCTTTTTCTTATCTTTTCTTTTCCTTTCTTTTCTGGTGTTCATGCAGCTTTGTTGTAATTCTTTGTTTTCGACTTTGAATTCTTAGCCGCTTTTCTACTTTTCTCTTTTTCTTTCATTCGCTCGCTTCTTTTCTTTCCTTTATGATCCTTTAGAAGATTCTAAACTGATTCTACTTCCTGGAACTTCCCCCACACTTTGATGATGACTTACTCCCAAAACAAATCCAAGGCTCCTCTGCTCTCTATGGGTGAGGTTAAATCATGGTTTTTCTAGCCATGGCTCGTAATGAGCTGTCAGGAAAAATGGTTGATCAGTCTCTAGGGGGTGAACAAGGGGTAAAATTTGATTTTCCAAGTAGGCTTTATTTGGCTTAGGGCTCATAAGAAACATGGCCTAGATCATGTCATTCCTGCATGTGAAAACAGTTGTATCCAGAGAGTCAAGGCAAAATGCAGAATACATAGTTAATCATGAATGCAAAAATCACACTAGAAAGAGAGAATGGCAAGATGCATGCCATCAATATTTACAAGGGCTCAAATTCTCACACAGGTTATTTTTCTCTATCACTGAAGGTTTTCCTTTTCAGTTTTCAGTCAATCATTGCCTAGAAACACAAAAGTTTCATTCCCTTCAAGCTAGAGAAATCTCTTTTCAGAGTTGCAGAATTACTTCCTACTATCGTCTCAAACTTCCAGAAGTCAATTCAAAATTCTTTCCAAAACACATTTTTTTTATTGGAATTAAACAGAATGGCAAAGAAGAGAAAATTGAAACAAGGCTAGGAACTAAGGAAATAAAACAGAAATTCAAACAAAACAAAACAATTAAAACTGAGCCAGAATGAAGAGTATGAACACTATCAGAGCAACAGAGTTCGGTCTGCAGCTTCAGATGAATAGGCTTAGGTAGTGCCATCTGGTGGAGCTGGTTCCATTAGTGAGATGATCTCCATCTCACTTGTAATTGGTGCTGGACGTTCATTGAATGGCTTGATTTGATACCCATTGACCTGGAAGGTGCTGTTGCTTTGTTCATCTTTTAGTTGCACTGCACCATAGGGAAATATGTTAGTAATAATAAAAGGTCCATTCCATCTAGAGCGAAGCTTACCTGCTATGAGCTTTAGTCGTGAATTGAATAACAACACTTTCTGGCCGACTCGGAGGTCTTTCCTCAGGATCTGTTGGTCATGGAATTTCTTGACTTTCTGCTTATAGATCCTAGAATTCTCATATGCTTCCAAGCAGAGTTCGTCTAACTCTTGTAGTTAGAATTTCCTCTGCTCTCCCGCTTGGTCATAGGCCAAATTGCACTGTTTGACAGCCCAGTAGACTTTATGCTCTAGTTCCACAGGAAGGTAGTAGGTTTTACCGAAGACAATCTGATAGGGAGACATCTCTAATGGTGTTCGGTATGCAGTTCTATGCGCCTAGAGAGCATCTTCAAGGAGTCGGCTCTAGTCTTTCCTGTTGGGATTGTTCATCTTTTGCAGCGTTTTCTTAATTTCTCTGTTGAAGACTTTGGCTTGGCCATTTGTCTGGGGATGGTAGGCTATGGAAATTCTATGCGTCACCCCATATTTCTGAAGAAGGGAAGCCATGGCTCTGTTGTAGAAGTGACTACCTTGGTCACTTATGAGCGCCTTTGGAACACCAAACCGGCAGAAAATGTTGGACTTAAGAAAGTCCACTACTACTTTGGCGTCATTGGTCTTGGTGGCGATGGCTTCTATCCATCTTGAAACATAGTCAACGGCCAACAATATGTATGAATAACCATTGGAGACTGGGAATGGGCCCATGAAATCAATACCCCAAACATCAAAGACTTCACAAAACAATATGGGTTGCTGGGGCATTTCATGCCTTCTGTTCATGGCCATTCCGGCTTTTTGACATTTGTCATAGGTGGAGGTGAACTGATGAGCATCTCTGAAAATAGTGGGCCAATAAAGCCCGCAATCAAGCACTCTCCTGGTAACTCGAGTTGATCCATAGTGGCCGCCTCCAAGTGCTGAGTGGTAGAACTGGAGGACTGAATTGATCTCGGTTTCAGGAATGCACTTGCGAAAGACTTTATCACTGTAGAGTCTCCAAAGGTAGGGATCATCCCATATGTAGTATTTGGCATCGCTCTAGAGTTTTTCCTTGTATAGACGGGAAGCCTCTGGTGGTAATTGAGATGTTGCCATATAATTGCAAATGTCGGCAAACCATGGTGTAGACATTTTGATGTGCATCAACTACTCATCTGGGAATTGGTCTCTGATAGGCATGGGGTCTTCTTCCCTCTCAATCCTGCTTAAGTGAATTGCTACTGAATTCTCAGTACCTTTCTTGTCTCTGATTTCTATGTCAAATTCTTGAAGAAGAAGCATCCACCGAATCGGTCTCGGTTTGGCATCCGGCTTCTTCAACAAGTACCTCAGGGCAACATGATCCGAGAACACAACAATTCTTAAGTCAAGAAGGTATGAATGAAATTTGTCCAAGGCGAAGACAATTGCCAAGAGTTCCTTCTTAGTTGTTGTGTAGTTTTGCTGGGCCAGGTCCATGGTACGAGATGCGTAGGCAATTACATGCATAGGTTGGCCGAATTAGATGCATCACACATCAGCTCGAATGGAAGGTCCCAATTTGGTGCTTGTAGAATGGGAGCAGATGTAAGTCTGTTCTTCAGCTCCTAAAATGCTTTCATACAGGGCTAGTCAAAATTGAAATCCACATCCTTTTGTAGCAATCTGGACAGAGGCAGGGCGAGTTTGCTGAAGTTCTTGATGAATCTTTTGTAGAAGCCTACATGTCCCAGAAATGAGCAAACTTCCCGCACCAAAGTGGGGTTTGGAAGGGAGGTGATGATGTCTATCTTCAATTTATCCACCTCAATGCCTTTGTTGGATACTAGATAACCCAACACTATTCCCTTAGTTACTATGAAATGACACTTTTCAAAATTAAGCACGAGGTTTGTGTCAATACATCTCTTCAACACCTTGGATAGGTTCTCTAGGCATGCCTCAAATGAATACGCATACACTATGAAGTCGTCCATGAACACCTCCATGCACTCCTGTAGTAAATCCGAGAAGATGCTTGTCATGCAACATTGGAACGTGCGCGACGCGTTACACAGACCAAATGGCATGCGAGTGTACGCAAAGGTACCAAATGGGCACGTGAAGGTGGTCTTATGCTGGTCTTCAGGTGCAATGTGTATTTGCATGTAACCAGAGAAACCATCCAAAAAGCAGTAATGGGATTTCCCTGATAGCTTTTCCAAGACTTGATCAATAAAAGGCAAAGGGAAGTGGTTCTTGCGAGTTGCCTAGTTTAGTCTTCTATAGTCGATGCAGACTCGCCAGCTGTTCTAAAACAAGCTCATCGTGTTGGTTCTTCATGACAGTCATCCAGGATTTCTTCGGTACCACTTGCACAGGGCTCACCCATTGGCTATCCGAGATAGGGTAGATGATCCCTGTAGCAAGGAGTTTGGTGACTTCCTTTTTAACCACATCCAGGATTGTCGAATTCAGTCTTCTTTGTTGTTGCCTTATAGGCTTGATTTCCTCCTCCATCAATATTCTGTGCATGCAGATGGAGGGGTTTATGCCAGGAAGGTCCGAAAGTTTCCACCCAATTGCCTTCTTATGCTGCCTTAGGACATTCAGTAACTTGTCTTCTTACTCCTGGTGGAGATTGTTGGAAATCATAACCGGGCGTTGCTGTTCACTATCCAAATAGACATATTTCAAATGATTCGGCAATGGCTTTAGTTTCATGGGTGGTGGTGGAGATGAAGAATTTTCAATTAGTGACTTCGGATCCGTCTTGCCGACTTGGTTGGGATCCAGCACCAGGTCTGTTGACATGATTTTGGCCTTCGATTGCTTTTGGCCGACTCCCTTGGTGGGCTCAGCACTTGTCAAATTGGAGTTGGCATCAACTTCTTGTGCAACTTCGGAGTTTGATCTGGATGGAATAGTGAATACAACTCCTGCTTGCTTCTGGTCTTGATTGGCTGAGATGGTCTCGGCAATCATGACGGTTTCGTCTCTCAACATCTTGGCCGAGTTGACTTTGGTCTTTCCTTGCTCTCGACCTGCATTGGCCGAGTTGATTTTCTTCTCTTCTCGGTTTTGGCGTTGCTTGGCCTAGTTGACTTTAGTCATTCTTGGTCTCGACCTTCAGTAGTCAACTCGCCTTTAGCTGTGAAAATTGTTGCTAGTTGTGTAGATGAAGGCTTGCTGGTTTCGGCAACTTCGACTTTCACATTATTTACACACTCCACGTTTTCATGGTTGCAGACTTGGTCTATCACTACAAACAATCCAGCTTCAAAATCCAAGTCAATAATGTCATCATTATCATCCTCGGAGTTAGGGAGGTAATGTACTTCCTCATAGTCGACCTCTTCTGTTATGGACCTTAAGCAACTGGTGATATCAGCATTTTCAACAAAATCTTCTATGTCTTCACTACAGCTGACTGGTTGAAAATATTCTTCAACTAGCTCTTCAATCATGTCAATGCCAAAGAGAGAATGGTCTTCGGTGGGGTGCTTCATGGCTTCAAAGATATTAAACTGCACCAGGGTGTCACCAAATTCCATTGAGAGCGTCCCGGCATGCACACCAATCTTTATTCTGGCAGTCATCAGGAATGGTCTCCCCAGAATTAAGGTTGATTCCTTCCCAGATGTCTCGTCCTCCATATCTAGCACATAAAAGTCAGTTGGAAAAATTAGCTCATTGACTTGGTCAAGAACATCTTCAAGAATGCCTAGGGGTTGAACTATGATTCTGTTTGCAAGTTGAATGGTCATCCCCGTGAGTTCAAGATCACCAAAATTCAAGGCTTTGTAGATTGATGCAGGCATGACATTAATTGAGGCTCCTAGGTCCAACATGGCCTCGGCAAATGTGCATTTGCCAATGGTGCATGGGACAGAAAAGATTCTAGGATCTCTACATTTCTTTGGCAGTGCTTGTGGGGCACCTGCAATGAGTTCTTCATTTCTTGTTAGGGTCGACACCACACCTCCAATTTCCCTGTTCCCTTTCATCTTCTTCCTTTTGTGTACACACAATTCCTTGAGGAATTTGGTGTACTTAGGAACCTGTTTAATTGTATCGAGGAGTGGGATATTGATTTCCACTTTTCGGAACATCTTCAACAGCTCTTCATCTGACTCTGGCTTCCTTGCTGAGACGGTCCGAGTTGGGTATGATGCTAGGACAATTTTCTCTAGCTGAGATTGTGAGCCAGCATTTGATTCAGAGTCGGCTACGACTGATCTTGGCAACTGCTGTAATGTAGGTTGAGGTAGTTCCTTTCCACTTTTGAGGGTGACTACACTGACATTTCCTCTTGGATTTGGAATGGTTTGAGAGGGGGAGGTTGCTGGATCCAGCCGACTGTAAATGGCTCACAGTGTTAGCTAACTGTCCAATTTGCGTTCTGAGGTCTTGGATGGTGGCCGTCACATTTTGCTGGAATTGCATGTTGTTGGAGCTCATAGATTGCTGAAACTCTAGGTTGCTAGTTGTAAACTGCTTCATCAGGTCTTCTAGAGATGGAGAGTTGCCATGAGTAGGCACTCTCTACTGTTGTTGTTGTTGTTGGAAAGGTGGCGCTTAATATTGTGGAGTCGGTTGTTGATAACCTGCTTGTTTTGATATGTATTCGGTGTGGACCCGAATTGTTGAGCTGCATAAGGCCCTTGATTCGGTCCTGGTCGAATTGGCTGTCTTCCATGCTGTTGACTATCAAATGGCCAATTCTGATACGGTTGCTTCCCATACTGAAACCCACCAATGGCTCTAACATTCTCTGGTTGGTCTGACTCAGTTTCTTGAAGTGTAGGGCACATGTCAGTGAGGTGCTCCACGAAAGTACATATGCCACATACTTTTGCTGCCATAGTTGGTTGGTGTTGTCCAACAACAAGATGTCTCACCAATGATGTCAATTCGGTCAGTTGATTCTCTAGTCTTTGGTTGGAAGCTGCACCGATTTCATTCACCATCCGAGATTGACTCGACCCTCTGATCCCAAACTGTTGTGTATTACTTGCCATATTAGAGATCAGATGCCTTGCTGCTGTTGGTGTTTTATCCATCAAAGCTCCTCCACTAGCGGCATCAATCATGCTTCTGTCCATCATTGAAAGTCCTTCATAGAAATATTGGATCAGCAACTGCTCACTAATTTGATGGTGTGGACAGGTGGCATAAAGTTTATTGAATCTCTCCTAATACTCGTGCAGAGTCTCTCCTGTATGCTGCCTTATCCCACATATTTCCTTCTGGACAGATGCAATTCTAGATGCCGAAAAGAACTTCTCCAAGAAGGCACGCTTCATATCTCCCTACGTGTTGAAAAGTGTTGGTTGAAGATATAGCCAATCCTTTGCAGCTTCATCAAGCGAGAATGGGAACGCCTTCATCTGAATGTAATCTTCCAGAATCTCCTGTGGTCTCATTGTGGAACAGACCACGTGGAATTCTTTCAAGTGCCTGTGGGGGTCTTCTCCTGCAAGACCATGAAACTTTGGCAGCAAATGAATAAGACCAGACATCAATTCATGTGTTTAAGTTGGCTCCAATTGTGGATATTGGATGCACCAAGGTTGATACACCACATCTGGTGTAGCCAACTCCTTCAATATTATGTCATTGTTCTCCATTTGACCTGGCTCTGCAAAATGGCTAAAACTAGAAACAGAAATATTAGTGGAAAACTGGTTAGAGTTAATGACGGAATCAGTACCTCTACTATTATTTACTACTAGATTCCTAGTCTTCCTTAATCTATGTAAGGTTCTTTCTATTTTGGGGTCAAAAGCATATAAAGGGTCAGTACTACTACTAGTCATTCAGTGAATTCTAGAGGAGTAACTACAATTATCATTTAATCCTAATAAAGCTGTAGGAATACGATGTGAGTAAAAATGCAAGTCAATTGTGCAATCCAAAAATGAATGTAGAACAGAATGCTAACAATATGCAATGTAGAGACAAATATTTTGTTGTTTTTTTTTGTAGGCGGTGAATTCACGCAAAAAAATAACAGAAACTCAGCATGCTTTATTACTCAAGTAGAAAACAGATATAGACAATTTCAAAGACTCAATAAATTTACTCAACAAACACACTCTACAAACTCGGGATTCGTCTTCACTTAGTTTGGCACACAAAGACACAAGAGAACTTGTGTCCCCGGCAACAGTGTCAATTTGATAAGTTCATTTTTAGTCATCTAATGCGTATCAAATAAACTAAAGCTAACTATAGTATAGACAACCCTAGGTCGAATTTTCTCAAGGAAACAATGTGCTCAATTGTAATTTTATGTGCAAACTGAAGTAATGCAGAATTTAAGTGTAGAGTGTTGACTCGTCTTGGCACTGGCCGAGATGCCTTTGGTAGAGACTGGGACGAGATGATCTCGGTAGAGACTTCTCAACTCGGCTTGGCTGAATGCAAACTGACGCGACAAACTTAGAAAGAAATAAACATGGGGTTTTGAATGCGAGTAAAGAGAAATAGAAGGTAAAGTACACCATGAATGCAGAGAAAACACACTACTATCACGAATATTACTATTATTATTATTAGGATATAATTGTGTTCATGTTCAGTTCCATTAATCCAAGTCTAGTCCAATTTCTTCACTCTAGTTCTTAGTCCATATTAGCCTTGGGAATTCTTATGACAATCGCCAAAGGTTCGTCCATTACCATACCGAGGAATTATGCGATTGCTACCTCATCAGTTGGCAGGGATTAAGTTCAAGCTGATTTTAGGTTCTTAATTAGGTTCTCTAGTTGATTGCCTACTGTATTAGTTAAACCAGTTCCGATCGGCTTAGCTTAACATTGTTCACGTTCTAAATGCAATCGTAATTCAAATCATGAATTATAGAAGAGGAATGTAACCAGAGATCAGAAATCAAAAAGTACTTATATTATTGAAAATAGAATACAAACACAGGGCCTGGATTCAATGATTCCATCTTCCACGATGATCGCCATGGTCGATGGCAATGGTTCACCTTCGTTGGCTAGGGCGCTGAGGATCAAGTCCACCAAAATGCATTGGTAATCCAATTGGTCCCATCTGGTAACCTTCTGCTTCTCAGTTCCTAATCTGCACTTCCTTTATCGTGAGAACTCCATTGACAGCACCGTGCACCACCGTGAGTGTAGGAGATGAGAGCGAGAGAATGAAGATAATGAAAGTGGGAAGATATGAATGCCAAAGACCCCTAAAATGTACATAGGTACTCCTATATATACAAGAGTGCACGAACTTTGAAGCCTAACAGAATTACAAACATGGATTTCCTATTCTACCCTTGCGTAACTTACATTACAAGTTTCTCTAGGAGTGACATGACAGCTGGAGCTGAGGTGGCCTCTAAGCTGGATAGTTGACATGAATAGTGCCAACGGGCCACCCTTATTGGGCTGCACCTACAGTGGGCTGCTGGGCTGTGAGGCTTTGGCCTGGCCGAGATGGAGTCGGTCTCAGCTGATGTGGACTCGGCTCAGTCCTGCAGAAGAAGAGAAGAAGACTTTTTATTAGCTAAGACCTTCAATTTAACATAGATTTGTATCTTCTCTCATTTAAGGTCCTTAGTATGAATCTTAGCTAACAATTATTCGTTAGGCATAAAACAAACTTGCAACACTCTTTTTAGGTCCATAAATGATGTATAGTTTGTAACTCATCAATGCAATAGCTCTCTGCCAATCCCTTTTATGTTTTTTGCTACTTGCGTCCATGCGTTTGGATGTAGTAGCTTCCTTTCAACTTTTTTTTTTACATTTTCTACTACCCACGTCCATGCATTTGGATGAAGTAACTCCTTGTCAATCCTTTTTGTGATTTCTATTACCTACGTCCATGCCTTTGGATACAAGATGTCCTAGGACAATTCCCTCAATCACCATGAAATGACATTTTTCGAAGTTGAGCACCAGATTTGTGTCTATGCATCTAGTTAGCACCTTGGATAGATTTTCCAAACATGTGTCAAATGATGTAGCATACACCATGAAGTCGTCCATAAAGACTTCCATGAAATCCTATAGCAAGTCTGAGAAGATACTGGTCATGTAGTGTTGGAATGTGCTTGGAGCATTGTGCAGACCAAATGACATACGTGTGTACGCAAAGGTACTAAATGTGAAAGTGAAAGTAGTTTTGTGCTAATCTTCAAGTGCAATGTGGATTTGCATATATCCAGAGAATCCATCCAAGAAACAATAATGGAATTTTCTTGCTAGTTTTTCCAAGACTTGATCAATGAAAGGCAAAGGAAAGTGATCCTTGCAAGTCGCCTGGTTTAGTTTTCTATAATCAATACAGACTCCCCAACTGTTCTGAATCTGTATAGGTACCAACTTATCATGCTAGTTCTTCATTACGGTCATCCCAGACTTCTTAGGCACTACTTGCACTGGACTAACCCTTTGGTTGTCCAAGATGGGATAGATAATCCCAATAGCAAGTAGTTTTGTGACTTCCTTCTTGACCACGTCTAGGATGGTTGGATTCAACATTCTTTGATGTTTCCTTATTGGATAGGCTGCCTTATCCATTAAAATTCTATGCATGCAGATGGAGGGGTTTATGCGTGGAAGCTTAGATAATTTCCACCCTATTTCCTTCTTATGTTGCCTTAGGACATGCAACAATTTCTTCTCCTACTCCTAGTGGAGATTGTTAGCAATTATTATAGGGAATTATTAATCATTTCCCAGGTAGGCATACTTTAAATGACTTGGCAACGATTGAAGCTCTATGGGTGGTGATGGAGATGAAGAAGTATTATTAGTTGGTTTTTGGATTCGACTGGTTGACTTGGTTTAGATTCGACACTAGATGTGCCGACATGATCTCGACCTTTGATTGCTTCTAACTCAGATTGGCCAAGTTGGATTCGGCTCCTGTCTGGTTGCTAGAGTTAGATTCAACTTTCCTCTTTACATTGAAGTCGGATCCGAATGGAACTAGGTTTTAGACTCTGTTGTTCGAAATGGCTTCGACTTCGGCTTGCTTCTAGCCTTCACTATCTGAGTTGCTTTCGGCTCTCGAATGTATACTCGTGTCAGACTTGGCCTTGATCTCTTTGACCATGTCGCCTTCAACCTTTATCAGATTTTGGCCTTTATTGGCCGAATCATACTCGGTAGTAAAAATTGTTGCCACATGCACTGATAACGACTTCTTGGTCTCAACAACTTGGACTTCTACACTCTTTGAGCACTCTGGTTCTTCATCATGCTTGCACACTTGGTTTATTAAATCAACAAGTTCAGAATTGAGATTTAGGTGAGCAAGATCATCAATATCATCATCCCTAGAGTTTGAAAGATCTTGTACTTCCCATAATTTATCATAGTCGGCTTCATTTGTTATAGACCCTAAGCAGTCAAATACATCAATGTCTCCAGCAAAATTTGAAATTTCATCACTGCCGGTGTCTAGTTGCATGCGTTCAACAACTAGTTCATCAATTATATATGTGCCAAAGAGCGAAGGGTCCTTAGTGGGGTGCTTCATTGCTTCAAAAATGTTGAACTGCACCAGATTGTCACCGAATTCCATCGAGAGTGTCCCGACATGCACATCAATCTTTGTTCTGGCAGTCATAAAAAATGGTTGTCCTAGAATCAAGGTAGATCCCTTTCCTGATGTCTCGTCCTCCATATCCAGCACGTAAAAGTTGGCTGGGAAAATTAGCTCATTGACTTGGACCAATACATCTTCGAGAACACCCAAGGGTTGAACAATACTTCTATTTTCTAGCTGTATTGTTATTCCAGTGGGCTCCAGGTCACTAAAATTGAAGGATTTGTAGATTGATGTTAGCATGACATTTATTGAAGCTCCTAGGTCCAACATGGCATCGACAAAGGTACAGTCGCCAATGGTGCATGAGACAGAGAAAATTTTGGGGTCTTGGGACTTCTTTGGCAGGGCTTTTTGTGATCCAGCAATGATGTCATCATTTCTGGTCAACGCCAACACTATTCCTCCCAATTCCACCCCTCCTTTCATCTTTTTCCTTTTGTGCACGCACAACTCCTTAAGGAATTTTGCGTACTTAGGAATTTGCTTTATGACATCTAGGATGGAATGTTGATTTCCACCTTTTGGAACATCTTCAACAATTCTTCATTAAATCTAGACTTCCTTGTTGAGAGAGTTTGGGTTGGAAATGGTAATGGGACAAATCTAGCCTACTGAGGTACCTGTGAGTCAGCATCCAACTTAGACTCGGCTTCAGTTAGTCTCGGCCTTTGCTGCAGCGTTGCTTGTGGTAATTCTCTACCACTTCTCAGTGATACTACACTCACATTCCCCTTCAGATTCAGAATTGTCTAGGAGGAAAGGTTTTCGGACCCAGTTGACTGTAGATGACTCATAGTGTTGGCCAACTATACTATCTGCGTATTGAGGTCTCGGATAGTGGCGCTCATATTTTGCTGGAGCTGCATGTTGTTGGAGTTCATGTTTTGCTAGAACTCTAGGTTTCTTGTTGCTAACTACTTCATTAGGTCCTCTATAGATGGTGAGTTGCCTTGTGATGACACTCTTTGTTATTGCTATTGTTGGAATGGTGGTGCCTAGTATTGCGCACTTGGCTGTCGGTAGCCACTTTGATTTAGAGGTACACTCGGGACGGATCCAAATCGTTGGACTGGATATATGGCCCTTGACTTGAACTTGGCTGGAATTGCTGTCATCCAAATTGTTGATTATCAAACTGTCGATTCTAGTACGATTGGTTCTCGTATTGATAACCACCTATTGATCCAATGCTTTTTAGGTGGTCTGACTCGGTTTCTTGTAGTGTGGGGCACCTATTTGTGGGGTGCTCCACGAAAGTACAAATACCACAAACTCTTGCTGCCATACTAGGTTGATGTTGTCCAATAGCAAGTTGCCTTACCAGTGATGTTAGCTCAGTCAACTGGTTTTCCAATCTCAGGTTATCAATTGCACCAACTTCATTCACCATCTAGGATGGGTCGACTCCTCTGATCCCAAATTAGTGGGTGTTGCTTGCCATGTTAGAGATTAGATGCCTTGTTGCTACTGGCATCTTGTCCACTAATTCTCCTCCACTTGCAGGGTCAATCATGCTTCGGTCCATCATCATCAAACCTTCATAGAAATACCGAATCAACAATTGCTCACTAATTTGATGATGTGGACATATGGTACATAACTTGTTAAATCTTTTCCATTACTTGTGTAGAGTCTCTCCAGAATGTTGCCTTATACCACAAATTTCCTTTCTGATGGTCACGGTTTTGGACGTCGGGAAGAACTTCTCTAGGAAAATTACTTAAACCAAAATTACAATCAAAGTTAATGTTAGAGCTACTACACTCAGAAAAATCAAAATCGTTAGTTACAGAGACAATGTTATTAGAATTAGAAACATAATTAGAACTGTCGCTATTACTTACTACAATATTGCTAACTTTCCTTAGCCTACGTAAAGTTATTTCTATCTCATGATCTAAAGCATGTAATGGGTCATAACTGCTCCTAGTCATGCATCATAAAAAAATTATGCAGAAAATTGCAAAATGAAATATGCATGTCAATAATGCTGCAAATGTTAGAGTCAATGATGCAATTATGCAAAACAGGGAACAGAACTAGTTTGTAGAAAATAGCATAATTACAATGTCAACAATTATTTATACAAAAGAAATACAAAAGCAATAATCAAACAACTTTTTTTTTTTCAAAACTTTAAAACATATACCACAAAAATTTTAACACGGACTCAGCATGCTATAACACAAGACTCAGTATACCAAAACAAATAAACCTAGCATTCTATAGACTCGAGATTCGGTGTAAACTTAGATTTGACACACAAAGACACAAAGGAACTTGTGTCCCTCGCAACGACGCCAATTTGATAGCTCATTTTTCAATCGTCTTCTGCACATCAAATAAAACTAAGGCTAACTATAGCATAGTGTAACCCTAGGTCAAATCTCTCACAAGCACATTGTGTTCGATTATGGCTTAATGTGGAAATCAGAGATTTACCCAGAAAATGCTAAGTGTGTAGAATGCTGACTTGCTCTCGGTAAAGACTGATCTGATTTGGTCTCGGTAGAGGTGGACTCGACACAGTCTCGGCTAAGCACAAATGTGGAGACGGTTAGCCGCGATGGAGTCGGACTAGACTTGGTCTTGAACTAAAATGCAGTAAACAGGGTGGTTTGTAGTGAAACGTAGAAAGTAAACTAAGTATGAAAGTAAATGCAATCTAAACCATACTAATTAACTACTGCATCAATACAAAGGTTAATAAGGAATTAGTTCTTGGTTCTTCCCTCAAGTTTGTGATTCCAAATTAAGCTAGAGTTCTTCGACCGACTGTCGAAAGATTTGTCCATTTCCATACTGAGGATTTACACAACCGCTACCTCATCAGTTGGTAGGGAGTATGCACGTGGTTGATTTTAGGTTCTCTTATCAATTACCTAATTAAGTTGTTAAACTGGTTCCAACTGGTCTAATCTAACGTTGATTTACTCTTACGAATGTGAAACTGCTACATAGTGGAAGCAAATTAGAAGTAGGATTCATAATCAAAAGATAAGAAACGCAAACCAATTGTATTATTGAAACAGAGTATTGATATAGGGAGTGAATTCATGGATTCTGCCTTCCATAATGACCACCACGGAAGAATAGCGATAGTTCACCAACATTGGCTAGAACGGTGAGGATTTAGTCCACCAAAGTGTGTTGGCTACATCGAGCGATCACCTCTAATAACCTCCGGCTTCCCAGTTCCTAGCTTGCACCTACTCGACCAAAGAGACGTAAATACTGAAGCACCATGCACCACCAATGGAGCGAGAGCAAGAAGATGGAATGTAAATGATAATGGATAAAAGTATGAATTCAACAACCTCTTAATCATGCACTAGCGTACCCTATATATACACGAGTTAGGTAGCTTGTGACGTATGCCTAGACCTAACAAACTCCTAACTGAATTACAGATGCCTAATTGACCTTTCTACTTCAAAATGATCATCCTTGCGCTACAGGCTTCTTCTGGAGTGAAGTGGCAGCTGAGCTGGACTTGGAGCGTGCCTTGGCTGGATTAGCTTTATTTGGACCGCACGTTCCTTTTTTGGGCTGCTAGGTTGAGGAGCCGGTCTAGTCCAAGAAGGAACTGGTCTGGCTGGGATAGCTTCTCTTGGACCAAGATGCTCTTAATGGGCTAAGACGTCCTTAGCTTGGCCTACAAAATGAATTCAATCTTTTTATTAGCTAAAATCCTCCTTTTAGCACATATTTATATTTTCCCTATTTCTAGGTCCATAATCTGAATCTTAGATAAGATGTGGTTCTTAAGTACCAAATGGTCTCAATAACACCCATATTAAGCCCTTGTGAGGTGTATAAAATATGACTTATCGATAAGCTATCTACTTTATGTTATGAAGATGTATTACTTTAGGACTTGGAGGACTTACTTGGTATCCAGAGGTTTAGATGACACTTCAACTATTTGCTTAAGTTGCTCTTTCCACTGGGTGCTGGTGACAGTTCCACATCTGGAGACTCTTTCTCTTTCTCAGCTTCCACTCACGTACGAACTCTTAACTTCGCTTTCTAGTAGACTTTTGCTAATCTCTCTTTCAATCTTTCACTCCAACTTTTTGATCTCCAAGTTATCAATCATTTAACTCTCAAACATTTTCTTTCACTTCTAATTTTTTGACCCTCCCTTAAAATTTTTTCGAACCTGAGTTCTTCATTGTGATGTCTTTTATAATCTATATCTGAGGTCATTGGTACATCAGATTTAGCCACGTGGATTGACCCTAATCCCTAATTCTGGTTGTTAGTATCACCAATCCCTATGTTATATGCTTTGGACAATGTGCTAGGTCGTGGCACGATCGCAGTTCATGGCATGTTATCCTCTTGGATCTTGCTCCTTTGTCTCTTTTTCCCTCTTGGTTGCTTCAGGGCCGACAGCCACCTCAAGGATAGATGACGTGTGCGGGATCATTGCCTCCTGGTGCTGACCTGGTCTAATATATTGGTTCCATAGTGTGGAGTGTGTGAATTTTGTCCCCTCTTGCTTAGCTGGACCGGTTCACGCTCTTGGAATGCATGGGATCTTGTCTCCCCTACTGACCTGGATCAATCTAGGCATCCTACAACATGATAAGTTCAAATTTTTGTTTCTTCTTGCTTACCTAACTGAACCTAGGGTCCTTTGTGCTTAGTTGGACAGATTTAAGGTTCCACACCTATCAATTTTTTTTTATTCTTTTGCTATTTGCGTCCATACTTTTGAACACAATAGCTCGCTTGCAACTTTTTTTTATGTTTTTTTGCTACCTACATCCATGCGTTTGGATGTAGTAGCTCCCTTCTTACCTTTGTTGAGTTTGCATCAATGCAACAATGTTGAAAAGCAAGAAAATAAATCACAAAGAAATAGATCATAACACCAAATGAACCATTGAAAGAACAAAACAACATTATTGACAATATTTAGATGACAAAATCGATTATGCTATCCTTGTTTAACAAATTGACCATATATATAGGGAACGAATCTGTATAAAATGTTATTCATATCCATTAATTGATTTAAAGGAAAAATCTATAATTTGGATAAAAAAAGAAAAACTTTAAATGCTTTTAGAGAAAATATTATCCGGAAGAAACCTATAATTTGGAGAAAAAAACAGAAAAACAATAAATGATATAAGAAAATATTATCTTAATCTATTATCAATCTTCTCAATTACTTTAAAACAAAGAAAAACATGAATACTTCCATATTTTCAATTAATATTTATTCCTTTATATTACTTTCAATCTTATATACAAGAAACAAATATTTAATTCATCAACACTAATAAAAAATAGTTTAATTAATTATTTTTAATTAATAATATCAGTTTAAATTTATTTCAGAAATATTCATAGAATTAAATGCTCTTAGTGATAGTTATATTTAATAAAATTACACATAACTCAAGAAACAACTTTTTTTTTTTTACCAAAAGTGTGACTTATATTATTAATAGTTAATTAATACATTTATTTTCATGGGAGAAAGTGAATATCACATTAATAAATTTGACAATAAATTAAGGATATCAAAATGAACAATTAATATATTTAAAAGTAAATTATGCGTTTTATATTTAAGACAACAAAATATACTCTGATTTTTTTATTATACATAGGATAAGAAGTAATATTTATTAACATGCTCATATAAGAACTATATGCTAAATCTAGTTCAGTTAGTTCAGGAGTACAAGAATTTTTTTATTTTGCTACTAATTTTAGCTACAATTTAAATTAGTAGCTAAATCCTAACTAATTAACTATTAATTAACTACAAAATTATTTTTTCTAACTAAATTGAAGTTATATTCATTTATACTTCTTATTACTACAAATTAGCTAGGAAATAACTACAAATTTTAAAAAATTTACTGCAAATTAACTAAGATTATTTTTCTAGCTAATTTGCTATTTATTTCATGCTACCAATCAATATTGTAGTAATTTTCTAACTAATTATTTTTACTAGAAATTAGCTACAAAATAACTATTAATTTTAAAATTAGCCACAAAATTATTATTTTGTAGCAAATTTTAAATTTTCTAGTAGTGAAATGTCGAAAACTTTTCAGTATTATTTTTTTACTTATACCACCAATATAAAAATTGAGGATGAATATAATTGATATCTCATGTACTGCGATAGTATTTTAAATTTTCAATAAAATATAGAAAAATAAAAAGAAAAGAACATTAAAGAAAACTAAATGTTTGAAACTATAAATATAATATTCATGATTAATTCAAATAGAGTTTAGATAATCTATCTCTATCTTTGTATACAAAACTTCTTTTAAAATTTATTTACCCCTTTTTATAAGATTCTTTTCAAATAGTCACTTATATTAATTATTTTTTTTTATCAGATTACTCTTAATTACTTTACAATAAATCTAAATTAATATGATAAATGCATTATTTTTTATAAAAATTGAAAAAGATGTCTAATACATATTAATTAATTAGGTGAAAAATAATTAAGTAGAGAGAGTGAAATGGTGAATCCCAATAATTTTAAGGATAATTTTAGAAAAATAATATATTATTAACAAATTTGATGTTAATAACTAAATTAATCATTTTTCTTAATAAATGTAAATTAGGTAAAAAATATTAGTCATATTCTCCTATCTTCATAAAAGAAAGAATAAATTTATAACATTTATCCTAAAGTTATTAAGGAAAATTCAATAAAAAAATACTTAATGAAAGTAATCATTTAAAAAAAGTCTTATAAAAATTGAAAAAAAATTGAGAAAAATAATTCTTATAAATAGGGATTGAGGTATATGTTAGGATGTATGTACCCAATGACGGAGTCTCAATTGGCACTACACCCGAAACTTGTAAGGGAACAGTTGAGTTCGATTTCCGCGTAATACATTCTTAATGAAAAACAAAATTTAAGAGTAAGCTCAGGACCTAGAATTATTTTCTTAAGTGTCTGAAACAACTAAAGATTTTGGGGATACATTCGATCTCACCATAGAGGTAAAGACACTAATAATTATGGTTAACAACAATATATATCAATAAATATGTATATAAATAGTTTAAAAATATATTAATATAGTTATGAATTTTATTGAAAAAATATATTAATATTCATATATCTTATATAATTTTAATTTATATAAATATTTGTTTTAAAAATATTATCTTTGTAAATATATTTGTATTTGTATATAACTTAGATATATACATAATTTTAATCACAAATGTTGATAATAAAATATATTTTATTGTACATTTATAACTATTATCTTAATTTTAAAAAAAAACTACAAACTTTAACTATATAAAAAGAAAAGAAATTTGTGGGTATTTGAGTATATAGATTACAATAAAAAGAAACTAATGATGAATGCAAAGCAAAAAATAATGCTTATATAATAATAATATCGTTGATTTTTTTTATTTGGACTAATAATTAAGAGATTTGTAAATTTTTCTCTTGTAATTTCGAGTTTGATTTAATTTTTTCTATGATTCTTTTACATAAATTTCTTTAGAAGAATTATTAGAAAAATAAAAAATATTTTTTCTAGGAAATTAAAATTAGTTTATGTACATGTGAATATCAACTTTTAGAAAAAGTTAAAAGATTTTACCCATTTAAGATTGATATTTATTTATATACAAATTAATTTTAACTTATGAAAGAATTTTATTTTATTTTATTTTTATTCTTTTTTCATAAATTCTTAGATAAGCTTATTGAAACCTTATGTACAGAAAAAAAAATTAGGTATTTTATTTAACAATCTTATTAGTTAGGTGTGAAAAGTAAAATTTGAAAAACACATGTTCAGTGTATCCATATTGGACAAAAACAATAAAATGAAATATTATTTAAACATTTAAACATAAATAAAAAAATAAACTTATATGATACATTAATGTTATCTCGACAAATACGTTTTAAACATGTATACAAATAAAATTATATTAATTTGGGTAGGTACCGATAGACAAGTACTCATTCATATGCTTGTTTAAAATATCCAATATATATATATATATATCGCAAAAAGTTTATAACTTTGAAATACTTTAAAGAAAATACTATCTTTATCAATTAGCAATCTTCTTAATTAGTTTAAAGTTAAGGGGAAAGGTTTAAGTACTTCAATATTTTTAATTTATAGTTATGACTTTATAATTATTGACAAATATCATATATGAAGGGTAATTTCAAAACATTTTGTTTTGGGAGATTGAATGGAAAATTTCAAAACATAAAAATGGAGAAATATGGACTGAATATAACCAATATCACTTTTACTAGGATACCATCTAAATTTTTAAAGAAAATATTAAAATAAAAATATTAAAGACAAATAAATGTTTAAAACTATAAAGAGAAGTTCATAATTAATTCAATTAGAATTTATAGAATTTATAAAAATATTAATATAAAAGAAAAGAACTTAATATTATATAATACTAATGTAATAGCTCGATTCCTAAAAAAGTGTCCACTTTATATTATATTATTTATTTTTATATTGGTGACTTTTATTGTATTTCTTAATCTTTTTAAAATATATAGAAGTATATATTAGTAGATATATGTATATACCGGTAGACATATATACTTCATGAGTGACACTCTTTTGGCAACACACATCAACTTTATAGGAGATGATTTGAGTTTTATACCCATAAAACATGTTTATATAGAAGAGTGTGTTTTAAATATAATTAAGTTTTAAACAGATAGTTGTCTCAAAAGTTCGAACTTTATAGAATTTCATTGCAGTGTCTCACTCAAGAGCTAAAGATTATTATAATGGTTCACAAATACACACAAATACATATATTCATATATATATATATATATATATATATATATATATATATATATATATATATATATATATATATATATATATTCTCGTAGATATGTATATAAATAATTTAAAATTATATTAACATAGTTATAAATTAATATTGATATATATTTAAATAATATTATATTTAAATAATATTATATTTACGTGTCTTATATCGTTTTTATTTAGATAATTGGTTGTTTTAAAAAAAACATTATCTTTATAAATATACTTGTATTTATATATAACATGGATATGTACCTAAATTTAATAAGAAATATTAATAATAAAAATTATAATAAATTTTTAATATATAATTTATATTGTAATGTCGTAGGAAGCTAATCATCATCTTTTCCCCTAAATCCATCTTTGTATCGGTACTTTGTTAATCAATGAATGTATATGATCTTTGTACTTGTATGTTTGTGATACCTATAGTTAATTTATTCTTGATTTTGTTACAATTGTGCATGTTAAGAATAGACCATGCGTAGATTAGGATCTGGTTGGAAGCTACCTAAGTAATAATATAGATCATCAATAGATAATCTACGTCAACCATGAGCTTAATCCCTACTAAACTCGAGGTCGCAATTGCGTAAGCCCTTAATAGGTAATGAACGAACTTTAGGTGATCGCCTTAGGAAATAGATTGGCAAGGAAGACACTTGCATGCTAGGAATCTGAAACAACACCATTCCTTGATCCCATGGTACCCCATAGCATAAATATACGTTAGATAGATATAACTCATAATTCTTTACTTAGCTTGGTAATCTTTACTTTTCTTTAAACGCTGTAGTTAATCTTTACCTTCCTTGCAAATTTACTTTTTTTTTTAAACCCCCATTTACAATTCTTGTTAAATCCGCATCCATCATCCCAGTTTTGCCCTTGTATAGTCTTGCACCTTAGAATATTAGAACGAACGTGTCCTTGAGAAGAATGACATAGGTTGACCCTGTGCTACTTTAACATAGGAAAATCTAGTATTTTGATAAGGGAAATAACGACTAATCCTTAGACTATCAACTTGGCGCCGTTGCTCGGGACACACGTTATGTGCTCCTAAGTGTGCCAAGTCTGATAAAGAGTCGAACCTGAGTCAGTAGAATGCTTGTCTTTAGGTAGATCGAGTCTGTTTTGTTTTCCTTTATTAACTGAACTTTGTTTTTATACTAATTGCGGGTCTGTTTTATATTCTTTGGAAAAATCCGTTTTTCTTTCTTTTTGCATGATAAGGTTTGTGCTGATTAACTGTGAGTCAAGATTCAGTTGTTATTACCGAGTTTTTTTTAGTAATAACTTCCACATCTGTTTTGATTACTATAGTGTCGGTAGTTTTTTCGTGCAATAGTGGTTGAGTTGTATTTACATATTAGCTTTGATTACTGTAAAATCTACTTTTTTGTTATTTCGTATTGAGTCTATTCTGTACTAGTAGATAAGTTTGTTCAATTACGTGTGAGTCTATTATTTGCTACTAGCAATCTGTTTTGTACTAATTGAGATAGTTTTTTCTGAGTTTGTTATTCTCTAAGTCTAAGTTGAGTTTTTGTTTTTATTCATGTCGAGTCTGTTTTGTTGTTGAATCGAGGTCTTTATGCAAGTATGTTTTTGAGCTTTGTTTTTGTTTGTAATAACTACTACATGTGCTGAGATCGTCTAGACTACATTTTGCATGTGCTAGGATCCGTACATGTGTAAGGTCAATTTAGCCTGAGTCTGTTATGCATGTATAGCCGAGTTTGAGTCTGTCACATTTTGTGCAATCGACGTTTATGAGTTCCATTTTTGCTATAATGTTGTTTCAGTAATTTTGTCATTTCTATATGATTTTCTTGTCTGCATTTTGCAAATAACTTGTTTGAAATAAAGTCTTGTGTAGTTCTTGCATTATCTGCATAATTCTTCCTGTAATTTTGCATTTTCTTTTTGTTATTTTCTTATATCTTGCATGTATATGTATTTTTGCATAACTATCATTCTAGTTGTTTAGGTGGGACTCTGCATAATTTTTCTCTGTAAATCTGTAATAATTTTTCTGCATATATTTTGGCATTGTAGGTTGTGATTAAGGTTTCGATGAAAATTTGGTGTTTTTCCTTGTATTGTGCATTTGATTTTTCTACATTTTAACCGCACATAGCCATTGTATGTTAAATAGTAGCATTCATGACTAGGAAAAGGAGTTCTGGTAGTTTGCACCCATTTGATCCTTAGATAGAAAAAGCCTTGCACAAGATCAAAAAATCCAAAAACATGCATGTAGGACATAGTAGTGGTAGTTTTAGCTCTTTATCTGAGTCTGATAATTTTTAAATTAAGGCTGATATTTCAGATAAGCCCTTGTACGAGCCGGAGCCAATGGAAAAATAATAACAGGACATTGAAGGAGTTAGTGACGCTGGATGTGTTGTACCAGTCGTTGTGCATCCAATATCCGCATTTGGAGCTAGCCCAATTGTACGGACTCAAATCCTGACTCATACACCTGTTGTCCAAGTTTCACGGCCTTGCATGTGAGGACCCACATAAACATTTGAAGGAGTTCCATGTGGTCTGTTCCATGATGAGACCGCAAAGGATCCTAAAAGACTATATAAAGATGAAGGCATTTCTGTTATCTCTTGATGGAGCAGTGATGTTGTGCATTTTTACAGTTGTTTTACGCGCTTATCAAATAACTAAAGCTAACTATAGTATAGCTAACCCAAGGTCATTCTTCTCAAGGACACAGTGTGTTCAGTTGTGATTTAGTGTGCAGCAAACGGGAGTAGAATCTCAGTGTAAGATATTGACTCGTCTCGGCAATGGCCGAGTTGCTCTCAACAGAGACTGAACCGAGTCGATCTCAACAGAGACGATCCGGCTTGGTCTTGGTTAAGTGCAAACAGACGCTACAAAGGTGGACTATCTCTGTCTCAAACTTAGAAAGCGGTAAACAAGGGGGGTTGGAATGCAATTGGAATCAAAACAGAGGTTAACTATAATCAAATGCAATTACGCTACTCCTAATGCTATTGCTATTACTGTGTTCATGTTTAGTTCCAATAATCAAGTTCTTTCTGGTTCAATCACTCCAATTACAGTCCTCATCAGCCTCTAGTGTTTTTATGGCAATCGCCAAAGGTCCGTCCCTTACCATACCGAGGATTTACACAATCGCCACCTCATCAGTTGGCAGGGATTAAGTTCAAGCTGATTTTAGATTCTCAATCAAAAATCGTTAAGTGATTACCTACTGAATTAGCTAAACCAGTTCCAATCGGCTTAGTTTAATATTGTTTTGTTACCAGGTGCAATCGCAACACAGTAATTGAACTTAAATTTCAGGGATGCAATGGAGTTCAGAATTCAGAAAATGCTCATAATATTAAAAGCAAAATACAAACATAGGGCCTGGATTCGATGATTCCATCTTCCACGACGATCGCCATGGACGACGGCGATGATTCACCTCAGCTAGCTAAGACGCTGAGGTTCAGGTCTACCAGAGTGCGTTGGTGCTCCAATCGGTCTCCTCTGATAACCTTCAGCCTCTCAATTCTTAGCCTGCATTTCCTCAATTGAGAGAAACGCCATTAACAGCACTGTGTACCACCGTGAGCGGAGGAGAAGAGAACGAGAGAATTCGGAATTATGAACGCGGGAAAGTTTGAATGCCAAAAGCCCCTATTCGTTTAGAGTTCTATCTATTTATACATGAGTGGACACAGCTAACGATGCTAACAGAATTACATGTACAATTCCTATTCTGCCCTTGTTGTGACTTGCGTTGCAAGCTACTCCAGGTAGTGACGTGAAGCTGAGCTGGACCCAAGGTGGCTCTGTTTGCTGACGAGGCGTTCCACCTGGATCTTCCTAACTGGGCTCCCTGCATGGGTCGAGTCTCGGCTTGGCCGAGAGGCTCTCGGCCTGGGCTTCTGATGGCAGGCTGAGCTTGGCTGGACCTGCAATGAAGAGATAGTTAGCTAAAAACCTTGATTCAGCACAGATTGTGTTTTACTCAAGTTTAGGCCATTAATCTGGATCTTAGCTAACAGTCATCTTTTAAGCTCATGAGTTGCTCAATGGTGCCCTTCTTAGGTCCACTTAAGATGTACATTTTATGACTCATCAAGCAGCAAAAGATTGGTTGTATCTATAGCTGGTTATGTTCACCACATGGGGAGACATGAAGCGGATGTTCCTAGAAAACTTCTTCCCGTTGTCCAGGACAACGACCATCCGGAAAGAGATCTGTGGAATCTGGCAACACTTTGGGGAAACATGGCACGAGTATTGGGAAAGGTTCAAGAAGTTGTGCACCATGTGTCTACACCACCAAATCAGCAAACAACTTTTATTACAGTACTTTTATGAAGGTCTATTGATGATGGACCGGAACATGGTCGATGCAGCAAGTGGGGGAGCCCTAATGGATAAAACCCCAACGACAACAAGGCACTTAATCTCTAACATGGCAAGTAACATGCAACAGTTCGGGATCCAAGGAGGAGTAAGCACCACAAGGATAGTGAGCGAATTTGGCGCCTTTGACAACTTACAATTAGAGAATCAGCTAACAGAACTTAGGTCCCTTGTGAGGTAATTTACTGTCGGGCAACATCAACAAATCACACGAGTGTGTGGAATTTGCACCTCAATGAAGCACCCTACCGATGTGTGCTCCACTTTGCAGGAGGAAGAGGTGGAAAGTATAGAATGCGTTGGAGTGCTAGGAGGTGGATACCAATATGGAAGGCAGCCTTATCTGAACCGATAGTTTGATAATCAGCAATTTCAAAGGCAGCCATACCAACCAAATCCGAATCAAGGGCAGCATACAACATCGAGGTTTGAACCAGCCAGGGTCATGCTGGGTCCGAGTCAAGCCAATTATCAATAGCAGGGTCCGAGATACCAAACACCAACATTCTGCCAACACCCGCAATAGAAAATGCCACCTCAACAAAATTCTTCCTCAATAGAAGAGTTAATGAAACAAATGTCAGAATGTAACTTACAATTTCAACAAAATATAACTACGACTATACATGATTTAAAAATGCAGGCGGGACAGTTGGTCAACATTGTAAGTCAGATGTAGTTGGCCGGTTCCAAAAGTATCCCCTCGCAGACGATTCCGAATCCGAAGGGGGGAGGTGTCAACACCGTGCGGCTACGAAGCAGTAGAGAATTACCACAGTCGGATGAGCCTTAGTCGAGTCTGCGATCAGCCGAAACCGAAACCAAAACCGAACCGGTAGCTTACTCTTGAGTACAACAACTGGCCAAAAGCGCTCCACTGCCATTCCCCAACCGAATAGTCGTGGGAAAGAGATCCGAGATCGATGAAAATCTGCTAAAACTATTCAGGAAGGTGGAGATTAATATCCTACTTCTCGATGCAATAAAACAAATTCCTAAATACGCTAAGTTTTTCAAGTAACTTTGCGTCCACAAAAAGAAGATGAAGGGAACAGTCAAGATGGGAGGAGTCATATCGGTATTAGTTAAACATGAAGACGCTAGTGCTGGAATTCAACGAATCTTACCAAAGAAGTGTCAAGACCAGGGCATCTTCGTGGTTCCATGCACCACCGACGATCGTACATTCACCGATGCCATGCTGGACTTAGGAGCCGTGATCAACATATTGCTAGGATCAATATACAAGTCACTCAACCTTAGGGATCTAGAGTTGACAGGGATGGAAATCCAGCTTGCCAACAGGAGAGTTGTGCAACCCTTAGGTGTGCTTGAAGATGTTCTCATCTAGGTCAACGAGTTGATCTTTCCAGTAGATTTTTACGTACTGGACATGGAGGACGAAGAACCTGGGCAAGGATCCGCACTGATTTTTGGACGTCCATTCTTGATGATAGCAAAGGCGAAGATTGACATTCATGCCGGGACCCTCTCAATAGAGTTTGGGGACAGTTACATGAAGTTCAATATTTTTGAAGCAATGAAGCACCCTTGCAAAGACCATTCTATCTTCAGCATTGACGCCATTGACGAGCTCATTGAAGAATATTTCCGAATAGGCATTGGCAGTATCAACTTAGTTGATTTTGTTGACATTTATGATGTAATCAATTGTTTTTGTACTGTGGTGGCAAAAGTCGATCCTTTAGATCGTCTAAAAGGTGAGTCTTTAGGTCATGTGATATCATAGGGAAGTATAGTTGTATGTTGTTGCACCTATGTTAGTGTTTTTCAACTCAAGTGAGCCTTTTATAGTGTATAGTGATGCATCTGATATGAGCTTAAGTGATGTGCTTATGCTTAAAGATTTGGTAATGAACTAGGAACCTAGACAACTTAAGACTCATGGAGGGAATTATTTTGCGATGAATTGGAGTGGTTGTGATGTTATGCTTAAACTTTGGGGACATTAGTAGATGTATCTAGATTTTTGGTTTTAGTGATCATAAAAGTCTTATGAACTTGTTGAAAAAAAAAAGAGTAAAAAATTTAAGGATTACAACTTCAATCTTAGTTATCATCTAGGCAAAAAGCCAATGTAATGGTCAATGCCTTGAGTTTGAAATCTTTGTATGTGTTTGCTTTAATGGTTATAAAGATTTAAGAGACTCAAGCTTAGTATGTGGGGTTACTTTAAAGAGCATGAAGTTGGGTATGTTGAAGGTAACTAGTGATATGATGGAAGAGAGTAGGGATGGTCAGAAGTTAGGCTTGTATCTGCTAGATTGGTAAAGTGATAACAATTGAAAAGATTATTGGTGTTAAGATAAGAACTGTTGAGGTAATGAAATTTTACAATAAGATTTATGTACTCGATGAAAACATGTATATCGATATATTTTTAATTTTATTATTTTTTTATTAAATTTAAGATGTTTGAACTATCACAATTCATAAATTCCAAAAATAGAATTGATAAAGGTGTACCACGTTAATCCATTAGAATATTTTAATTTTGATTTAATAATTTTTATGCTGTGATAATTTAATTTTTTTTAAATATTTTATTTTAGAGAAATGTTTAGTTGCATCCTTAAGTTTTAGGATTAAGGAAATATTACATTTAACTAATCGTTCTAATATAAATTATTTTCTTGATAGATTATAAAATTTAATTTTAATTTATAGAATATTTTATTTAAAATAAGTCTTAAAACTACCAAACTGTCACAATTTGTGTATTAAAAAAAATAAGGATAAAGATAATGTCCAATTTAAATTATCTATTTTATTTTTTATTTAAAAAATATAAAAACAAATAATTTATAATTTCAAAATGCATAAAAGTATTAAAATTAATAACAATAACAATAATAAAAAGAAAACATAAGAAAGATAAATAAATAAATAAACTCACTTCGCGAAAGATAAACAATAACAACACTCTATTAGTTCCTTTTTTTGGCTTTCTTCCATGGTAGCCTACTCATTATATAGGAGAAGGAGAGAATGCTTGAAGATAGAAAATGATTTTGGTATTTGAGGTTCATACATAAATTGTAAATTTTTTATCAAGCTTTTCAATGATTCCAAGAATACCTCAAATGAACAATTATATTTCATAATGCAACATCACTTTTTTATGAAAAAAAAAACTAGTTTTTTTTCTAAATTTTCTCTTTTCTTTTTCTTCTATGTAACTTTGCTTAACAAAAATGCTCACATCACATTAACTCATTTTATTCTCTTTTATATTTTAATATTTAATTTTTTACACTTTGTTTTTCTTTTTAAAATTTTCTCATTTTCTTATTTTTTTTATTTTATGTTACTCAGACAAAACTGAGTCTTGATACAAAGGACTCTAATACCCATTTCCTGCAACATAATTGTGCTTTTTGGAAAGAAGTTAGGACAACCTTGGTCTTTTGTTTGGGTTGTATAGGTTTAGCCTCAATGGCTGTATTATCTTTAAAAATGAAGAGCTAAACTTTGATAGTGCCTTTATGTTAATAAAATTCAGATATTAGTCATGGTTGTCCAATAAAATCAAGGGATTCTTTTACTCTAGTTTGGAATGGTTAATGAACACTATTATATGCTCGAAGGGTTAGGTATTATATCTTAGATATAGTTGAGTAGATTCTTGTATTTACATTAAGCAGGGGTTACAGACTATTTTCATAGCATGCTTATTATATATTTGTAACTTTTTTGTTTTGTTCTTTTACTATATTAGAATTGTATAAAAATAATGTCTCTTATAATAACTAAATATACGCGACACAGCGCACATAAAATTACGTATGATAATTTTTATGACAATAATATCCAATTTGAGAGAAGGGAAAAGAATATTAGGAAATAATAAAAAAACTTTGGAAATAAAAATGTTAATTACACTTTAACGAGTAATACTTTTCTCATTTAAAATTCTTAAAACACTTTTATAATTAGAAGAGAGATAAAAAAAATAAGAAAGAATACAATCAGATAAGTAATGTGATGGAGAAAAACAGACCAGATGTACAAGAAAAGAAAAGGTATTATAACAATTTTAAATAGGAATAACATTACTCTTTTAACCAGGCCAAACAATACAAGACAATTTTTTGATAATATAAAAAAGGCATAATTTCTATGCTATGCTGTAACTATCTTCTAATCATATCAATAAATCCAATGATGTCACCGAATAGGGAGAGAGAATAACATTTATGTCCGTACCATTCTTCTTTAGTGAACTTGTCTGTGGTATCACCTATATTTAAAATGAAAAAAAATAAATGATAAAGGACATGAGTGAGTTTACATGCTAGCTAGTGCATTTAGCACAAGTACAAAGAAACCAAACAATACCTTCTCTGGCTCTAAGAAAGAATTCTCATCCATTATGTTTGTTGATGTAAGCATTGTGCTTGTAAAATCATATTGTTGCACATTTGAGTTCAAGCCATTTATATAAATGATAAGACTCTCATTTGTTGTTCCAAAGTTTACTATCTGCGGAAATCAACGACTCTTAGTGAATCTAGTCCTAATGAAAAAACATCTACACCAAATAGAAATGCTGATCAAAGATAAAAAAAAAAAAAAAAAAAACAGAGCTAATCTACGAATATCCTCGTACTTCTTTCACTTTCAAGGGCGTTGCATATAGCAAGTCAAAATTTCAATTTAGTTGAAAAGACTTGTCGTACCTTTATTCTTAGGTAATTTTTCATATCTGTAGAGTTTTGCCAAATAATTGAAGATGCAACAAGTTTATTAGATGAAGTTGTATTGAGTGTTGAGTCAAGAAATGCTGCTCCACTTGACTCAATAAAAAGTTTCTGCACCCAATAACTAGGAGTTCCATAAAGTTGATATGAGTTGAACACAATTGCATCGGGAATCCATCTGTAAAGACGCATGTACACAACCTCATGTTATTTATGGGTATCATGGAATATACAAATAACTTAACACAATAAATATTCATAAGAATATGATAAAGGGTACATTACACAGCAAAAGTATAAGAAAATTACTTTCTGTCATTTATATTTGAAAATAATGGTGCATAGGAAACCATGTCGACAATATCACTGCATCAAAAAAAAATGTTATATGAAATAATTCAAAAACTTTATATGGTTAACGTTAAAAAAACTTCATAAAACTCAAACAAAGTAAAAAGATTGTAACCTATTCTTTTCAAGTCCAATAAGAAATGCGGCTTCAGCCACAGCAGCTAATAGACTTCCATTTGCAGCATCTGTTTTCCACACAGCATATTCACTAACAAAAGCCTGTACAAGCATATTGAGCATTCATATATCAAATTATGCATAAATTAATCAATAAATAATGAATTGAATGAGTGTTCATCAAAACTCAATTAATCAAACCTTTGGACCAGATCTTGGTGTGAGGTCAAACTTAGTAGATTTAGAAAACATGTCACTGGAGTTTGTGTAAATCTAATAAAAGATAAAACATTAGGAAGGATAATTGGTTGACAACAAAAATTTTCTGAAGTTGAACAAGTAATATTATAACATTATCATTACATGAAAATCGAATAAATCAGCTAAATCATTTAATGGTGTGCTAGAAGCATCACAATTTGAGATAATTTTAATATCTGGGAAGGCAAATCTTATGGCGTCATGGAACTTAAGGTAATTTCCTGAAAAGAAACAAAAAAAATGTTAATAATAAAAATAATTGACATCCATCTTAGAATCATACAAATGTCAAATATGTTAAGTCATCATATAAAACAAGTTTTTAAGGTTAACATAGATATGAATGTTGCACTTGAGCACACATATGACATATGTGCTTAAAGAATAATAAAAATAGTAAGATTTCATACCTTGATAATTATATTTTTCACAATCTTCATTTCCAACGGCAACATATCTTAAGTTAAATGGTTTAGGATGTCCCAATGCAGCCCTAATAGAACCCCATTTTGATGTAGGAGAGCCTCTTGCAAATTCAATGCCATCAAGGACATCCTTTTAATGCAAAGATTTCAGACTAGTTGTATTCATAAAATCTAAGAAGAAAAGTGTAGGGGAAGTATGTTATACCTGCACATAAGGTGCTATGGATGATGTATTAATTTCGTCATAAAGGCTGAGACCTAAATGAGACATTCAATTAATTACAAAATGAAGATAATTAAATTAAAATAGCTGTTTTTTGAGAAAAAATTATGAGCTAAGTCAACAATAATATACCAGCGTTAAACACCCATATCGGTAATGTATCGAGGTCCTCTGCTAACTACACCAGAAATATTGAATCATTATATTTATTCATCTAAGTAGAACAAATCTAATGATAGTTGTACAAAAATACTCACCTGA
The DNA here is from genome assembly GCA_025330945.1 of Mucuna pruriens. Classification (NCBI taxonomy): domain Eukaryota; kingdom Viridiplantae; phylum Streptophyta; class Magnoliopsida; order Fabales; family Fabaceae; genus Mucuna; species Mucuna pruriens. Next base: position 885,447 of record JAENHJ010000536.1, read on the forward strand.
AGATACTCTAAATAACCAATTCTATCGTCACTCCAATAGTTCCAAACATCGTTAAAGTGTCCAGGTCTCTTTTCCCATGATTCAATAGTATCTTTCCATCGAAATTGATATTTTAGATAATCCCCTTCAACATAGCAACCGCCTAATGCAATAATTTTCATAATAGAATTAGATATAAAAGAATTTCTTTTCTGCATCATAGTTCCGAAATGTAAAATGTTATTCCATTGTAAGGGTTAAGATGAAACTCGACTTTCTAAGTCAAATTAATCCTTTCACACAAGATTAAAAGTGAGCATTCTATTATTGCTACGTCGCACCTACTTACATCTCAACCAGTCGTGTACAAATAAAATCAAATCCAATTCAATATCTAGTACATACTAACAAATACAACAATTTTTTACATTCATATACTCCAAAAAAAATAAGAGAATTAATCATTCAATTAGAACATATTTTTGTCCGCCATGATACTTATAATTGTAGAAACTTATTTAATTTTTTACTCAATTAATTGAACTATTTATGTAAGGAAGCAGTGTATATACCCAAAAAACAAAAGTACAATATTGTATAGCAAGCCTTATTTTCGAAACTTAGAATTTTGACATACCTGGAAATCTAAGAAATTTTGGTTTCAAATCTGCTACCATTTGAAAAAGGTCATTTCGGAAGCCATGACCCTGTTTCAGGAGAAGAATGCAAATATCAAGGAAAAAAATAAAACAAAATAGAATTCATAGGCAGCAATAGGTCATTAAGGTAAGTGTCATTAAGGTTCCAAGTGTAGTGACTTATTATCAATATTATTAATTATTTTGTTAATTAGATTATACAATTTTTATTATATGATAATACATACAACAAATATAAGGTGTGATTGTTATTATTGTACTAACCATATACGTGTCGATTGGCATAACAGAAATCTGATCTAACAAGTAACTTCCTTTATTCGTTGTGGTTATTTGAAGGCTTGAATAGTGATTAGTAACTTTGGCTTCAACAATTGTCTCCACTCTTTTCCATTTTGTACCTCTAAAAACATTACTGTCAACAACTATTGGTTAGTTGTTTTAATCAATACAACAAATAATTTTAGGCTGTCGAATTTCTACAACGACTTTTAAATAAAAGCAACTTACCTAATATTTGTTGTCACTTCTATAACATCAACCCATGCGAATGAAATTTTCAAATCAAACTTTCCTTTTGATTTAACATGATATACCACTTTATACCTCTTCCCTTGCTCAATATTCTGAACATGAACAAAAACAAGTTTAATTTAAAGATAAAATTACTTCATACAATAAAATAATAACTAATATAGTTTTAATTTCTCATGAAAAATAAAAGTGACACTATGAGTTTTTTTTTTATCTTTGATATATTGAATCATGCATAAAACAAATACTAGAAAAAAATGAAGAAATAATTACGGTGTGTATGTATTGATTTTCTTACCATGCCCCAATATCCAGGGTTAGAAATACCAACGCCACCAGTTGGGCAAGGTTTGTAACCACCACAATACACCTCCATTTGTAATGCAGCTTTATTACGCTTAAAGCAAGAGGTACGATTAATTGATACATAAATGGATGATTCATTTCCAATAATTGACCAAGGGTAAATATTGAAGGTGTTGTTTGGGCCTCCAGCTTCAAAGCCTAAAAATAAATTAATAATAATTGAAAATAAAAAAAAAATCACTTAAAAAATATTGAGAGATGTAATTGAATCTATGAAGTGTAAAGACAATATGAAGGAGTTAGGGATATGGAAATAACCTGAATTGCTAACAAGTTCAGCCCACAGTCCCCCAGCGACAGCATGATTGATCTCCTGAAAAATAAAAATAAATACGTACAAAGTGATTAGTGACCTTTTCGAAATTGAAATGAGATTGGTTTATATTCTTGTGATATATTTTTTATGATAAATGAGATTGTTCTATTGCATCCACAAATAGTCAATCTATAAAATATTTTACATTTTATATTTAAAAATTATATTACATATAAAATGGACATTAAATAATTTTTTAATAACATTAAAAAGGTTATGGAAGGACTTTGGGGAAGAGATTAAAATTTTAGCAATTGACCAAATCTTTTTATATATATATTTATATGCGCTAAAAAGAATACTAGATCCTTGAAGGGAAATATCATGTTTTATGTTTGGGAAATAAGTTAAGAAACTATGAAAAAAAAGTACTTCCCATTTTATTAGGAGTTAGCATAATTGAGAAAGGAGGGAAAACATTTTTATGCGAAGGAGAAAAAGTGGTTGTAGTTTGATTGGTTACCTCAAGGAATACTCCAAGAAAAGTGTCAGGAATTCGCCTTGCTGACTCCTTATTACCAGCATTTACAACTAGCGTTGAGTTTGCATCAATGCAACAATGTTGAAAAGCAAGAAAATAAATCACAAACAAATAGATCATAACACCGAATGAACCATTGAAAGAACAAAACGACATCATTGACAATATTTAGATGACAAAATCGATTATGCTATCATTGTTTAACAAATTGACCATATATATAGGGAACAAATCTGTATAAAATGTTATTCTTATCCATTAATTGGTTTAAAGGAAAAATCATTAATTTGGATAAAAAAAGAAAAACATTAAATGCTTCTAGAGAAAATATTATCTGGAAGAAACCTATAATTTGGAGAAAAAAACAGAAAAGCATTAGATGATATAAAGAAAATATTATCTTTTATCTATTATCAATCTTCTCAATTACTTTAAAGAAAAAAAAAACTTGAATACTTTCATATTTTCAATTAATATTTATCCCTTTATATTACTTTCAATCTTATATAAAAAAACAAATATTTAATTCATCAATACTAATAAAAAATAGTTTAACTAATTATTTTTAATTAATAATATCAGTTTAAATTTTATTCCAGAAATATTCATAAAATTAAATGCTCTAAGTGATATTTATATTTAATAAAATTACACATAACTCAAGAAACAATTTTTTTTTTACTAAAAATGTGACTTATATTATTAATAGTCAAATAATATATTTATTTTCACAAGAGAAAGTGAATCTCACATTAATAAATTTGACAATAAATTAAGGATATAAAAAATGAACAATTAATATATTTAAAAATAAAGTATGCATTTTATATTTAAGACAACAAAATATACTCTATTTTTTTTATTATACATAAAATAAGAAGTAATATTTATTAACATGCTCATACAAGAACTATCTACTTGAGTAGTATGAATAAATGTCGTAAACTTTTCAGTATTATTTTTTTATTTATACAACCAATATAAAAATGGAGAATGAATATAACCAATATCCCATGTAATGGGATAGTATTTTAAATTTTCAATAAAATATAGAAAAATAAAAAGAGAAAAACATTAAACACAAATAAATGTTTGAAACTATAAATATAATATTCATAATTAATTCAAATTGAGTTTAGATAATCTATCTCTACGTTTGTATACAAAACTTCTTTTAAAATTTATTTGCCACTTTTAATAAGATTCTTTTCAAATAGTCTCTTATGTTAATTATTTTTTTATCAAATTACTTTTAATTACATTATAATAAATGTAAATTAATAAGATAAATGCATTATTTCTTAGAAGAATTGAAAAAGATGTCTAATCCATATTAATTAATTAGGTGAAAAATAATTAAGTAGAGAGAGTGAAATGATGAATCCCAATAATTTTAAGGGTAATTTTAGAAAAATAATATAATTATTAACAAATTTGATGTTAATAACTAAATTAATCATTTTCCTTAATATGTGTAAATTAGGTAAAAAAAACATATTAGTCATATTCTCCGGTCTTCATAAGAGAAAGAATAAATTTATAACATTTATAGTAAAGTTATTAAGGAAAATTCAATAAAAAATAATGAATGTAATCATTTAAAAAAAGTCTTATAAAAATTGAAATTTTTTTTTTGAGAAAAATAATTCTTTTAAATAGGGATTGAGGTATATGTTAGGATGTATGTACCCAATGACGGAGTCTCAATTGACACTACACTCGAAATTGCACTACAAGAATTTTTTGATTTTACTACTAATTTTAGCTACCATTTAAATTAGTAGCTAAATCCTAGCTAATTAGCTATTAATTAACTAGAATATTATTTTTTCTAGCTAAGATTACCATTTATACTTCTTATTACTACAAATTAGCTAGAAAATAACTACAAATTTGAAAAATTTACTACAAATTAACTAAGATTATTTTCTTAGCTAATTTGCTACTTATTTCATGCTACCATTATATATTATAGTAATTTTGTAGCTAATTATTTTTACTAGAAATTAGCTACAAAATAACTATTGATTTTAAAATTTGTCACAAAATTTTTTGGTAGCAAATTTTAAATTTTCTAGTAGTGTGAATTTGATTTCTGCGTAATGCATTCTTAATGAAAAACAAAATTTAAGTGTAAGCTCAGGACCTAGAATTATTTTCTTTAAGTGTCTGAAATGACTGAAGATTTTGAGGATACATTGGATCTCACCATAGAGGTAAAGACACTAATAATTATGGTTAACAACAATATATATCAGTAAATATGCATATAAATAGTTTAAAAATATATTAATATAGTTATGAATTTTATTGATAAAAATATTCAAATAATATTATATTCATATATCTTATATAATTTTAATTTATATAAATACTTGTTTTAAAAATATTATCTTTGTAAATATATTTGTATTTGTATATAACATAGATATATAAATAATTTTAATCAGAAATGTTGATAGTAAAATATATTTTATTGTACATTTATAATTATTATCTTAATTTAAAAAAAAAGCTACTAACTTTAACTATATAAAAAGAAAAGAAATTTGTGGGTATTTGAGTTTATAGATTACAGTAAAAAGAAACTAATGATGAATGCAAAGTAAAAATAATGCTTATATAATAATAATATGGTTGATTTTTTTATTTGGACTAATAATTAAGAGATTTGTAAATTTTTCTCTTGCAATTTCGAGTTTGATTTAGTTTTTTATATGATTCTTTTACATAAATTTCTTTAGAATAATTATTAAAAAAAATAAAACTAAAAAATAATATTTTCTAGGAAATTAAAATTAGTTTATGTACATGTCAATTCAATTTTTTGAAAAAGTTAAAGGATTTTAACCTTTTAAGATTGATATTTATTCATACAAATTAATTTTAACTGATGAAAGAAGTTTACTTTATTTTATTTTTATTATTTTTTCATAAGTTCTTAGATAAGCTTATTGAAACCTTATGTACAGAAAACAATTAGGTGTTTTATTTAACAATCTTATTAGTTATGTAGGATTCAATTCTAGTATGAAAAGTAAAATTTGATAAACACATGTTCAATGTATCAATATTGGACAAAAACAATAAAATGACATATTATTAAAAAATTTAAACATAAATAAAAAAATAAACTTATATGATACATTAATGTTATCTCGACAAATAAAATTATATTAATTAGGGTGGGTACCAGACAAGTACTCATTCATATCCATGTTTAAAATATTGATCATATATATATATATATTGCCCGAAAAATGAAAACCTATAAAATGTAAAAGAAATTATCAATTAATAGATTTAAAGATAAAATTAATTTGAGAAGAAAAAGAAAAAAAGTTTATATCTTTTAAATACTTTAAAGAAAATACTATCTTTATCAATTAGCAATCTTCTTAATTAGTTTAAAGTTAAGGAGAAAAGTTTAAATGCTTTCATATTTTCAATTTATAGTTATCACTTCATAATTATTGACAAATGTCATATGTGAAGGGTAATTTCAAAACATTTTGTTTTGGCAGATTGAATGAAAAATTTCAAATCATAAAAATGGAGAAATATGGACTGAATATAACTAATATCTCTTTTGCTAGGATACCATCTAAATTTCTAAATAAAAGATAGAAAAAATAAAAAATATTAAAGACAAATAAATGTTTAAAATTATAAAGAAAATTTCATAATTAATTCAATTAGAATTTATAGAATTTATAAAAATATTAATTATAAAAGAAAAGAACTTAATATTATATATAATACTAATATAATAGCTCGATTCCTAAAAAAGTGTCAACTTTATATTATATTATTTATTTTATATTATGATGACTTTTATTGTATTTCTTAATATTTCTAAAATGTATATAAGTATGTATTAGTAGATATATGAATATACTGGTGGATATATGTACTTCATGAGTGACACTCATTTGTTGGCAACACACATCAAGGTTATAGGAGATGACTTGAGTTCTATACCCATAAAACATGTTTGTACAGAGGAGTGTGTTTGAAATATAATTAAGTTTTAAATCGATAGTGTCTCAAAAGATCTAACTTTATAGGATTCCATTGTAGTATTTCACTCAAGAGCTAAAGATTATTACGATGGTTCACAAATATACATATTATCAAGAACTTTACCTTTTCTTGTATAACATTCCAGGTTATCAATGAATGATTGTAACTCTGTTTTTGCTATGATGTTTGATTCTTATTAGTATAATCTTTTTCTTACTTAATCACGATTGTGGGTAGGTAGAATTAGAACACGTTAGTCTAGGGGCCGATCAGAACCACTCTAACAACAAAATAGATAATCTTTAGATAACCTACATCAATCAAAGGTGTATTCCCTACCAAACTCGAGGCACCGATTGTTTAAGTCCTCAGTTAGCATGGGATGAATATTCAACGATCGTCATAGGTAGTGGTTGGTGAGGAAGCATTGGTATAGTATGAATTAGAATTAAAATCAGTAAGTGATAACGTAGGATAGTGAGCAGATAAATATGTCATACTCGTCTTAATAATCTTAAGTAATCTTAGTCTTTAATATTTATGTTCTTTAGTTAGATCTTTACGTTTCTTGCAAATTTTATCTTTTCTATTAAAAAACCCCTTTTACAATTTCTTGTTGAGTCTGCATCCTACATCCCTATTCCTCCCTTGACAACCTTGTGCCTTAGAAATATAGGAACCACGTGTCCTTGAGAAAAATGATCTAGGTTAACCATGTGCTACTTTAGCTTAGGAAAATCTAGTATTTTGATAGAGAAAATAACAATCAATCCTTAGCCTATCAAATTGGCGTCGTTGCTGGGGACACATATTCTGTGTTCCTAAGTGTGCCGAGTCTAATAGAGAAGTCAAACCTGAGTCAATAGGATGATTGTCTTTATGTATACTGAATCTATCTTATTCTTCTTGATTAATTGATTATGCTTTTATTGTAAGTCTGTCTTGTTTTTCTTGAAAATTTTGTTTTTCTTTCTTTTTGCATGATAAGGTTTTTGCTGATTAATTGAGAAGTTTAATTGTTATTACCAAAATTGTTTTCTTGATAACTGTCTTATTTGTTCTGAATTTTTGTAGTACTAGTAATCTCTTTTTATTACTAGCCAAGTATGTTTTTCTGTCATTTAAAAGCTGAATCTATCTATTGTGAATTTGTATTTTGTTTTTGATCGAGTCAAAATTGTTGTTTTTATGCATGTCGGGCCTATGTTGCTGCTAAGTCTGGGTCTGTCTGCATGCATATTATGATTTCCTATTTTCATTGTAATAATTGTTATATATGTGATGATTGTTTAGACTAGATTTTGCATGTGCTAGATCTACTAGTGTAAGGTCAGTTTAGGCCGAGTCTATTTTGCATTTTAGCCGAATCTGAGTCTATCACATTTTGTGCAGCCAGCATCTTCGAGTTCCATTTTGCTATAATATCTTTGACTATATTCTGTAAATAATTTCCTGCAATAAAACCTTTTGTATTTTTGGCACTTGTTGCATATTTTTTCTTTTCAAATCTTGCGTTTTTCTTTCTATCATTTTTCTGATATTTTGCATGTATGTATCTTCTTGCATGTCTCTCATGTTAGTTATTTAGGCAAAACTCTATATATAAATTTTTCTCTGTAAACCTATAATCTATAACTGCATACATTTCGGTAGTGTAGGTTGTGATTAAGTTTCAGTAAAAAATTGGTGTTTTTCCATGTTTTGGGCTTGCAATTTTTCTACATTTTAACTATATTTAGTTGCTGTATGCCAGATAAGTAGCATTCATGACTAGGAAAAGGAGTTCTGGTAGTTTGCATCCTTTTGATCCTAAGATAGAGAAAACTTTGAATAGGATCAAAAAATCTGAAAACATGCATATAGGGCATAGTAGTAGTAGTAGTGTTAGCTCAATAATCGAGACTAATGATTTTGAAATGAAGCCTGATTTTGTAGATAATCCCTTGTACAAGCCAGACCCAATGGAAAAAATGGCAATAGGACGTTGAAGGAGCTGGCGACATCGAACGTATTGTACCAGCAATGGTGCATACAGTATCCGTAGCTAGAACCAGTCCAAACATACGAGCTCAAGTCTGGACTCATACACTTGTTGCCCAAGTTTCATGGTCTTGAAAGTGAACACTCGCATAAGCATTTAAAGGAATACCACGTGGTCTGCTCCACGATGAGACCGCAAGGGATCCCGGAGGATTACATAAAGATGAAGGCATTCTCGTTCTCTCTTGATGGTTTGGCAAAAGACTGGTTTTATCTACAACCTATGATGTCACTACATTGGGGGAGATGAAACGAATGTTCCTCGAGAAGTTCTTCTCGGCATCCAGAACAGCGGCCATCCAGAAGGAGATCTGTAGAATCCGGCAACATTAAGGGGAAATGTTACACGAGTATTAGGAAAGATTTAATAAGTTGTGTGCCACATGTCCGCACCACCAAATCAGCAAGAAACTGTTGTTATAGTATTTCTATGAAGGATTGTTGATGATAGACCAGAACATGATTGATGCAGCGAGTGGGGGAACCTTGATGGATAAAACCCCAGCGGTAGCACATCACCTAATCTCGAACATAGTGGGTAATACACAACAGTTTGGGGTCCAAGGAGGAGTCGACACCTCAAAGGTAGTAAGCGAGGTTAACACCTTTAATAACTTAAGGTTGGAGAACCAGCTAATAGGGCTCATGTCCCTTGTGAGGCAACTTGCTGTTAGACAACATCAACACGTCGTGCAACGTGTGTGTGGAATATGCCCTTCCATGGAGCACTTTACTGACATGTGCCCCATTTTGCAGAAGGATGAGTTAGAAAATATAGAATCTGTTGGAGCATTAAGAGGCGGACACCAATTTGGAAGACAACCATATCCGAATCGGCAGTTTGATAATCAACAATTTCAGGGCAACCGTAATAGTCGAATCCAAATCAAGGGCAGCATGTAGCACCAAGATTTGGACCAATTGAGGTGAATCAAGCCAATTATCAATAGCAAGGACCAAGGTACCAGGCACCTGCATTCTGCCAACAACCTCAACAAATTTTTCCACCTGAACAAAATTCTTCCTCCATAGAAGACTTAGTGAAACAAATGTCAGAATGTAATTTACAATTTCAGCAAAATATAACTATGACTATTCATGATTTAAAAATGCAGGTGGGACAACTAGTTGACACGGTGAGACAAATGCAGTCGGCCAGTTCCAGAACGATCACCTCCCAAACGATTCCGAATCTGAAAGGGGGAGGAGTTGGTATGGCGTGGCTACGAAGCGATAGAGAGTTACCATAGCCGGTGGAGCTTCAGCAGAGTCCATGATCAGCCGAAGCCGAGACCCAATCGGGAGCCGACTCCCAATTACAATAACCAGCCAAGAGTGTTCCACTGTCGTTCCCCAACCGTACAGTTTCGGCAAAGAGATATGAGATCGATGAAGACTTGTTAAAACTGTTCAAGAAGGTGGAGATCAAAATTCTGCTAATCGACGCCATTAAACAAATTCCCAAATATGCTAAGTTCCTTAAGGAACTCTACATCCATAGAAGAAAGAAGATGAATGGCACTGTCGGAACTGGAGGAGTCATGTCGTCACTATTACGACATGAAGATACCAAAGTCAAAATTCAATGAATTATGCCAAAGAAGTGTCCAAATCTAGGCACATTTACAGTTTCATGCACCATCAGTAGTCGTACATTCACCAATGCCATGCTGGACCTCGCAACCTCGATCAATGTAATGCCAGCATCAATATACAAGCTACTCAACCTTGGGGATCTGGAGCCGACACAGATGGAGATCTAACTTGCCAACCGAAGTGTTGTGCAACCCCTTGGCATTCTTGAAGACATACTCGTCTAGGTCAACGAGTTGATTTTCCCAACAGATTTTTACATGCTGGATATGGAGGATGAAGCATCCGAGGAAAGATCTACATTGAAATTAGGACTACCATTTCTTATGATAGCAAAGATGAATATCGATGTTCATGCCAAGACCCTCTCAATGGAGTTTGCGAATACTTACGTGAAGTTCAATATCATTAAAGCACTGAAGCACCCTGCCGAAGATCATTGCATCTTCAGCATAGGCGCCATTGATGGGCTCATGGAAGAATATTTTCGATTAGGCACTGGCCATGCTAGTTTAGCTAATTTTGTTAACATTTTGGATATAATTGATTATTTCTGTATTGTGGCAGTAAGAGCTGATTCTGAAATTCTATCTAACATACTACATTTTTCTTATTTAGGGAACTCTATTTCTAATTTGATTCATTGTAGGATTGACAAAGTCCCAGGAAACTCCCAACATGCTAAGTTTCCTATTGTTGACACCAACGAGCCGGGAGTAAAAGGAGCAACAAACTTAATAAGAGCCGAGTCCAATTCCAGGATCAAGTTCCAATAGACAAGAGCCAACTAAGACTAAGTTGACTAACCTAGAGGGAGCCGAGACTAACTCCAACATGTAGGAGCTGGCCGAGATTGCTCCCCACAACCAACAGGAAGCCGGATCCGATTCGAGTCTGAAGGAGTCCCAACAAATAGAGGCCAAGTTCAACTTTGAACATCCGAGTCTGCTTTCAGACAGAGTCGGCCAACCGACTCCATCAACTCAAGAGAAATATGTTTCACCTCAACCTCAACACAATTGAGTTAAAGTCGTTGCCCGAGCATCTCAAGTACACTTACTTGGGGGATAACTAGCAATTTCCACTGATCATAGCTAATAATCTCAATAGAGAATAGGAAGAGAAGTTGCTAGAAGTACTCAAGAAGCACAAGAAAGCAATCGGTTGGATACTAGCCAGCCTTCCAGGATCAACCCCTCCATTTGCATGCATAAAATTCTATTGGAGGAGGATGTCCGACCAGTTAGACAACAACAACGGAGACTAAATCTGACTCCATTCGATGTCATCAAAAAGGAAGTTACAAAGCTACTTGAAGCTGGGATCATTTATCCCATCTCGGACAACCAATGGGTAAGTCCAATTCAAGTAGGGCCTAAGAAGTTCGGCATGACAATCATCAAGAACCGACAAGACGAGATGGTGCTGGTCAGGATTTAGAACAACTAGCAAGTGTTCACTTATTATAGGAAGCTGAATCAAGCAACACGCAAGGACTACTTTCTATTGTTGTTTGTCGACCAAGTGTTAGAAAAATTAGTAGGTAAATCCCATTTTTTCTTCCTGGATGGTTTTTCAGGTTATATGCAGATACATGCAACACCCGTGGATCAACACAAGACTACCTTCACATGTCCGTTCAGAACGTTCACATATACAAGGATTTCGTTCGGACTCTGCAATGCTTTGAGCACTTTCCAGAGATGCATGATCAGCATCTTCTCGAACCTTTTGGAGGACTACATGGAGGTTTTCATAGACGACTTCACAGTCTATGTCGAATCATTTGAAGCCTGCCTGGACAACCTTTCAAAGGTATTACGTAGGTGTATAGATAGTAACTTAGTCTTAAATTTTGAGAAATGTCATTTTATGGTTACTAAAGGTATCATTCTGGGACACCTCGTTTCAGCTAGAGGTATCAAGGTCGATAAGGCCAAAATAGATGCTATTTCTTCTCTACCTAACCCCGCCTCTGTATGGGAGGTTCATTCGTTTCTTAGTCATGCATATTTTTACAAGCAATTCATTAAAGATTTTAGCAAGATCGCCCAGCCTCTGCTCAAGCTACTATGGAAGGACACCAACTTCGCCTTCGATCAGCCTTGTGTGAATGCATTTTAGGAGCTGAAGAGAAGACTCACGTCCACGCCCATCCTCCAAGCACCAAACTGGGCACTTCTGTTCGAGCTAATGTGCGACGCCTCCAACCCCGTGCTAGGAGTAGTCCTAGGCCCACGAGTCAACAAGCAGCCGCACGTAATTGCTTATGCATCTCGAATGATGGATGCAGCCCAAGTCAACTACACAACCATCGAAAAGGAGCTTTTGGAAATAGTATTTTCCTTAGACAAGTTTAGGTCATATTTACTTGGCTCCAAAATTGTGGTTTTTTCTGATCATGCAGCATTAAAGTACCTGTTGAAGAAGCCGAAAGCAAAGTTGAGACTGATCTGGTGGATGCTGCTTCTCTAAGAGTTTGATGTAAAGATCAGGGACAAGAAAGGCGTGAAAAATGTTGTAGCAGACCATTTGAGCCGGTTGGAGAGAGAGGCCGAGCCAATAACGATCCGAGACGAGTTCCTAGATGAGCAAATTCTTCAAATGACTCATGTGTCACCATGGTATGCAAACATCTGCAATTTCCTTGTCGCATCTACGTATCCGTGAGGAGCATCCCGAGTGTATAAAGCGAGACTTGAAAGTGATGCAAAATATTACATATGGGACAATCCTTACCCATGGAGGTTGTGCAATGATCAAGTCACACGTAGGTGCATTCTGGGAATCCGAGATCAAGTCGGTCCTACACTTCTATCACTCAACGACTGAAGGAGGCCATTATTGATCCGCTTGAATGGCTCATAAGGTCTTCGATTGTGGGTTTTACTGGCCCATGATTTTTCAAGACACACACATGTTTGCCTTAACCTACAAGCAATGCCAGAAAGTCGAAAATGCTATAAGCCAAAGGAATGAAATGCCCTAGCAGCCAACTATTTACTGCAAAATCTTTGATGTATGGGGTATTGGCTTTATGGGATCATTCCCTATCTCCCAGGGAAACTCTTACATTTTGCAAGCCGTTGACTATGTCTTAAGATGGGTGGAGGCAAAGGCCACCAGAGCCAATGATGCTAAGACTGTTGTGGAATTTTTTGAAATCTAACATCTTTTATAGGTTTGGTGTGCCGAAGGTGCTGATCAGTGACCAAGGAAGTCACTTCTACAATCGCACCATGGCCATGCTACTCGAGAAGCATGGAGTTGCATGGATTCACCACTACATATCATCCTCAAACCAACGGTCAAGCTAAAGTCTTCAATAGGGAAATTAAAAAGTTACTACAAAAGATGGCAAATTCGAGCTGGAACAATTGGAGCTGCCTCTTGGAGGATGCTTTATAGGCACATAGAATAGCTTACCGGACTCCATTAGGGATGTCTCCCTACTGGATTGTTTTCGGCAAGACTTATCATTTACTGGTGGAGATAGAGCACCGAGCTTACTGGGCGATCAAGAAGTGCAATATGGCTTATGACCAAGCCGACTAAGAGCAGAAACTACAGTTGCAGGAGCTAGAAAAGCTACACTTGAAGGATTACGAGAACTCCCGAATCTACAAAGAGAAGGTAAAACACTTTCATGATAGTAGAATTTTAAGGAAGGAGTTCAAAGTCGGCCAAAAGGCACTTCTGTTCAATTCCTTGTTAAAACTCATTATCAGTAAGCTTCGTTCCAGGTGGAAGGGGCATTTGTTGTGACTAATGTTTTTCCTTATGGCATAGTAGAAGTAAGAGATGCAACTAATAATAATACATTCAAGGTCTAATTCTAAGTTTGAATGAGGGTGAGGTGGAAGTTCTCACGTTGATAAAACCAGTCATTCCCGTGGACATACCTAAAGAAATCCCTGAATCCCTGAATACATAACTACATTGAGGATAATGCATAATTTAATGGGGGTAGTGTTGGGAATGAGTTTTCCAAAATTAATTTTTCTCTTTCATATGTAAAATTTCCTGTATTGTTTTGCGGTACCGACTCTAAGTTTTTTGACCAAGTTCGTGCCGATTCCGATTTCCTACTATGCCGGCTCCATCTCAGTCTGTCATTTGGTTTTTATTATGTCATTTGCTGAGTCCAAGACGACTCAGATTTTGTGTCGTTTTTGTTTCCATTTTTTCGTTTGACGAGTTTATGCCAACTTAGTAGCGTGTTGCTTTTTTCATTTTTCATTTGTTTTCATTTTTTTCCATTTATATTTTGCGTTTTTTCTTCGTGTCTAATTGTTGAGAGTTTTGGAAAACTTAAATGAATTTCTTAGGTAGAACAAAGCATGAATAAGTAGTACATAATCTTAGGTGAAAGAATCTTTCAATTTGGCATGAAAAGAGACCCTTTGCATCCTTAGGAAAGTTAAAACCAGAAAAGATAGAGAATTTTTACCCCGTGAGAATTTGAGCCTAATATAAAATGACTTACATCTTGCCATTTCTTTTCTTTTCTTGTGTGAGTTTTCATCTGTGTTATTAGATTACTCTAGGCTTTGCCTTAATTCTTTGTATACTGTTTGACTTACATGCAATAATGAGATGATCTAGGCCCTCTTTCTTATATGAAACCACTGGCCAAACAAAATCCACCTTGCAACATAAATCCCTTGTTAACCACATTCAGTTTGAAACCTTCTTTTTGGAATTAATAGCTCATTACAAGCCAATAGCCGAAAAAACCCATGATTCACCCTTACCTTAGGGGGGATCAAAGGAGCATTGAAATTGTTTTGGGAGTAAGATCCACAATAAGTGTTGGGGAGGGTACTGAGGAAACCTGCTAAAAAGAAGGTACAGAAAAACAAATGTACCAAAGTGAGGCCCATACAGCCGGAAGGAAGAAAGGAATGGGTTGTGAAAAAATAAAATAAAGAGAAAGGGTGAAAAAGAAAATAGTGGATGAATAAGATATGACAATAAAAGTAAAAAGCGTACAAAAGTAAAAGCCCAAATGCACTAGAAGTTCAAAGAAAAGGAAAAATCCAGAAAAATGAGAAGAAGAAAATATAAAGGCTAAAAAGTAAGATTCAGATGGGTATTGTAAGACAAGACTTGTAGTATCTTAGAGTCAATTCTCCATACTTATAAGGATTCCTCCCTATTGTTCCTTTATTCCCTTTAGGTTCTTCTAAAACTTACTTACCTTCCTAATACCCCACCTTTATCTTGACCACGTTACAACCCAAATGAAAGTCCTAATGATCATTAGAGCATGCATGATTAAACTGGCAAAAATAGAGAGGCTAGTCAAAGTCTGGAAGTGCTTGTAACATAGGATGTGTTGAGTGTAAACACAAGCCCCAAACACTTGAGAGAAAGAGAGAATATCCGGTGAGAATTCTGTCAGTATTTGGTTGAGGCTTAGGAAATTTTGATGTACTTATTTAAATTAGATGTAGAGAATAGATTTTTATAGCTGGTTAGGGGTTTGGAACCAGGATAAAAGTGTGCTTAAACTGCTTTATCTCTTGACGAATTCATTTAAATTTCATTCACAATCTATTGGTTGTTTGTTTGTTGTTTTTGTTTCAATCCTTCCTAACTGAAACCTTGATTTTGCCAAGGAGTGCAAAAAGTAAGTGTGGCGATCTGATAGTACATAGTTTATACCCCTTAGTAGGTCTTTAAGATAGGTGAAATAGAATATAAATAATGGTTAAAGATCAAGAGTTAGCTAAGATTTATATTTCCAAAGTTTAACGAAGAAAAATACAAAAGCCTGGCTAAGTTTCTGATATTAGCTAACAAAAATGTAAAGCCTTGTTTTGCATGAGAGACTGGACGAAGTCAAAATCAGCTAGAGGAAGTCGTTCAGGTCAGACAAAACCCTCTAGGCCGACTCCGTCCCAGTCATAATAAAGTCATCCCAACTAAAGCCAGATACATCCTGACCAGATGAAGGTGACTCCATGATGCCGAATCTATCATCAATAGTCAAGATGCCAACTCCGAAGGCTGACTCTATACCAAGGTGACATCCACATGTTGACATTAGATCGGAAGCCGATTCCAAACTAGATGTCGACTCCTTACCAAGAATCGACTCCACAGGATCAACTCCACGTCCGAGTCTATCCGGATGTCAACCTCAAGATAGACATCGACTCCCCATTCAAGAACTAGATGCCGATTCCCATCCAGAACTGGATCCATCTTGACTCCAAAAGGCTAACTCCATCAAAAGCAAGATTCAAGCACATATAGCTATATTCCAGGTTCGAGGCACCAATCTTCCATCTAGTTGTTCCAACCTGAATCTCTTTGTCTTACTTCCTCCCGCACCTTGAATAGTCCTTCCCAATTGGGGGTTAGCTTATTCGTAGCTTCTCCCTTGAGGATCCTTCTCAAGACCAAGTCACCTTTCTATAAAGGGCGAGGGAATACCATGGACTTGTATCTTTTTGCTACTCTAGCCTTTGTTGCATATTCATGAATATGTGCCATTTCTGTTTCCTCTTGTAGTAAATCAAGGTTTGCCCTCATCTCCTCTTCATTACCATCACATTGGGTAAACGCGATGCATGGTGACGACTCCTCAACCTCTATGGCGATCATTGCATCAGATCCAAAAGTAAAGCGAAATGGGGTTTCTTGGGTAGTCGAGTGTGGTGTGGTGTGATATGACCAAAGTACCTATGGCAGCTCCTCTACCCATCATTCTCTTGCCTCTTCAAGCCGCTTACATAGTCCTTTAAGGATAACTCTATTGGTGGCTTCCGCTTGTCCGTTGCTCTAAGGATGTTCCACAAAGGTAAACGATTGTTTAATTCCATATTCTATGCATTTGGAACATGCCACTTAGGGTAAAGGTGGGCCAGAATGCCCTTCCGTGCTCTTGAGAAACTCCAGCTGGCCTCACGCTTCTCGACTCACCTTATCTCCTCCTTATGGAGCTTTTTGCATCCTCTTGTCTTTTCCTTTCCTCTTCAATCAAACGAGCATGCTCCTCACTTTTCTCTTGTAGATCTACTACAACTCATAACAAATGTTGCAGACCTCCCTCCTCATTCCCCAAACTAGAACCTCCTTGGTTCCACATTACAGGCATAGCTACTCCTCGTATCTCCTCCTATCTATTTTGTTATGGGGTAGTTTTCTACCACAATAGGCGCCAATGTTATGGTCAATAGTGTGATTACTAACCAAACCCTTCCCCCTACCAAAAGTCCTCTTTTGTGTGCCTTTCCAAACATATATATACAAGCCCCTCTCTCTCTCTCCCTTGTCAATCTCTACTTTTCTATCTCCTAACTACCTAACGTCCTAAACAAAGAGACAAAATGTGTCAAGGACAAAACACTGTGTTTTAAAATTCGTCCTGTGGTATGTCCATTACTTTTCGTCAATGTCAGGTGACCTTTTACAATATAATAAATGATGAAGTATGACTTGTGCGGGTCCATACCCGGTCGTCATGGTTGACCAGTTCGGTTGCCATGACTGACCAGTACAAACACTAATTGGTATGTATGTATGGTTAAAAAATGTCATTTTTTTTCTAAAGTAAATAGTTGTTTACTAGTCATTTAAATATATGCATTATTATTATATCTTTTTAGAAAAACATTAATTTAATTATCTAATCCAAAAAAGTTATATCAATTTTCTTTTTATAGAATATTATTTTACTTTCATAATTATAAAAAATAGGCTAAATTACTTCTTTAGTCCTTCTAGTTATTTATTTGTTTTATTTTGGTCCCTCTTTTATTAAAAGATTCAATTTGGTCCTTTAATTTGCAAAACCAGTTCAATGTTACTCTTGCCATTCAAATTGTTAACGGTGCAAATGAGCTTACATGGCACTTCTCTAAATATTTTTTATTAAATTAATGTTATGTGTAATTTAAACTTATTTAGTTATTGTAATAGTTTTATTAATTTAAAACTATGTGATGAAGAAGAAACTACAAAATACCAGTGACGACAAAATATCACCCTTATCCCTAAACAAGCACAATAACAAAATATTTGACACACAATATAAAACCTTAAACAAGCACATGTGGGGACAGCAAAATCATACCACAGGACATTAAAAAAAA
The DNA here is from genome assembly GCA_025330945.1 of Mucuna pruriens. NCBI lineage: Eukaryota > Viridiplantae > Streptophyta > Magnoliopsida > Fabales > Fabaceae > Mucuna > Mucuna pruriens. The sequence continues at coordinate 903,540 of JAENHJ010000536.1, forward strand.
TAATCGAGACAAACAAAGGAAACTTACCTTCAAATGTTGAACTCTGATAGAAAGACAATGATTTCATTTGTTGAACCCTCTCTTTATCCCAAATCCCAATTTGGTAAAACTTAATTGTTAATCCAAAAATCCAAATTTGTTTCCTGCTAAACCCTAATCCCTTCAACCTTCACATAGGAACTGGTATTTTGTCATCGTTGGTATTTCGTAGGTGTTCCTTCACAATGTCGTTTTTAAACTAATAAAACAATTAAAAAAATTAAATAATTTTAAATTACTAATAAAAATATATTAAGAGAAGCGTCACATAAGACAACTTTGTTTACATCGTTAACAATTTGAACAAAAAGGGTAACATTATATATTTTTGCAAATTGAAGGACCAAATTGAAACTTTTAATAAATGAAGGACCAAATTGAAACAAATGAATAAATAGAGGGATCAAATAAGTAATTTACCCTAAAAATATCAATTATTTTTCCAATCATGAAAGTTATATTAATTTAGATCTAATATTAATTTAGATCTTTAATTCTTGAGGTAGGAAAATAATTTGATATCACTTTTTATAATATAATAATCAAATTAATTTAATAACTAAAATAATTTCACTACTTTACAATTAACCCAAAAATTTATGCATTATTTTATATTAAGTCAATATATTAAATAATTATATTATATTAAAAAGATTTAAATATTTTTAGTCTCTTTAATATACATGTTTTACGTTTTTAGTGTTTATAATTTATTTCTTTTATGATTTTAATCCTTATAAAGTTTTACTTTACAATTTTAGTACTTAATGATATTTTTTTACATATAAAATTATAATTTTTTTATATTGGTCTCTCTTCTACTAGAAGATATTTATTTTAGTTTCTATTAAGAGATATCAAGTTTATTATCCAATAAGTAGTTGACAATTATCAGTGAACAAAGATAAGGATTAAAACCATAAAAGGTACTTGTTGATCATATATTGTTTCCATCAAACATCCAATCCATAGGACCTTGCAATGTGAAAAATTTTATAAAGAACGAAGAAGAATCATCACCTAAAAGAATTTCATATGGGGATGTAGTCGTGAAAGTTTGTAGTACAGACTTCATACAAAAGTGTGAATTGAACATGGTAAAAGTGTATAAGCATAGAAAGTATGTTTCTCAAAAGATTCAAACCAATTGGATTCAATCCCTTCATACTTATATACATTTTTATTTTTCTTTATTTATCCAATATAAAACTTAAGTTCTCTAACATAAACTGCAAGCAAAGGAGGCAATGTGGTTATTATTCTCTAACTGCCTATGACTTTTAATGGCAATGCTTTCAACTATTCTCTTTGGATTTTTATCAAACACATGTACTGATATACAAAGGCTTACCCATGGGAGAGAACAAGTGAATGAGCCAAGCCAATATTCCTTGTGCCTTTTGTGCATGACATGAACTAGAAAGGAAAATTTAAAGCTGGTGATTATTATGTTCTTTCACTTAAGAACATGTAAAAAAAAAAAAGTTGACTATGTTTTGGAACTTGAGGTACAACTCTACAAAAGACGGAAAAAAAGTTGGTTGTGTTTTGGTTCTTAAGGTAAAACAAACACAATTATTTTCCTACACTGTCATATTTGGACGAGCAAGAATTCATTATATTAACTTAATACCTAATGGTTATATTAAATGAAGAACATATATTAATAATTACAGGTAGTAAATCTAGTTGAACTTGTTTGGTTTCTTTTTGAATTACTCTTCATAATGTGTTTTTATAATAAGAGTTAACAAATCATCTAATGAAGTTACAGTGGATGTGAACGGGAAGACTTCTAACGTGTGATATTATTTCACTTTCTAAGAATTAATTTATAGCATGTAATATCATTTTGATTTAAATTTTCAATGAGTTTTGTTGTTAATTTTTCATAAGCTTTTCAAACATTTGTTTATTTTTTACTATTTTTTTTGTCAAGATAATTAATTTTCATTGACACCTTACAAAAAAAATACCTTTAACATAAACCTATGGTGACAAACTTAAAATATTTACATCGATTGTCTTTCAATTGATGTAAAAAATCTCTCTTTTATGTCGTTTGTTATCCAACCAATGTAAAAATGTGACTTTTTACATGGGTTGACATTATGATGTAAAAACTCAGATTTTACATTCATTGGATTTTTAACAAATGTAAAAAGTCACTTATAACCAAGAACGCGCCTTCCCTGTTCATCTTCTCTAGCATCGTTTACACCATCCTCCTCTTCTCTCTGGGAAACCACCTTTCTAGCCACCACTATTAGCATTTGCTTGTCCCCACCACTATCCCAATGCCATACCCACAACAATGTTGAACAAAAGGTAAGCAGTGGTTTTCCAAGGAAGAAGCATGCATGGAAGTGATGAAAGACACAAAAAATATTGATATTATAAACACTCATTTTCAACATGCATGCCAATTTTCAATGATGAAAATGAAGTAGATGATGTACATAACGATGAAATAAGTAACACACAAGAAGAAGGGCTAAATTATGTGTGTCTGATTTTATAAAGCTTTTTTTTTCTAAATGTAGGATATATCAATTTTTAAATATTGTCCAATGGATCGTTAAAAAAGGATGTAGAAAGCAAAATAGATGAGGTAAGAGAGAAAATTCATACAAGATCTATCATGGTTCACTTTTCCACAAGAGCTACGTCCAATCCCTTCAACACGAAGGATTTTTCATTAAAGTCTAACAAACTTACAAACAAGTATTATTTACCTCTTTAGGTTTTACAACACTTGTAATCCACCTTATTACAAGTAATACCAAGTTTTTTTTTTTTTCACTTAGCCTCTTCAGTCTATCTCAAAATGCTATACATATTTTTACACAAATAATTCACTAGGTGAGCATTTAGCAATAGCAAATAGAGAGACTTTTCCTTTCTCAACAAAGCAAATTTACAATGAAATCAAAGTGTCGTCCAAAGAGTGTTTTTCTTTTTCTAGTTATGTTTCGTTCCTTTTCTTGTTGCATGTTCTTCGAGTCTTGATCATCCCAATATATAGGTAAGTATGAGATGAATGTTGTTTTACGTGAGGAGTAGTAACTTCAACATTAAATATCAAACATACACTTTTTGTTGTGTTGTTTGTAGAGACTCTCTTTTGAAGAAAAAGAAAAGGTATGTTAGAGAAAGCTATTTTTCCCTGTTCTTTATTGTGTTGTCTTCGTCTAATAAGGGATACTTGTTCTTTTTAGGTTCCTTATGCATGGAGTCATGATCAAAACTTTATTCTATGAAACTTCACTTAATACATCAAAACTTTTAGGTGTAGTCCTTTTGCCAATCTGAAAATGAACAAGTGTTAACAAAGTACATCAATATTGAAAAATATGAATGTTATGAATGGTGTTGAAACGATTATAAGATTATAGATATAGCGTATAGTATAAGAGATCAGGTAAGCACTTAAATAATTTTTACGCTTATAAAAGGTACATCCTTTATTGGACATTGTCTTCATTCTTATTGGACGATATTTCCTATTGGATAGTGTAATCTACTTTGAACGCATAGAGTTAACTTATTCAAAGAATAAGTTTATTTTCAATGGACACATGCTAAACTTTAGCAATGATGACTTATTGTTCTTTTAAAAAACTTAGAATTTAAACATTAGTCATCACTCATTAGTCATAATGTTTGTTATCATCAAAACTCTTGGGTTATTTTGGACGTATATTATTATATTCCAACACATATAACTCGCCATGATTAAATTGGAGGTCTATAGGAGAATATTGTTATTTGATCAAGTTACATAGTAAGTTATTTGAAATTTATTGTTCTACGATATTTGTGTTATATTTATTTTTGTATTTGTAATTGCATTTATGTTTGTTATTTATTTGCTATTTACACAACATACTGACTTTCATTGTTTATTTTGTAAACAAAGAGATGGGAGATCCTTTAGAGGGCACATCTAGTACGTTTGAGTCTACCTAGAAAAGGGGTAGACATGCCACACAGTTGAGAGAGTTGACTCTTAGTGTAATGAAGAGGAGTTAATTCCCATACACTTTGATGAAGTTAGCAATCCTATAAGGGAGAACACCACACAAATCAAGACTTATGTGGCGACCTTAGCTCGAAGTCATTTCAATATTCTCTACGAGAATTAGAGCCATTCAGCTAAATCCATGAAGAAATTGATTTTTCAAAGTATCAGGATATGTCACTTTTAACTTGTATGTTTGTATATAAGTATTATTGTATTTCAATAATATCCTTATAAAACACTAACTCTTTCATTTTGTGGTATAATGTAGCTCACCTTTGATATTCCATATATGAAATTTCATAGGAGAAGATGAATTTCCTATGCCGATGAGCAGTAGAAGGGATTTAAGACCCAATTTAGTTTTTTTGTACATATATGAAAATATAAGGACAAGTCTTTGTTGGAGACTTATAATTTCATTTCAGAGGTCGATTGGTAGCAGTTTGTTCAAATCCACCTTGATCTTGCCTTTTAGGTTAGTTTACATTACTTTCATTTTAATCCTTTACCTATATAAACTTATGCATTTTCTTATGTTAGTAATGTGTTCTTTGTAACAAGAAAAAATGAAAAAGGCAAAGGACATTTAGTCAAAGAATGTCCATCCACAAGAAGAGGAATTACAAAGAGATTTTTCCTCTATCTCAGTTGCACACCATAAATTGTGGGAGAGACTGATTGAAGTAATTCAGTGACTACACTTTTGACTCTTCTATGGAAATTGCTGAGAAAATTGTAAGTTAAACCCCTTTTTCAGTATTTTTGAATGTAACATAAGCTTAGTTGTTTACATGTATTATTGATTGTAATTATATGATTCCTTAGCTAAGTAGATCATATAGGAAACCTTTGTTCCCCATGGCCATTAAGATATCTTCACCATTACCATTAGGCAACAAGAGCACCCTAATCATGTACTGACCATTGGACAAGGTATAAGTCTTTTCTAGTACCTTGGACCATCCATGGCTCTACCCTAGCAACTCTCAATAATAAATAATTAGAGGCAATGACCTAATAGATACATAAGCAAGTTGCATTTGAGATCAGACAACAAATGACCTAAGAGTTGAGAGAGGAGATACGATAATAACCTAGCATCCTTTAGCCTCTTTCAACCACAAATAGGGGTGTAACCCGTTGATGACAAGCCTCAATATCCAAGTACAAAGGGTAGTTGTGCTACTATTGCTCCACCATGGGAAGACACTCATATTGATACCCTAGATTAGTGAGTTCTATGTAGACAAGGAGCCTCTTTGTTTAGTGGCCACTGGAAAAGTATACAAGTTGGGGTCAACCATGCACCACCAAACATTATATGAAGATCACATCAAGGTGGTGGTTGAATAAATTCGAGATACAGAAGCTCAGGTCATTGTGTTCACCAATGATATTCAAATAGTAAGGTAAACCCTAAATACTTTTATTGCATGACCCACAAGACTTATGAGGTTTGTTTTTGTCACAGTATTCATAATAAATTATCTTATTATATTTACAATTCAAATAATTTATTGTGTTTACCAACATTATTTTATCTTTGGTGTTTATGATTTTGATGGATCAAAGAAAAAGGTTTAACCCAAAAGGTCTAAATCTAAAGTTGATATGCTTTAAAGTTTGTGGATGGTGGCCATGAATATTGGTGGCAAGCCTATACTAGAAGGACATTCTAGAAATTTGTATGAGTGAAGAGGTATTGTGTATATCTATTATATAGTTGTGGTTAATGTAAGTAATTTTTACTTGTAACTAAATTTTAGGTTAGCTAAGTATTAAACTATTAGAATTAACATTATTTTTTTTATGTTAAGTATCTTTGTCAACTTTGTTTGTCAAAAAGTAAACAAATACTTGTATGGATTCATTAACTCTCTCCCTTTTCAAACCATAGGTAATAAACCAATTGACATTCAAAAAAACCTATAAAACATTCTCACAGATAGAAAGAAAAAATGCTACCTAGCATCCTACTACCTATAAGTATACTTTTGCATTTTACATCGTAAATTTTACAATTGATTTTAATTTTTGTGTCACAATGTCACTAATTGTTTCTTAATGTCAAGAAGAGCCCAAGATTATCTCAAGTCTATACATACTTAGAACTCTTACTTTGAAGACCTAATTGGGCAAGTGTAATCCTTTGTAATTAAGTTTATGACTCTTTATGAGTGTGTTTGGGCAAGAGTAAGTGTTTGTAATGTAAATATGTCACTTGTGTACAAGATAATTAAATTATTATTTTAATAATTAAATAATTATTGAATTACTAAGTAAATTAAATAATGTTTTAAAAATTAAAAATTAAAATCGAGCAAGAAAAATGAAAATAGAAAGGGATTTTCAATCCCTATACATGTTTCATTGTATACTTTTGTTTCATTATTCGAAAGAAAGAGAAATAGTTTCTTGTACCTGCCAAAAATCTATTGTACTTTCCATCGAGATATGTTCATCCTCATCCTTAATCTGATTGTTTAGTCTCATGGACATGACAGAGGTGGTATAATATTAGAACTTTAAGACCAACTTACAGTGTACCCCTATATTTATAATATTAGAGCTTTTGAGTTTGAGGGATAGGTGTGGTAGGTGGTTATGAATCATTTGAGCTGATGGGATGAACGGTCCATTTTAATTTGACACCTAATTATTTAACTTGTCCATCTGGAATTTTTAAACACATGTTCAATCGAGCTTTAAAATGTCCACAGTTAAATCATCTTCACAATTGCACAAATATTTGTTTCTCTATAAGTCTACCTCTTAAACAACTACCATTAATACTCTACTCCTTGACATTGATGTTACTTAGCACAACTTGTGTTTGTTCCCTAAATAAATTTTTTGATTTAACCATCAAGTGATATAAATGTAAAACAAACATCTCATATATTTAACAATTTTTTTTATTCTCATCCATAAATCAAATGGTGCACTCAAAATTGTCTTTAACAATTCATGTTTATTTAAGATTTAGACTTGAATTTAGCTTTCAAGATCATACTTTTAGGTACGATCTCAGCCTTTAAACGTTTAGGGTTGAACTCAGCCTTTATTTGCCCAAGGAGTTTTAAATGTTGTGAATTCAGTTTCAACCTTTTGGTTCACACTTGACCATTAGGAATAGTTGAACTTGTTCTTGACTCTTAGAGTATAGACTCATATTCATCCTTCTATAAGATAGATTCAAGTTGATCTTTTATAAGAGAGATTCGAACACGACCTTTTATAAATCAAGCTCAAGTTCCTTCTTTCATAAGATGGGTTTGAATTCGACTCTTTTTGGTTCTCAAACATTCAACCTTTTTTTATTAATGGATTCAAGGGAATATCCTTCTTGCATTGCTTCCTAAAACATTGACATCGCACTACCTTTTCATGTCGACATGGCAAACAAACAAAAAGACCTCCCTAATAGACTAGATAAAGTTCCAAGACTTAGAAGTAGATTAGGATTTAGTTTACCTTGTAGGCAAGTAGTTACTCTTTTAGCTTTAATGTATTTCAGTATATAAAGTTGTATTTGACATTTTAGCATTTATGAATGAAAGTATTTTCTGTACTTTTACACATTATTTACCTTTTGTTAAGATAAGTTCAAATTTGTCCTTCTATTTGGCAATTTCATATTTGACTTGTTTTAAGGTTTGGATTCGACCTTTTGTTAAGATAGGCTAGATTGGCTTTCTATTTGACAAGTTTATATTTGACTTATTTTAAGGTTCAAATTTAACTTTTTGTTAAGATAGACTCGAACTTGACCTTCTATTTTACAAATTCGTATTCGACTTGTAAGGTTCGAGTTCAAACTTTTGTTAAGATAGGCTTGAACTTGGCCTTCTATTTGACCCTCCTTGGTTTAGATTCAGTTTTCTTCAGCATACCCCCAACAAACATGCATGTTTAGCATCAAATGTTGATTTCCTTCTAATAGCATGTACTTCTCTTGTAATTTCTCTTAAACACCAAGTCAAAGTGGTGTAAGCTTATGTGTTAAGGTATAATTTAATTAAGTAAAATGACATGAATACACTAGTTATAGTGTTTATCACTTAACTACTTTCCATGCCCAAGTGGTGAGAAAATCTTATGAACATAGTATTGAAGATTTCACATCAACTAGTAAAATGACTTGAATAGTGTTTATATGTGAGAGATAAGCTCCAATTTTATAAGGTTAAGGCAAGTCTAAACCACCTTCATAAGACATGGGTCATATTTTCAAATATCCATCGAGGCAAAATACTACAAGAATTTTTTGATTTTACTACTAATTTTAACTACCATTTAAATTAGTAGCTAAATCCTAGCTAATTAACTATTAATTAACTAGAAAATTATTTTTTCTAGCTAAATTGAAGTTATTTTCATTTATACTTTTTATTACTACAAATTAGCTAGGAAATAACTACAAATTTTAAAAAATTTACTACAAATTAACTAAGATCATTTTCCTAGTTAATTTGCTACTTATTTCATGCTACCATTCAATATTGTAGTAATTTTGTAGCTAATTATTTTTACTAGAAATTAGTTACAAAATAACTATTAATTTTAAAATTAGCCACAAAATTATTTTGTAGCAAATTTTAAATTTTCTAGTAATGAATCAGCCGAGCAAATATTTGCCATTTTGAATCCTCTAATAGCATAATTGTATGATGATATAATATGGTATCATATGATGATGTAATCATTACCTTAACTATTAAGCGCAAGAACATTTTATATTACCAACAGCCTACACTTTGAACAATTATGAAAACTTGCCAGAAGTATCAACATCGGCTTTGATTGCCAAAAAGTTTAACGAAATGCCCATGCCTACCCGTGCACTATATCTTCTATATGTTGATACTTACCTTTGTAGTTCAAGCATTTATAAGATGCCATGTTCATCTCTTAATGTAGTTATAATAGCAGGTTAAAATGCTTCTTATCTCAAATTTAGTTACTGCAGTTGCAAGATTTCCCCCTTGTTAAACAGGGAATCTTCAAGGTTATTGCATAAGTATTTTTTTTTTACTTCCTGATTTAAGGTCACGAACTTCAAGTACTTTGCAGAGATAGCCTTCTTTTTGGAATGAGATTGTGTACACAATGTTATTGTACTGGTCGGCTGTCTAAGCATAGCGGACGGTCCACGTGACCGGCCGACCGCTCAGCAGGGTCAACTCTCTACCTGCAGATTGCCTACGCTAGCCCATCATGAAGTCAGAGTAGGGGGGGAAGCGTCAGGATCTTGCGTGTACGACTCCCCAGATCGAAACTTCCATCGCTGACATACCTAACCTCACTTGCCACAGGTCATGGGGATTTTCGTCGCTAGAAGACAAATATCTACTTTAGGGTAAAAGGCAGACCAAAACAGAGGGTGGGAGGCTGAGATTTCAAACCAAACATTGACGCTAAAACTAATCCCAACAACTGCAAGAGGAGAGAAGCCGCGGAGTAGGAGTCATGCCGATCACCAGAAATCAGGTGAGTTCCACCAACGAAGGAGAGGAGGACACGTTGCAGAGGCTACTTCGGGCAGTAGCTTCCCTTTAGGCACGGAGTGACGAGCAGTCACGACTCAGTGCGGAAGCTGAAGAGCGATATCGCCAGGCAGAAGAGCGGCACCTAGGTGCCATGAGAGCTGCTGAACGAAGGGAGGAGGAGCTTCATCAACAGATAGCCACTCTTAGGGCAGTGAATGGACAGGATCGGGTGGAATATGAGGGAGACGCGGCCCAACCATTTTGAGGACAACCGTTTTGCAAGGAGATAGACGAAACACCTATCCCTCCAAATTTCAAGGAGGTAGTTGTAGAGCCTTTCGATGGAAGCCAAGATCCTTACGCACACTTGCAAACCTTTCAAACGCAGATGTATATCAGCGGTGGGAATGATAGGCTTAGCTGCAAACTATTCCCAGGAACATTAAGAGGAGTAGTGATGCAATGGATAGCCACACTCCCACCTAGGTCCATCCAAACCTTCAAGGACCTAGCCGGCTCTTTTGTGTCACAGTTCGCTGCAAACAAGGTGAAAAAGCTAGAGATTGCGGATTTGTTTGATATCAAACAAACTGAAGGAGAAAGTTTGGAAAGCTACTTGGCGCGCTTTAACAATGCTACAGTTAGGGTGGACGATCCTAACCAAAAATTCTTCGTCAAGGCCTTCCAGAAAGGCCTAAGAGCAGGACCATTTAGTGATGCTCTAGTCCTCAGAAAACCGGTGAATATGGAGGAGATACCGGTGAATATGGAGGAGATACGTGCCAGAGTTGAAAAACACGTGGAGATGGAGGAAGACCAGTGTGAACGACGAAGATTAGAACAGAGGTCCGAGCGGAAGGAAGTAAGGCAGATGGGCAAAGCCAAAGAAGACAAGCATCCCATACTTGCTCCAAATCAGTGCTTCACCCCCCTCATTGAGAAGAGAACTCAAATCTTGCATGAGATTTGTCACACCTCCCTGTTGGAATATCCTCAGGGAGCTAAGGGAAAGGTGATGGGAAAAGATAAAAACAGCTAGTGTGACTTCCATCTGGCGTTTGGCCACATTACTGAAGATTGCTGGGCGTTGAGAATGCAGATTGAGAAGCTAGTGCAAATTGGTCACCTCGACCATTACATTCAACAAGCATTGCCCAGGCGACGCCAAATGCAAGACAGAAGCATACGACGGTTGGCCGATACACACAGGGGTACCATAACCACAATTTCGGGAGGAAGAGTGGTAGACTCCCGTATGAATTCTGATGGGGGATGAAAGAGATCGAGTAAGGGAGAAAAGTTGAAAGAGTTCAAACAGTGCTGACGGGAGCGAATGTGACGCCCCTCGTGAGGGGTCGAGCGTCCGGGCAGGACGAGCCAATGGTAATCTCGGTGGTAGCAACTGAATACAAGGTGGAGCGCGTCTTAATAGACCAAGGAAGCTTGGCCAACATTCTCTACTGGTCTACAATGGAAAAGATGCAATTGTCGGTCGGTTTGGTGCAAAAGTGCCTCGGGAGTTTATATGGTTTTGCAGGAGAATGCATCCCAATCTTGGGGACGGTAGAATTAGAAACCAGTTTTGGGGAACGGTCAGCCAGTAGAACCGTCCCAGTTCTTTATACGGTCGTAGATGCCCTTGCCTCGTACAATATCATCATAGGACGGCCGACACTGAACAGGTTGGGGGAAATTGTATCTACCAAGCACTTGTGCATGAAATTCCCAGTGGGAAGGAAGGTAGGGAGTATGTGGGCTGATACCCATGTGGCTTAGAGGTGTTATGAGGATAGCCTGAAGGTGGAAAGGTATACCCCGATAAACGAAGTAAACGCTCTTGATTTGGACCTGGATCCAAGAAGCCAAACGAGCGAGAAGGACCCCATCCCGTAGAAGATCTAAAAGAGATTCAGCTAGGACCCAAGTGGGAGCAAATAATGAAGATAGGGATGACCATGAGTCAGAGGGAGAAGAACCTGCTGATAACCTTCCTGAAAGCTAACTATGATGTGTTCGCATGGTCAGCGCGGGATATGCTGGGTGTGGATCCCAATTTTATGTGCCATCAGTTGTTAATAGAGAAGGGGGAAAAGCTAGTTGCTCAAAAAGAAAAGGAAGCAAGGGGAGGAAAAGAGAGAAGCGGTAAAGGAAGAAACACGCAAGTTGTTGTCGGCCGGCTTCGTGCGAGAAGTGCAGGACCCGACTTGGTTGGCCAATGTAGTAATGGTCAAAAAGCCAAATGGTAAATGGACGATCTGCACGGATTACACCAACCTGAACAAGGCCTGCCCTAAAGACTCGTATCCTCTACCCAGCATAGATAGGTTGGTTGATAATGTTGCGGGGTTCGCCTTCTTAAGCTTCATGGATGCCTACTCAGGGTACAACTAAATTAGGATGCATCCTTAGGATGAAGAGAAGACAACGTTCATTACCGATGAGGGAGCTTTCTGTTACAAGGTTATGCCATTCGACCTCAAAAATGCAGGAGCCACTTACCAGCGCCTAATGGATAAGATATTCAAAGGAATTCTAGGGACAGATGTGGAGGTATATGTTGACGACATGGTAGTCAAGTCCCAAGGGATGGAAGAGCATTGTGAAGCATTGGGGCGAGTGTTTCATATCCTCAAAGAACATCAGCTTTGATTGAATCCGAACAAATGCTCATTTCGGGTGCGGGCAGGGAAATTTCTTGGCTTCATGCTGATAGAGAGAGGCATCGAAGCAAATCCGGAGAAGTGTCAGGCGGTAACGAACATGAGAAGTCCTAGAAGCATTAAGGAGGTCCAACAATTTATGGGAAAGGTCACGACTTTAGCCCGTTTCATTTCAAAGGCGGCAGAAATGGCCATACCTTTGTTTGCTACTCTCAAGAAAGGAGGGAAATTCACATGGACGGACGAATGTGAGGAAGCTTTCTTGCGTTTAAAAGCCATGATGGCTGCTCCACCAGTGCTGATCTGTCCAAGACCAGGTACGCCCCTATACATATACATCTCGGTATCTGATGCTACTATCAGTTCAGCCTTGATCCAGGAGGAAGGAGGAGAACAGCGGCCTGTGTACTTTACTAGTAAAGTACTCCAGGGCACTAAAAGGCGATACCAGAAGATCGAGAAAGTAGCTCTGGCCGTGGTAGTAGCCTCGCGACAACTACGTCCATACTTTCAGAATTTTAGCATAATAGTTCGGACGGATCTACCTATAAGGCAAGTTTTGAGGAAACTAGATATGGCCGGAAGGATGGTTGCATGGAGCATCCAGCTGTCAGAATTTGACATCTCATTCGAGCGAAGAGGCCATGTCAAGGCACAAGTCCTGGCTGACTTCATCACAAAATTGACCTCTAAAAACGTTCCAGCTAACGATAAAGGCGAATGGTACCTATCGGTAGATGGATCGACAAACCAATCAGGATCTGGGGCAGGAATCATACTGGAAGGGCCCGAGGGCATTCTCATAGAACAGTCGCTACACTTTGATTTCAGAGCCAGTAATAACCAGGCCGAATATGAAGCGCTGTTAGCAGGGATGAGATTGGCCCGAGATTTGGAAGCGAGAAGCCTGATCGCCAAAAGTGACTCAAAATTGGTGACAAGACAGGTGAATAATGAATATCAAACAAGAGATCCTCAGCTGGCTAGATATAAGGAGAAGGCGGTAAAGTTGGCGGCCGATTTCGAAAGGTTTAAATTAATCCATGTGCCGAGGGATTAGAACGAGCGAGCCGACTTGTTGGCCAAGCTAGCCAGCACCCAAAGGAGAGGACAATTCAGGTCAATCATACATGAAAACCTGGAAGCACCAACGATAGACAGAGAAGAGGTTTGGAGTGTCGAAGAAAAAATAACATGGATGACGCCGTTGATCCAATTCCTGCAAGATGGTTGAATCACTGAAAATGGGGAAGATGCTAGAAGAATGGTGAAGGAAGCAGCAAAGTATACTCTAGTTGGTCAACGGTTATATAGGAGGGGTTTTGCCTTTCCCCTCCTCAAGTGTTTGGACAAGGAGGAAGCTGAGTACACGATGAAAGAAGTCCACAAAGGAATATGTGGGACACACATAGGAGGCGGGCCCTGGCAAGCAAAATTGCTAGGGCTGGTTATTACTGACCTACTTTGAAAAGTGATTGCATGAGTTATGTCAAGAGATGTGACAAATGCCAGAGGTTCGCTGAAGGACACAAGGCACCCCCCGAAAAGTTACATGCAATCACATCACCATGGCCGTTTTGCAAATGGGGGGTGGATATCTTAGGGCCGTTCCCCTTAGCACCGGGGCAAATCAAATTTCTGATTGTGGCGGTGGATTATTTCACCAAATGGATCGAAGCTGAGCGGGTCACCGTTATCTCTACGGAGAGAGTTAAAAGATTTCTATAGACAAAGATTATTTGCCGCTTCGGTCTTCCAGCCGAGATAGTATCGGATAATGGGACTCAATTTGCATCTAAGACCACGACAGAGTTTTGCAAGGGGTTGGGGATCAAGCAAATCTTCACATCGGTAGAACACCCTCAGACAAATGGTCAGGCGAAAGCCGCCAACAAGGTCATTCTGAAAGGACTGCGAAGGAGGTTGGAGGAAGCGAAGGGCTGGTGGGCCGAGGAGTTACCATAGGTGTTATGGTCGTACCACACTACCCCTCACTTGACGACAAATGAAACTCCATTCCGATTGACATTTGGAACAAAAGCAGTTATTCCTATAGAAATTGGAGAGCCATCGATACGCACAGCGCTGTTCGAGCCAAAAGCGAACGAAAATGAATTAAGAGCAAACCTAGACATGTTACAAGAGGTAAGAGAGGCGGCTCACATAAGAGAGTTTGCGATCAAGTCTAGAATCGCCAAGCTGTACAATCAAAGGGTGATCCCTCGCAGCTTCAGATCCCAATATTTGGTGCTGAGAAAAATGGTTCATAAGACTGAAAATAAAAAGCTAACACCCAAGTGGGAAGGTCCTTTTAGAGTCAAGAAAGAGGTAGGACGAAGAGCTTATCGGTTAGAGACGTTAAAAGGCAAAGAAATACCAAGAACTTGGAATTCCGCCTCCCTACGAATGCACTATAGTTGAACATTTATGAAATATCACTTTTATGCAGGACGCGGTGCACCATTAGTCGACCATGGGCTCACCTCGGATAAGTCCTACAAGTGCCACCTATACGGTCGGCCAAGGGCTTGCCTTGAATAATGTCCAAAGAGGGCAACTCAACAAAGTACCTTAAACTCGCCTCGGATAAGTCATATAAGTGTCACCTATACGATCTGTCAGGGGCTCGCCGCGGATAATGTCCAAAGAGGGAAACTCAACAAAGTTGACCTTAGACTCGCCTCGGATAAGTCCTATAAGTGCCACCTATACGGTCGGCCAGGGGCTCGCCTCGGATAATGTCTAAAGAGTGCAACTCAACAAAGTTGACCCTGGACTCGCCTCGGATAAGTCCTATAAGTGCCACCTATACGGTCGGCCAAGGGCTCGCCTCGGATAATGTCCAAAGAGGGCAACTCAACAAAGTTGACTCTGGAGTCGCCTCGGATAATGTCCAAAGAGGACAACTCAACAAAGTTGACCCTGGACACGCCTCGAATAAGTCCTATAAGTGCCACCTATACGGTCGGCCAGGGGCTCGCCTCGGATAATGTCCAAAGAGGGCAACTCAACAAAGTTGACCTTGGACTCGCCTCGGATAATGTCCAAAGAGGACAACTCAACAAAGTTGACCCTGGACTCGCCTCGGATAAGTCCTATAAGTGCCACCTATACGGTCGGCCAAGGGCTCGCCTCGGATAATGTCCAAAGAGGGCAACTCAACAAAGTTGACCCTGGACTCGCCTCGGATAAGTCCTATAAGTGCCACCTATACGGTGAGTGATGAGTCATAAAATGTACATCTTGAGTGGATCTAAGAAGGGCACCATTGAGCAACTCACGAGCTTAAAAGATGACTGTTAGCTAAGATCCAGATTTTTAATGGCCTAAACTTGAGTAAAACACAACCTGTGCTTAATCAAGGTTTTTAGCTAACTATCTTTTCATTGCAGGTTCAGCCAAGCTCAGCCCGCCATCAGAAGCCCAAGCCGAGAGCCTCTCGGCCAGGCCGAGACTCGACCCATGCAGGGAGCCCAGTCAGGTAGATCCAGGGGGAACGCCTCGTCAGCAATCCGAGCCACCTTGGGTCCAGCTCAGCTCCACGTCACTACCTGGAGTAGCTTGCAATGCAAGTCACAACAAGGGTAGAATAGGAATTGTACATGTAATTCTGTTGGCATCGTTAGTTGTGTCCACTCTTGTATAAATAGATAAAACTCTGAACGAATAGGGGCTTTTGGCATTCAAACCTTCCCGCGTCCATAATTTCTGAATTCTCTCTCGTTTTCTTCAACTCCACTCACGGTGGTGCACGGTGCTGTTAATGGCGTCTCTCTCAATTGAGGAGATGCAGGCTAGGAACTGAGCAGCTGAAGGTCACTGGAGGGAACCGATTGGAGCACCAACGTACTCCGGAGGACCTGAACCTCATCGTCTTAGTTAAAGGAGGTGAATCATCGTCGTCATCCATGGCGATTGTCGTGGAGGATGGAATCATCGAATCCAGGCCCTATGTTTGTATTTTGCTTTCAATATTACAAGTGTTTTCTTACTTCTGATTTCTGTTGCAATTCTGAAATCTAAGTTCACTTACTGCGTTGCAATTGCACATGGTAACGGAACAATTCTAAACTAAGCCGATTGGAACTGGTTTAGCTAATTCAGTAGGTAATCACTTAACGATTGTTAATTGAGAATCTAAAATCAGCTTGAACTTAATCTCTGCCAACTGATGAGGTGGCGATTGTGTAAATCCTCGGTATGGTAAGGGACGGATCTTTGGCGATTGCCATAAGAACACTGGAGGCTGATGAGGACTGTAATTGGAGTGATTGAATCAGAAAGAACTTGATTATTGGAACTAAACATGAACGCAGTAATAGCAATAGCATTAGGAGTAGCGTAATTGCATTTGATTATAGTTAACCTCTGTTTTGATTCCAATTTCATTCCAACCCCCCCTTGTTTACTGCCTTTAAGTCTGAGACAGAGGTAGTCCATTTCTGTAGCTTATGTCTGCACTTAACCGAGACCAAGCCGGATCGTCTCAGTTGAGGTTGACTCGGCTCAGTCTCTGTTGAGAGCAACTCAGCCATTGCCGAGACGAGTCGGTATTTTACACTTAGATTCTATTTCTGTTTGCATCACACTAAATCACAACTGAGCACACTGTGTCCTTGAGAAGAATGACCTAGGGTTAGCTATACTATAGTTAGCTTTAGTTATTTGATAAGCACGTAAAACGACTGGAAAACACGTTACATCAAATTGGTGTCGTTGCCGGGGATACAAGTTCTTTTGTGTTTCGGTGTGCCAAGTAAACCGAGTCGAATCCGAGTTGTAAGAAGTTTTGTTTAGAGTTGTTGAGTTTGAATTTGTCAATAAATATCTACGTGAATTCACTGTTAAACAAAAACAAATATATACATATAAGTACAGTAGAATTTCTAAATCTGCATTGCATTTAATTTTGCAGTACATATTGACCACATTCTGTTTTTAGTAGAATTAATTGCTGCTTTAGTTACTTTGAATTCTGCATAATGCATGACTAGGAGTAGTATTGACCCATTGCATGTTTTTGATCCAGAAATAGAACTAACTTTACGCAGATTGCGAAAAATTAGAAATACCACAGTAAATATTAGTAGTGGTGTAAATTTTGCCATTAACTCTGACCAGTTTTGTACTGACTATTTTATTACTAGTACTAACAATTTCACAGAGCCAGGGCAGATGGAACACCAAGACAGGACGTTGAAAAAACTAGCCACTTCGGATGTGGTGTACCAACCATGGTGTATCCAGTATCCACAACTGGAGCCGGCTCAGACATACGAATTGAAGTCTGGTTTTATACATTTGCTGCCTAAATTTCATGGTCTTGCACAAGAAGACCCCCACAAGCATCTCAAAGAATTCCACGTGGTTTGTTCCACAATGAGGCCGCAGGGAATCCCAGAAGATTACATCAAGATAAAGGCATTTCCATTCTCCCTGGATGGAGCCGCAAAGGACTGGCTATATCTACAGCCAGCACTTTTTAACACCTGGGGAGACATGAAATGGACCTTCCTAGAAAAATTCTTCCCAGCTTCTAGGACTGCGACCATCAGGAAGGAAATATGTGGGATAAGGCAGCATACAGGAGAAACTCTGCACGAGTACTGGGAGCGCTTCAACAAGCTCTGTGCCACCTGTCCTCACCATCAGATCAGCGAGCAGCTACTGATCCAATACTTTTACGAAGGATTATCGATGATGGACAGGAGTATGATCGATGCAGCTAGTGGAGGAGCTCTAATGGAAAAAACACCAGTAGCAGCAAGGCATCTGATCTCGAATATGGCAAGCAACACTCAACAATTTGGGATCAGAGGGCTGAATCAGTCTTGGCCAGTGAACGAAATCGGTGCAGCCTCCAACCAAAGGCTGGAGAACCAGCTGACCGAGCTGACATCCTTGGTGAGACAACTGGCCGTTAGTCAACATCATCCAGCCATAGCAGCGAAGGTCTGTGGGATATGTGCTTCGGTGGAACATCCGACTAATCTGTGCCCCACTCTCCAAGAGACCGAGTCTGGTCAAACCGAAAGTATTGGAGCCGTAGGAGGATTCCAGTATGGGAAGCAACCTTATCAGAACCGGCAGTTTGATAATCAACCATATAGGAAACAACCGTTTCGGCAGAGCCCACAACAAGGTCCATATGCAGCTCAAAAAGCCGGATTCATGCCAAATGCACCCTATGGAGTATCTGGTTATCAGCAGCCGAGTCCGCAATATACAGCACCATCCTTCCCACCACAGCAACAGAGAACTCCTACTCAAGGCAATCTACTGTCACTGGAAGATTTAATGAAGCAGTTGGCAACAAGTAACGTGGAATTTCAACAATCAGTAAGTTCCAGCAATTTACAATTCCAGCAAAATATGACCGCCACCATCCAGGATCTCAAGATGCAAATAGGATAGCTAGCAAATACTGTGAGCGAGTTACAGTCAGCCGGCTCAAGCAGCCTCCCCTCTCAATCCGTTCCGAATCCGAGAGGGAATGCTCATGCAGTGACATTGAGAAGCGGTAAGGAATTACCTCAGCCTGAACAGCATCAGGAGCCGCAACCAGCTGAAGCCTACTCTGAAGCATTAGCCAACTCACAGTCTCGTCCAGAGACAACTGTCCCGTTACCATTTCCATCCCAGACTGTCTCGGCAAAGAAACCAAATTCTGATGACGAGCTGTTGAAGATGTTCTGGAAGGTGGAAATCAACATTCCACTTCTCGATGCGATCAAGCAAATTCCAAAGTACGCAAAATTCCTCAAGGAATTATGCGTACACAAAAGAAGAAAGATGAAGGGGAATCGAGAACTTGGAGGTGTAGTCTCAAGCTTAAATAGGAATAATCCCACTGCAGGAATTTCACAGGTCTTACCAAAGAAGTGCCGCGACCCCAGTATCTTCTCGGTCCCATGCACTATTGGTGATTGCACATTTGCTGATGCTATGTTGGACCTGGGAGCGTCAATCAACGTCATGCCTGCATCAACTTATAGGTCCCTCAATTTCGGAGATCTAGAACCCACAACGATGACTATTCAGCTTGCTAATAAAAGCATCGTGCAACCCTTGGGAGTTCTCGAAGATGTCCTAGTCCAAGTGAACGAATTAATATTTTCAGCTGATTTCTATGTGCTCGACATGGAGGACGAGACATCAGGGAAAGGATCAACCTTAATACTGGGAAGGACATTTTTAATGACAGCAAGGACAAAGATTGACGTACATGCTGGAACGCTCTCGATGGAATTCGGTGACACATTGGTGCAGTTCAATATTTTTGAAGCCATGAAGCACCCCACCGAAGACCACTCCCTCTTTGGTATAGACATAATGGAAGAGCTAGTGGAGGAATACTTCCAACTAGGCAGTTGCACTGAGGGAATGGAAGACCTTGCTGAAACTACTGAAGTGAGTAGCTGCTCAAAGGCTAACCATACGAGAGTACTGGAGACCCCAGACTTTGAGGATGATCATAGTGGCATTAGCAACTTGGTGTTTGAAGAAGAATTAACCAAGTTAATAAACCAAGTTTGCTACCCCAAGCCCTCAGAGAGTGAGAATAGTGTAGAGGTAAAAGTTGCCGAGACTAAAAAGCTTATACCTGCACAGTTGGCAACCATATTCACGACCGAAGTGAAGTCGGCCAAAGAAGGCCGAGTCAATGCAAGGTCAAAAGTCAACTCGGCCGACGAGTCAAACACACAAGCCGACACACTAGCCGACAAGTTAATAAACCAAGTTTGCTACCCCAAGCCCTCAGAGAGTGAGAATAGTGTAGAGGTAAAAGTTGCCGAGACTAAAAAGCTTATACCTGCACAGTTGGCAACCATATTCACGACCGAAGTGAAGTCGGCCAAAGAAGGCCGAGTCAATGCAAGGTCAAAAGTCAACTCGGCCGACGAGTCAAACACACAAGCCGACACACTAGCCGAAACCATTTCGGCCAGTAAAGACCAGACTCAACCCAAGAAGCTCATCGATATGCCCGGATCCGAGACCGAAACTACACAAGCAGTCAAAGCCGACCTCAATTCGCCAAGAACCAAAGCCATCCTTCCGCGTCGGCCGACGCAGCACAAGGCCGAGATCATGATGGCAACCCTAATGCCGAGTCTAGAACAAGCCGGCCAGACGGATCCGAGAGCTGAAACTCAGGAATCTCCATCTCCACCACCCATGGAGCTGAAACCGTTGCCTAGCCACCTAAAATATGCATACTTGGACAGTGAACAGCAGCTCCCGGTCATTGTAGCCAGCAACCTCCTCCTAGAGCAAGAAGACAAGTTGTTGGAAGTCCTTAGGCAACACAAACAGGCAATTGGGTGGAAACTTTCTGACCTTCAAGGTATCAACCCCTCCATATGCATGCACAGAATATTAATGGAGGAGGACATTAAGCCCATAAGGCAACAGCAACGAAGGCTGAATCCT
The DNA here is from genome assembly GCA_025330945.1 of Mucuna pruriens. Taxonomy (NCBI): domain Eukaryota; kingdom Viridiplantae; phylum Streptophyta; class Magnoliopsida; order Fabales; family Fabaceae; genus Mucuna; species Mucuna pruriens. Next base: position 924,185 of record JAENHJ010000536.1, read on the forward strand.
ACCATCTTGGACGTAGTCAAAAAAGAAGTCACAAAGCTACTTACTGCAGGCATCATCTACCCTATATCAGACAGCCAATGGGTGAGTCCTGTACAAGTAGTGCCAAAGAAGTCTGGGATGACTGTCACGAAAAACCAACAAGACGAGTTGGTACCTACGAGGATTCAAAACAGCTGAAGGGTGTGCATCGATTACAGAAGATTAAATCAGGCAACCCGCAAGGATCACTTTCCTTTGCCTTTTATTGACCAGATACTGGAAAAGATAGCAGGGAAATCCCATTACTGTTTTCTGGATGGATTCTCAGGATACATGCAAATACACATTGCATCGGAGGATCAACATAAGACCACTTTCACATGCCCATTTGGTACTTTTGCATACACCTGCATGCCATTCGGCCTATGCAACGCTCCGAGCACATTTCAACGTTGCATGATGAGCATCTTCTCGGATTTGCTACAGGATTGCATGGAGGTGTTTATGGATGACTTCACGGTGTATGCAGAATCATTTGACGCATGCCTGAACAACCTGTCCAAGGTGTTGAAGAGATGCATGGACACGAACTTGGTTCTCAACTTCGAAAAATGCCATTTCATGGTGACCGAGGGAATAGTGTTGGGACACCTGGTCTCCAACAGAGGCATCGAAGTGGACAAGGCGAAAATAGACATAATCACTTCCCTTCCAAGCCCCGCTTCTGTGCGGGAAGTTTGCTCATTTTTGGGACATGCAGGTTTTTATAGAAGGTTCATCAAGGACTTCAGCAAAATAGCTCTGCCTCTATCCAAACTCCTCTAGAAGGATGTGGATTTCTACTTTGACCAGCCCTGCATTGAGGCATTTCAGGAGCTGAAGAACAAACTTACGTCCGCACCCATCCTGCAAGCACCAAGCTTGGACCTGCCATTTGAGCTCATGTGCGACGCATCCAATTCGGCACTAGGAGCTGTTCTCGGCCAAAGAGCGGGAGTCGGCCAACCATCCCATGTTATTGCGTATGCGTCCAGAACCATGGACTCGGCCCAGAAAAATTACACGACGATTGAGAAGGAACTCCTGGCAATTGTGTTTGCCTTGGATAAGTTTCGTTCCTACCTTCTCAGTTCTAAGATAGTCGTGTTCTCCGATCACGCGGCTCTAAAGTACTTGCTGAAGAAGCCGAATGCCAAGCCGAGACTGATCCGGTGGATGCTTCTTCTCCAAGAATTCGACTTAGAAATCAGAGATAAGAAAGGTGCTGAGAATTCTGTAGCGGACCACCTCAGCAGGATTGAAAGAGAAAGCGAACAATTGCCTATCCGAGACGAGTTCCCCGACGAGCAACTCCTGCACCTCAAGATGGCCACACCATGGTTTGCAGATATTTGTAATTTCGTGGCAACATCTCAATTTCCACCTGAGGCATCTCGAACTTACAAAGAGAAGATCAGAAGTGATTCTAAGTACTACGTATGGGATGACCCCTATCTATGGAGATTATGCAGTGATAAGATCATCCGCAGGTGCATTCCTGATACCGAGATCAAGTCGGTCCTCCACTTCTGCCATTCGGCCCCTGGAGGGGGCCACTACGGCTCATCTCGGACTGCCAGGAAGGTGCTTGATTGTGGCTTCTATTGGCCTTTTATTTTCAGAGATGTTCATCAATTCGTCTCCACCTGCGACAGATGCCAAAAGGCAGGGATGGCCTTGAACCAAAGACATGAAATGCCCCAACAACCCATTTTGTTATGCGAAGTCTTTGATGTCTGGGGCATAGATTTTATGGGGGCCATTCCCAATCTCCAATGGCTATTCATACATCCTGCTTGCCGTCGATTATGTATCAAGATGGGTAGAAGCCATTCCCACCAGAACCAATGATGCCAAGGTAGTAGTGGACTTTCTCAAGTCCAATATCTTCTGCAGGTTTGGTGTTCCCAAAATACTCATCAGTGATCAGGGAAGTCACTTCTTCAATAGAGCAATGGCCACCCTTCTTCAGAAATATGGGGTAGCACACAAGATAGCCACAGCATACCACCCCTAGACAAATGGGCAAGCTGAAGTGTTTAATAGGGAAATCAAGCATACACTGCAAAAGATGACAAATCCCAGCAGGAAGGACTGGAGTAGACTCCTTGAGGATGCTCTATGGGCACATAGGACCGCATACCGAACACCTCTAGGGATGTCTCCCTAACGGGTTGTTTTCAGGAAAACCTGTCACCTCCCTGTGGAGCTCGAGCACAAAGCTTACTGGGCAGTTAAGCAATGCAACATGGCCTATGACCAAGCAGGAGAGCATAGGAAGTTCCAACTTCAAGAATTAGATGAACTTCACATGGAAGCCTACGAAAACGCCAGGATCTACAAGCAAAAAGTGAAAAAGTTTCACGACCAAAATATCCTAAGGAAAGCTCTCCATATTGGCCAAAAAGTGTTGCTATTCAATTCCAGATTAAAGCTCATAGCAGGTAAGCTTCGTTCCAGATGGGATGGACCTTTTGTTATTACTAACATATTTCCCCATAGTGTAGTACAACTAAGGGAAGAACGGACCAACCGCACCTTTCAGGTCAATGGGCACCAAGTCAAACCTTTCCTCGAAGGTCCAGCACCAATTGGAGAGAACATAGAGAACATTTCATTGGTGGAGCCGACTCCACCAGATGGCATTGCCTAGGCCGACTTGGTCAACCCCTCCTATCTAAGCATTGAGGGCAATGCCGAGATTAAGTGTGTGTGTGTGGGGGGGGGGGGGGGGGTTCTGTCCATCTGGGCCTAATCATTCACGTCATATCTGCCCTTCTCTTCTCTAACTTTTTAATTCCCTCTAACTTTTTCATTTCATTTCTTACATATCTGATATACTATTTTAAGTCTCATTAGTATTTTTGCTGCTTAAGTTTGTGTTTAATAAAAGAGTCTCCACTGTCGAGTCTGCCACAGCCGGAATGGCCTCATCCTAGCAGAATTACGTGTCCAAAAAGAAGAGAGGAAATTCCTTGCTGAGTCCGAGAGTCTGATGAGCCAACAGAAGGAATCTCTTCATTCCCGAGCAAAAGTTGTCGTGCCTGAAGAGAGCCAAACCTCTGGCTCCTAAGTGGTAAGTGGCGAAAATGGGAAGAGGGAACCTTCAGAGTGAAGAAACAGAATCAGCCAGTGTGAGAATTTGAGCCTTGCAACAGAGATGGCTTACACTCTACCACCTCCCTTCTTTCTGAGTGAATTTTGCAAGCATGTTAATTGTGTGTGCTGAATTTTGCCTTAACTCTCTGGATACAACTGTTTTACACATGCAGGAATGAAATGATCTAGGCCATATTTCTTATGAGCCTAGAGCCAAATAAGTTGTCCAAAAACAAGCTGACCCTTGTCACCCCCTTTTTGAGCCTAAATTGACCACTTTTTCTTGCAGCTCACTACAAGCCGAGGCCAAAAAAACCATTCTTACCTCACCCTCGAGAAGCCGAGGAGCCGTGGAATCATCTTGGGAGTGAGTTAGAATCAAGTGTGGGGGAAGTCTAGGGAGCAGAATTCGGTCAAAAAGCAGCTGAAGGTTCAGAAGAAGGAAAAAGGAGAGAAAATGGAATGAAAGAAAAGAAAAGAAAGTACATAAAAACAGAAAGCAAGCAGCTGAAATAAACAAAATCAGCAAGCTGCATGAGTAGAAGAAAGAAAGAATGTAAAACGGCGAGTAAATAAAGATCAAAGGAGACCACAGCAACCGGGACTTCCCTCATACTGGTTACACTCACTCCCCATTGCTCCTCCCCTCCCCGTGGGTCCTGAAGCTAGTTTTCTTAAATCCATTCGACCCATAACCTCAACCTCGCTACAAGCCAAAAAAGTCCTAGTGATCATAACTGTTGTGTTTCGCAGGTGTAAGAGGAGAGCTTTGTCAAGATATGGTAACACCAATCCCATGCAATGCTGAGTGTAAACACAGCCCAGACACTTGAGAGAAGCGAGAAAATTGAACACATGAGTAAAAGTTCTATCACTCTAGGGGCACCCCTTCCCAATTGGAAACCATGAAGGCCCTTGAGAACCAAAGGAAGTAGCTCCCTGATTGCATGAGCGCCTTGAACCGGGATGAAGAGAGGCCGACTCTGTAGAGTCAGCTTAAGGAAATCAAACAGAAGAATCTCTCACTAAAGTCACCCTTAATTAAGTCATATGTTTTGCCCAGGAGTGCAAAAGGCTAAGTGTGGGGGTTTGATGAGTCATAAAATGTACATCTTAAGTGGATCTAAGAAGGGCACCATTGAGCAACTCACGAGCTTACAAGATGACTGTTAGCTAAGATCCAAATTAATGGCCTAAACTTGAGTAAAACACAACCTGTGCTTAATCAAGGTTTTTAGCTAACTATCTTTTCATTGCAGGTTCAGCCAAGCTCAGCCCGCCATCAGAAGCCCAGGCGGAGAGCCTCTCGGCCAGGCCGAGACTCGACCCATGCAGGGAGCCCAGTCAGGTAGATCCAGGGGGAACGCCTCGTCAGCAATCAGAGCCACCTTGGGTCCAGCTCAACTCCACGTCACTACCTGGAGTAGCTTGCAACGCAAGTCACAGCAAGGGCAGAATGGGAATTGTACATGTAATTCTGTTAGCATCGTTAGCTGTGTCCACTCTTGTATAAATAGATAGAACTCTGAACGAATAGGGGCTTTTGGCATTCAAACCTTCCCGCGTCCATAATTTCCGAATTCTCTCTCGTTTTCTTCAACTCCACTCACGGTGGTGCACGGTGCTGTTAATGGCGTCTCTCTCGATTGAGGAGATGCAGGCTAGGAACTGAGCAGCTGAAGGTCACTGGAGGGAACCGATTGGAGCACCAACGTACTCCGGAGGACCTGAACCTCATCGTCTTAGTTAGAGGAGGTGAATCATCGCCGTCATCCATGACGATTGTTGTGGAGGATGGAATCATCGAATCCAGGCCCTGTGTTTGTATTTTGCTTTCAATATTACAAGTGTTTTCTGACTTCTGATCTCTGTTGCAATTCTGAAATCTAAGTTCACTTACTGCGTTGCAATTGCACATGGTAATGGAACAATGCTAAACTAAGCCGATTGGAACTGGTTTAGCTAATTCAGTAGGTAATCACTTAACGATTGTTAATTGAGAATCTAAAATCAGCTTGAACTTAATCTCTACCAACTGATGAGGTGGCGATTGTGTAAATCCTCGGTATGGTAAGGGACGGATCTTTGGCGATTTCCATAAGAACACTGGAGGCTAATGAGGACTGTAATTGGAGTGATTGAATCAGAAAGAACTTGATTATTGGAACTAAACATGAACGCAGTAATAGCAATAGCATTAGGAGTAGCGTAATTGCATTTGATTATAGTTAACCTTTGTTTTGATTCCAATTTCATTCCAAGCCCCCCTTGTTTACTACCTTTAAGTCTGAGACAGAGGTAGTCCACCTTTGTAGCGTCTGTCTGCACTTAACCGAGACCAAGCTGGATCGTCTCTGTTGTGGTTGACTCGGCTCAGTCTTTGTTGAGAGCAACTCAGCCATTGCCGAGACGAGTCGGTATTTTACACTTAGATTCTACTTCTGTTTGCATCACACTAAATCACAACTGAGCTCACTATGTCCTTGAGAAGAATGACCTAGGGTTAGCTATACTATAGTTAGCTTTAGTTATTTGATAAGTGCGTAAAACGACTGAAAAACATGTTACATCAGTGAGCCAGAGGCTCGCCTCGGATAATGTCCAAAGAGGGCAACTCAACAAAGTTGACCCTGGACTCGCCTCGGATAAGTCCTATAACTGGCACCTATACGGACGGCCAGGGGCTTGCCTTGGATAATGTCCAAAGAGGGAAACTCAACAAAGTTGACCCTGGACTCGCCTCGGATAAGTCCTATAAGTGCCACTTATACGGTCGGCCAAGGGCTCGCCTCAAATAATGTCCAAAGAGGGCAACTCAACAAAGTTGACCCTAGACTCGACTCAGATAAGTCCTATAAGTGCCACTTATACGGTCAGCCAGGGGCTCGCCTTGGCTAAGTCCTATAAGTGCCACCTATACGGTCGGCTAGGGGCTCGCCTCGGATAATGTCCAAAGAGGGCAACTCAACAAAGTTGACCTTGGACTCGCCTCAGATAAGTCCTATAAGTGCCACCTATATGGTCGGCCATGGGCTCGCCTCGGATAATGTCCAAAGAGGACAACTCATCAAAGTTGACACTGGATTCGCCTCGTATAAGTCCTATAAATGCCACTTATACGATCGGCCAGGGGCTCGCCTTAGATAAAGTCCAAAGAAGGCAACTCTACAAATTTAACCCTGAAATCACCTCAGATATTGCATGCAAGAGCCACCGACACGGTCAGCCTAGAACTCACTCCAAACAAAGGACTAAGATAATAGGAACAGCTAGCGAGGCCCGACTGACCTCCAAGAAGAGAAATTCCCTAAGTTACCTTAAAAGGGTTAACCCATGGGTGTCTCAGGATTAAGGATGAAAGCTTAAAAGTAAAGGAGTATTGAAACCATTATATAGGAGTACGCTCTTACTTGAATAAAGGAAAAGAAAAAGCATGAAAACAGTAGAATGAAATGCGGGTTAAAATCTTAGTCGTGAAAACATGGCGCAGCAGTGTACCCAAAAGAGATACAAAGTTAAAATAAACATAAATTCAAGCCAATGTTCCAGTATTAAAATAAGGTCTACAAAGAAAAATCAAGAGGCCGGGGACCCTAGGGGAGTCTCCACAGATACCAAACAGTCATCTATAATCTTCGTGAAAGGATCGGCCTCTGAAACATCAATGGAAGGGTGAAGCAATTTGACTTGCCCAATGGCACGCTCGAAACCCACCTCGTACTAATCTACGATGTTAATACCTTGTTGGTAGATGGTCTTGTCACGTTCCTCAATGGTGTCTTGGGCAGATTTGAGAGATTCTTCCATCGATTTTATTTCATCTTGATGAGCCACCTCCAGTTCAGCGACATCCTCACGAAGCTTCCTCACTTCGACTTGGAGCGAATCGTTCCCTAGCTCCAAATCCGACTTCGCTTGCAGCAACTCCACCTTGGCGTCCAAAAGCTTCCCGTTCATTTTCTGGGTCACCCGCAGAGCTTCCTGAAGTTTTTCGGTGGAAAGCCGGTAGTTGTTAAGCTTGGTCTTACCTTTGAGAAGGGCCAAAGACAATTTGCGGTTCTCCTCTTCAAAGCTTTTGCTGTGTTCTGCCCAAGATGTCCGTTCGGTCTCCAAGTTTCCGAATTTCTTCTCAGCGGCACGAACTAGGGCGAACCCATGGGCAGCATATTGTTGGAGGGCAACATAGATCCCAATAAGGCCTAAGCGCTCCACATCTTGCTCTAGCGAAGAAGAGGCCAGGGTTTGATCCGTTGCCAGAAGAAAAGATTCGTAAAGTAGTGGCTGAGGGTCAGAAGGAAGAGGCACCGATACGTCGTGACCGACGAAGACATCATCCATATGAACTTCCTCGTTGATGGTGGGCGTTTTTCAGTCGTTTTACGCGCTTATCAAATAACTAAAGCTAACTATAGTATAGCTAACCCTAGGTCATTCTTCTCAAGGACACAGTGCGTTCAATTGTGAATTGGTGTCAAGTAAACGGAAGTAGAATCTGAGATGTAGAGTACTGACTCGTCTCGGCAATGGCCGAGTTGCTCTCAACAGAGACTGAACCGAGTCGGTCTCAATAGAGACAGTCCGGCTTGGTCTTGGCTGAGTGCAGACAAACGCTACAGAGATGGACTATCTCTGTCTCAGACTTATAAAGCAGTAAACAGGGGGGTTGGACTGCAAGTAAAGCAGAAAGTAAACTAAGACTACGAATGCAGTAAACATATACTACTGTTACTAGTTATCTATTATTATTATTATATAACTGTGTTCATGTTCAGTTCCATTAGTTCAAGTCCAGTCCAGATTCCACACTCCAGTTCTCAGTCCATATCAGCCTTTGGTAGTCTTATGACGATCGCCAAACATTCGTCCATTGCCATACCGAGGAATTACTCAATCGCTACCTCATCAGTTGGCAGGGATTAAGTGCAGAGCTGACTTTAGGTTCTCTATTAACAATCGTTAAATGATTACCTACTATATTAGTTAAACCAGTTCCAATCGGCTTAGCTTAACATTGTTCACGTCTCAAATGCAATCGCGATTCAATTCATGAATTAAAGAAGAGGAAAGGAGAAAGGAGATATGAAATGCAGAATGAAATCGATTAACAGAAACAGAATACAAATACAGTGGTCCTGAGTTCAGATGGATCCATCTTCCACGATGATCGTCATGGTTGATGGTGGTGGTTCACCTCCGTTAGCTTGAGCGTTGAGGATCAGCTCCACCAGAGTGCGTCAGTAATCTGATCGGTCCCTTCTGGCAGACTTCGGCTTCCCAGTCTCAGACCTACACTTCCTCAATCGAGAGAAATGCCAATACAGCACCGTGCACCACCAGGAATGGAGGGATGAAGACGAGGAGATGGAGTAAATGAAGTGTATTAGGAGTGAATTCAAAAACAGAACCCATAAAAAAGTGCACAGCTCTTCCTATATATACACGAGCTGTGATATGCTAATCCTCACGAATCCTAACAGAATTACATTGTGAAAGATCCTATTCTACCCCTATGCGGATCTTCTAACGTGACATGGCAGATCTCCTAGGAGTGACATGGCAGTTGAGCTAACGCTGAGATGGCCACCGAGTTGGATAGCTGATGTGGTCAATACAATTGGGCCTCTCTACTGGGCTGTTGGGCTGCAAGGCCTGGGTTGCCGAGACGACTCTGGTCCGGCCGAGATGGGGTCGGTCTGATCAGGATGACTTCATTTCGGCTGAGACTCCTTTTGTTGACCTTGGTCAACTCGGCTTGACCTGCAGAAGAGGGAGTGACACTTTTATTAGCTAAGAAATCTGATTTAACACAAATTTGCGTTTTCTCTGGGCTGCAAGGCCTGGGTTGCCGAGACGACTCTGGTCCGGCCGAGATGGGGTCGGTCTGATCAGGATGACTTCATTTCGGCTGAGACTCCTTTTGTTGACCTTGGTCAACTCGGCTTGACCTGCAGAAGAGGGAGTGACACTTTTATTAGCTAAGAAATCTGATTTAACACAAATTTGCGTTTTCTCTGTATTCAAACCCATAGAATGAATCTTAGCTAACAATCCTTCTTAAGCACAAAATAGTCTTGCAAACCTCCTTCTTAGGTGTCTAAAAGATGCATAAATTATGACTCATCACACCCCCACACTTACCCTTTTTGCACTCCTGTGCAAAATAAAATGAAAATCAACAAGAGGAAATTTTTAAAGACAGAAAATAATTTTTCACTTGGCTTCCTTCAGTTCAACCGAGACAGAGTCGGTCCTCATTCACTCTGAGATCGAGATACTCTAACAATCCGGCAATTACTCTTTCCGCGCTCTAGGCAAATTCATGACCCGCAAACAAGAGAAGGTAACCAAGGGTGACAGAGCTCTCTTTTAGGAAAATAACTCCCTCATTTCTCACGTGTTTGGGGCTTGTATTTACACTCAACATTCATGGAACTGATATCACCATACTTTGGCAAATCTCTCTTCTTACACCTGCAAAAACACACACAGTTATGATCACTAGGACTTCTTTTCGGTTTGTAACGAGGCCGGGTCACGGGTAGGATAAAACATGAGAAAACTAGCTTCAGGACCCACGAGGAAGAGAGGGGCAATGGGGAGTAAGCTTTATCAGCCTGAGGGATAACTCAGAATGCTGTCAATTCCTCCTTCTTACTGCTGCCAGCTCATTTTCTGTTCTTTTCTTATTATTCACTTTTATGCAGCTATTTCTCTCTTTGTCCGTTTCAGCTCAGATTTTCAGCTGCTGCTTCCTCTTTTTCTCTTTTCTTTCTTTCACTCGCTTTTATTCTTTTTTGCATTTTTCGAGCCTTAGAGGGTGCTGAACAACCTTTTGCTTCCTGGAGTTCCCCCACACTTGATCATGACTTACTCCCAAAACAATTCCAAAGCTCCTCTGCTCCTCGAGGGTGAGGTTGATTCATGGTTTTTCTGGCCTTGGCTTATAGTGAGCTGTTTAGGAGGAATGGTTATATTAGGCTCAAAAGGGGTAAACAACAAACACATTTGTTCAGGTAGGCTTTATTTGGCTCAGGGCTTATAAGAAACATGGCCTAGATCATGTCATTCCTGCATGTGAGAACAGTTGTATCCAGAGAGTTAAGGCAAAATGTAGAGTATGCAGTTAACATGAATGCAAAAATCTCATTAGAAGAAGAAGAATGGCAAGATGTAAGCCATCAATATTTACAAGGGCTCAAAATCTCACACAGGTTGTATTTTGCTCTATCATAGAGGGTTTCCTTCTTAGCTTCTCAATCAATTATTGACTAGAGCACAAAAGTTTCATTCCTCTCAAGCTAGAGAAATCTCTTGCCACAGTTGCAGAGTTACTTCCTACTGACTTATTCAAACTTTCAGAAGCCAGTTCAAGATTCTTTTCAAAACAATTTTTACTTTTGACCGTCCACTGGGAAATTCTGATTAGGAGGACAGATTAAAGGTAAATGACAAGATTGAACTCTGCCAGGCCGAAGATGTTCCGGATCCGGCTTAGGCAGCTTTTATTGAAAAACATGACAGATGACGCACTAAAGGAGAACGACGCAATTGAAATAAAGCAACAAAGTGATTAAAACTAACAAACAAAAATTAAAATTGGCGGAGTTCAGGGGAGTGGGGACAGAGTTAAGACACAGCAGTTGAGATGACTGTATATTTATCCCCCCCCACACTGAAAATCTGCAGTGTCCTCAATGCGAGGCAGGATCATCTGGAGATGCTGGTTCCATCAATGATATTATCTCCATGTCATGAGTGATAGGAGCTGGACCTTCATGGAATGGCTTAATCTGATGCCCATTTACCTGGAAGGTGCTGTTGCTGTGTTCATCTGTTAGCTGTACTGCCCCATGGGGAAACACATTAGTGATAATAAAAGGCCCATCCCATCTAGAACGTAGTTTACCTGCAATAAGCTTGAGGCGTGAGTTAAACAAGAGGACTTTCTGGCCAACTCGGAATTCTTTTCTCAGGATCTGCTGGTCATGGAATCGCTTGATTTTCTGCTTGTAGAACCTGGAGTTTTCATATGCTTCCAAGCGGAGTTCATCTAGCTCTTGCAGCTGAAATTTTCTCTGCTCTCCTGCTTGGTCATAGGCCAGATTGCATTGTTTAACAGCCCAGTATGCTCTGTGTTCTAACTCCACAGGAAGGTGACAGGCTTTGCCGAAAACAATCCTATAGGGAGACATCCCTAAAGGTGTCCGGTATGCGGTTCTATGTGCCCAGAGAGCATCCTTAAGGAGGCGGCTCCAGTCCTTCCTGTTGGGATTGGTCATCTTTTGCAATGTTTTCTTGATTTCCCTGTTGAACACTTCTGCTTGGCCATTTGTTTGGGGGTGGTAGGCAGTAGCAATTCTGTGTGCTACTCCATATTTTTGAAGAAGGGAAGCCATAGCTCTGTTACAGAAGTGACTGCCTTGGTCACTTATGAGTGCTTTTGGCACACCGAACCTGCAGAAAATATTGGACTTAAGAAAGTCCACAACCACTCTTGAATCATTGGTTCTGGTGGCAACGGCTTCTACCCATCTGGATACATAGTCCACGGCCAGCAGAATGTATGAGTAACCATTGGAGACTGGGAATGGTCTCATGAAATCTATTCCCCAGACATCAAAAATTTCACAGAATTGGATGGGTTGCTGGGGCATTTCATGCCTTTTGTTCATGGCCACTCCTGCTTTTTGGCAATTCTCGCAGGTGGAGACGAATTCATGCACTTCCCTGAAGATAGTTGGCCAGTAAAGGCCACAGTCTAGTACTTTCTTGGCAGTCCGAGTTGATCCATAGTGACCGCCTCTAGGTGCCGAGTGGCAAAACTGGAGAACCGAATTGAACTCGGCTTCAGGAATGCACCTGCGGATGACCTTGTCACTGCATAGTCTCCAAAGGTAGGGATCATCCCAAATGTAGTATTTGGCATCGCTTCGGAGTTTATCTTTGTATGCCCGAGATGCCTCTGGTGGAAACCGTGATGCTGCAACAAAGTTACAAATGTCAGCAAACCATGTGGAGACGTTTTAATATGTAGCAAGTGCTCATCAGGGAACTCGTCTCGGATAGGCATCCGTTCGCTTTCTTTCTCAATTCTGCTCAGATGATCTGCTACAGAATTCTCAGCACCCTTCTTGTCTCTGATTTCCAGGTTGAATTCTTGAAGAAGAAGTATCCACCTAATCAATCTTGGCCTAGCATCGGGCTTCTTCAGCAAGTACCTCAAGGCAGCATGGTCAGAGAACACAATTACCTTGGAACCGAGAAGGTAGGAACGGAATTTGTCTACGGCAAAAACTATTGCCAAGAGCTCCTTCTCAGTTGTTGTGTAGTTTTGCTGGGCCGGATCCATAGTTCTGGATGCATAGGCTACCACGTGCACTGGTTGGCCGGCTCGAGCTCTTTGGCCGAGAACGGCTCCTAATGCCGAGTTGGATGCATCACACATTAATTCAAAGGGGATGTCCCAGTCTGGTGCTTGCAGAATAGGTGCGGATGTGAGTCTTCTCTTCAGCTCCTGAAATGCTTCCATACAGGGCCGGTCAAAGTTGAATTCCACATCCTTCTGTAGCAGCTTGGACAGAGGCAAGGCAAGTTTACTGAAATTTTTGATGAATCTCCTGTAAAAGCCTGCGTGTCCTAGGAATGAGCGAACCTCCCGCACAGAAGCGGGGTTTGGAAGGGAAGTAATGGTATCTATTTTTGCTTTGTCTACCTCGATGCCCCTGTTGGAGACCAGGTGTCCCAACACTATTCCTTCAGTCACCATGAAGTGACATTTTTCAAAATTGAGCACAAGATTTGTGTCAATGCATCTCTTCAACACTCTTGATAGATTACTCAGGCATGCATCAAATGAATCGGCATATACCGTGAAGTCATCCATGAATACCTCCATGCAGTCCTGCAGCAAGTTCGAGAAGATGCTCAGCATGCAACGTTGAAATGTGCTCGGAGCATTATAGAGGCCAAATGGCATGCGTGTGTACGCAAAGGTACCAAATGGGCAGGTGAAGGTTGTCTTATGTTGATCTTCAGGGGCTATATGAATTTGCATGTAGCCTGAGAATCCATCAAGAAAGCAGTAATGGGATCTCCCTGCTAATTTTTCAAGCATTTGGTCAATGAAAGGCAGAGGAAAGTGATCCTTGTGAGTTGCTTGATTCAATCTTTTGTAGTCGATGCACACTCGCCAACTGTTCTGAATCCTTGTTGGTACCAGCTCATCCTGCTGATTCTTCATGACAGTCATCCCGGACTTCTTTGGCACCACTTGCACAGGGCTCACCCATTGGCTATCCGAGATGGGGTAGATGATTCCTGCAGCAAGGAGCTTTGTGACTTCTTTTTTAACCACGTCCAGGAGTGTCGGAATCAGTCTTCTTTGCGGCTGCCTTATGGGCTTGATTTCCTCCTCCATTAATATTCTATGCATGCAGATGGAAGGGTTTATGCCAGGAAGGTCAGAAAGCTTCCACCCTATTGCCTTCTTATGTTGCCTTAGGACCTCCAGCAATTTGTCTTCTTGCTCTCGGTTGAGATTGCTAGCAATGATAACCAGGGAGTTCTTGCCTTTTCCAAGTAGGCATATTTCAGATGACTCGGCAATGTTTTTAAATCTATGGGTGGTGACGGTGATGGAGATTTGTTAGTTTCTGAGGTTGGATCCGACTGGCCGACTTGATCTTGATCAGGCACCAGGTGTGCCGACATGATTTTGGCCTCTGTCTGCTTCGGCCGGCTCGACTTCATGGATTTGGTTATGGTCAAAATGGAGTCGGTATTAGCTTTAAGCGTTCCTTTTGAGTCGGATCCGGATGGACTCTTTATTTTTGCTACAGTGTGAGTTAGGTCTTCTGTGGCCGAGACGGTCTCGGCAAGCTTGTCGGCTTTGACTTCTTTGGCCGAGTTGACTTTGACTTCTTCATTGATTCGGCCTTCTTCGGCCGACTCATTCGTGGCCGTAAAAATTGTCGCTAAGTGTGCAATGGAAGACTTTTCAGCTTCAGCGACTTTGTTTTCTGCATCATTTGAATACTCAGAGTGTTCTGTGCTGCATACTTGGTCTAATAATTCGGACAGTTCCACTTTAAAGGCCAAGTCAGCAACATCACTATGATTGTCCTCAGAGTTCGAGAGGTCTTGTACTTCTTCATAGTCGGCCTCTTCATCTGTAACTCCTGGGCAGCTGCTTTCATCATCATTCTCAGCAGACTCTTCAAAGTTTTCACCACTGCCATTTAGTTGAAGATATTCTTCAACTAGTTCATCAAGTATATCAATGCCAAAGAGAGAGTGATCTTCGGTTGGGTGCTTCATAGCTTCGAAAATATTGAATTGCACCAAGGCGTCACCGAATTCCATGGAGAGCGTCCCTGCATACACGTCAATCTTTGTTTTGGCTGTCATCAAGAAAGGTCTTCCCAGAATTAAGGTGGATTCCTTTCCGGATGTTTCGTCTTCCATGTCTAGCACGTAAAAATCAGCTGGAAATATTAGTTCATTGACTTGGACGAGAACATCCTCGAGAACTCCCAGGGGCTGGACAATACTCCTGTTTGCTAGCTGAATGGTCATCCCTGTGGGTTCCAAGTTACCAAAATTCAGGGACCTGTAGATTGATGTGGGCATGACATTAATTGAGGCTCCCAGGTCCAACATGGCATTGGCAAACGTGCATTCGCCGATGGTGCATGGGACCGAAAAGACTCCAGGGTCTCTGCATTTTTTTGGCAGAGTTAAGGCACTTGTAGTGATTGCTCCATTCTGTGTCAGAGCCGACACCATACCTCCAGTTTCCTTGCTCCCCTTTATTTTTCTCCTTTTGTTTACACACAATTCCTTGAGGAATTTTGCGTACTTAGGGACCTGTTTAATAGCATCGAGGAGTGGAATATTGATTTCCACCTTGCGGAACATCTTCAACAATTCTTCATCTGACTCTGGCTTCCTTGCCGAAGTGGTCCGAGATGGAAATGGCAATGGGACAGTTGTCTCTGGCCGAGACTGTAAGTCAGCATTTGACTCGGAATCGGCTTCTTTCGGTCTCGGCGCCTGCTCCAATGTAGGTTGAGGTAGTTCTTTTCCACTTCGAAGAGTGACTACACTGGCGTTACCTCTCGGATTTGGAATGGGTTGAGAGGGAAGGTTGCTAGATCCTGCCGGCTGTAACTGGTTTACAGTGTTAGCTAGCTGTCCAATCTGCGTTTTGAGGTCCTGGATAGTGGCAGTCATGTTCTCTTTGGAACTGTAAATTCTTTGGAGCTCACAGATTGTTGGAACTCCAGGTTGCTGGTTGTAAGCTGCTTCATCAGGTCTTCCAGAGATGGAGAGTTGCCTGGAGTAGGCATTCTCTGCTGTCGTTGTTGCTGCTGGAAAGGTGGTGCTTGGTATTGCGGAGTCGGCTGTTGATAACCTGCCTGCCTTTGATAGGTGCTCGGTGTGGATCCGAATTGTTGGGTTGCATATGGTCCTTGATTCGGTCCTGGCCGAAATGGCTGTCTTCCCTGTTGCTGGTTATCAAATGGCCGATTCCCGATCTGGTTGCTTCCGCTTGGAATCCACCTATGGCTCCAACATTTTCTGGCTGGTCCGACTCGGCTTCTTGGAGAGTGGGGCACATATCAGTGAGGTGCTCCACGGAAGTACATATGCCACATACTTTTGCTGCCATGACTGGTTGGTGTTGCCCAACAGCAAGCTGTCTCACTAATGATGTTAACTCGGTCAGCTGATTCTCCAACCTCTGATTGGAAGCTGCACCGATTTCACTCACCATCCGTGGTTGATTCGGCCCTCTGATCCCAAACTGCTGTGTATTGCTTGCCATATTGGAAATCAGATGCCGTGCTGCTGCTGGTGTCTCCCCAGGTATTGAAAAGTACTGGCTGAAGATACAGCCAATCCTTCGCTGCTCCATCCAGGGAGAATGGAAATGCCTTCATTTTAATGTAGTCTTCCGATATCCCTTGCGGCCTCATTGTAGAATAGACCACATGGAATTCTTTTAAATGCTTGTGGGGGTCTCCTCCTGCAAGACCATGAAACTTAGGCAACAGGTGTATAAGACCAGATTTTAACTCATATGTTTGAGCTGGCTCCAGCTGTGGGTATTGGATGCACCAAGGTTGATACACCACGCCCTGGTGGCTAATTCCTTCAGCGTCCTATCGTTATTCTCCATTCGTCCTGATTCTGCAAAGACGTTAGAACTAAAAACAAAATTGTTAGTGTAAAACTGGTTAGAGTCAGCTACAGAATCTATATTGATACTAGTATTCACTACAGCGTTCCTAATTTTGCGTAATCTACGTAAAGTTAATTCTATCTCTGGGTCAAAAACATACAATGGGTCAGTACTACTCCTAGTCATGCATTGTACATATTATGCAGAAAAATCAGAGTTAGAAATAGTATTTGGAAGAGTGAATGCAGAATTGGAAACTACAACTATCAATTAACTAACCAATGGAATTACAGAATGGCATACGAAAAAAAAAATGCAATCAAATTAGCACGAATGCAAAACAGAATGTCATACTTTTTATTTAGGATCCATAAACAAAATAGACAGACATAGACAAGTTCAAAAGACTCAAGACCAATCTTGACAGACACACTTTACAGACTCGGAATTCGACCTCACTTAAACTTGGCACACAAAGACACAAAGAACTTGCGTCCCGGCGGCGCCAATTTGATGGTGGGCGTTTTCAGTCGTTTTACGGCTTATCAAATAACTAAAGCTAACTATAGTATAGTTAACCCTAGGTCATTCTTCTCAAGGACACAGTGCGTTCAATTGTGAATTGGTGTCAAGTAAACGGAAGTAGAATCTGAGATGTAAGTATCTTGACTCGTCTCGGCAATGGCGAGTTGCTCTCAACTGAGACTGAACCGAGTCGGTCTCAATAGAGACAGTCCGGCTTGGTCTTGGCTGAGTGCAGACAAACGCTACAGAGATGGACTATCTCTGTCTCAGACTTATAAAGCAGTAAACAGGGGGGTTAGACTGCAAGTAAAGCAGAAAGTAAACTAAGACTACGAATGCAGTAAACATATACTACTGTTACTAGTTATCTATTATTATTATTATATAACTGTGTTCATGTTCAGTTCCATTAGTTCAAGTCCAGTCCAGATTCCACACTCCAGTTCTCAGTCCATATCAGCCTTTGGTAGTCTTATGACGATCGCCAAACATTCGTCCATTGCCATACCGAGGAATTATGCAATCGCTACCTCATCAGTTGGCAGGGATTAAGTGCAGAGCTGACTTTAGGTTCTCTATTAACAATCGTTAAATGATTACCTACTATATTAGTTAAACCAGTTTCAATCGGCTTAGCTTAACATTGTTCACATCTCAAATGCAATCGCGATTCAATTCGTGAATTAAAGAAGAGGAAAGGAGAAAGAAGATATGAAATGCAGAATGAAATCGATTAACAGAAACAGAATACAAATACAGTGGTCCTGAGTTCAGATGGATCCATCTTCCACGACGATCGTCATGGTTGATGGTGGTGGTTCACCCCGTTAGCTTGAGCGTTGAGGATCAGCTCCACCAGAGTGCGTCAGTAATCTGATCGGTCCCCTCTGGCAGACTTCGGCTTCCCAGTCTCAGACCTGCACTTCCTCAATCGAGAGAAATGCCAATACAGCACCGTGCACCACTAGGAATGGAGGGATGAAGACGAGGAGATGAAGTAAATGAAGTGTATTAGGAGTGAATTCAAAAACAGAACCCGTAAAAAAGTGCACAGCTCTTCCTATATATACACAAGCTGTGATATGCTAATCCTCACGAATCCTAACAGAATTACATTGTGAAAGATCCTATTCTACCCCTATGTGGATCTTCTAACGTGACATGGCAGATCTCCTAGGAGTGACATGGCAGCTGAGCTAACGCTGAGATGGCCACCGAGCTGGATAGCTGATGTGGTCAATACAATTGGGCCTCTCTATTGGGCTGCTAGGCTACAAGGCCTAGGTTGCCGAGACGACTCTGGTCCGGCCGAGATGGGGTCGGTCTGATCAGGATGACTTCATTTCGGCTGAGACTCCTTTTGTTGACCTTGGTCAACTCGGCTTGACCTGCAGAAGAGGGAGTGACACTTTTATTAGCTAAGAAATCTGATTTAACACAGATTTGCGTTTTCTCTGTATTCAAACCCATAGAATGAATCTTAGCTAACAATCCTTCTTAAGCACAGAATAGTCTTGCAAACCTCTTTCTTAGGTGTCTAAAAGATGCATAAATTATGACTCATCACTCGTCTAAGTGTGGCCTCTTGTTAGGATGGCCATCAGTTTCATCCCATACTCAGTCAGCGTGGGGAGGAGATGGAGGAGCATTTCTCTCAAGCTCAAAGATAGACAAAGTGCGCGACGCCTTCTCCTGCGAAGCTTGGGGCAAGTCGGCAAGACCGGCAGCAAAAAGAGGAGCAGCTTCTGTCTCAACACCGACCGTTGAGGAAGCTTGTTGTGAGGCTTGTTCTTTCCTTTTCCTCAAATTAGCCAAGGCCTTGGTTGAGTAGCCTGAAAAGAGCAAGAAACAAAGTACGTAAGAAACAACGAATTAAGGGAAAAAAGGATAAACCCCAGTCATCCAACGAACTTGTCCCCTTAATGATTTCCACACTGTGAAGGACAGGCATCTCCTTTAATGCAGCAATAAAGGAGCACTCCGAGCCCTCCAAATCCTCAAGGTCAACCGTAATCGACACTGCCGGTTGACGAGTCCATTGTAGAGGAAAGGACGGCCGTCCACTACGGTTAGTTAACAGTCTAGAGCTAGGGTCACTAGGCGTGACCCTAAAGAAGCGATCCTTAAAAGTCTTGTAACTCTCAAGGAACGGCCGCAGGAGCTTGCGCTTTGCCCTATTACTCAGTGAAGTCCATCCCACGCGATCAGTCTTGCGGGGGGAGAAAAACCAAAAGAATACCCCAGGGAGGGGGCCTTGCCCAGATCTTCACATAGTAGTTCGAAGGCCCGAACAAACGCCCAACTGTTAGGATGAAGTTGGGTAGGGGCCATATTCAGGGCATGAAGAACTGCCCGTTCGAAGTGGGTGAAGGGGAGTTTATCCCAAGCTTCGAATGCAGTGTGTCGTAGAGGTAAAAAAATGGCTCGGTCCCCTCGGCCGAGCACATACACACTGATTCCCCTTGTTGGCAGGCCGACACAATCACAGACCACGACCTTGGCTGACAGATGGCCGAAGCCATCCCCAATAGCGAATTGGGCTACATCAAAACTGAAGAAACTCTCAAAACTTCTAGATCGGGTGGTTGTTGTAGGACTCTGAGCTCGAAGGGGAACCACCCCCACTATTGGGAGTGTCACCGTCAGGTGTCGCACTTGATGAAGGTTGGGCCTAATGAACAGAGACACCCAGCGGGTCCCTCGAAGACTCTTCTGCGAACGAAGTAGAGCAAGGGTCAGAATGAAGAAGGGTCACAATACCAAATCCTAAGGGGGTAGTTGTTGCAGGACTCTGAGCTCGAAAGGGAACCACCCCCACTGTTGGGAGTGTCGCCGTTAGGCGTCGCACTTGATGAAGGTTGGGCCTCATGAACAGAGACACCCAACGGGTCCCTCGAAGACTCTTCTGCGAACGAAGCAGAGCAAGGGTCAAAATGTGACCCTGGCTAGGACAAGAATTCCTTTGTGGGGCCAAAGAAAATCAAAAACCTAGAAACCCCAAACCGGAATGAAAAAGAAATCGAAAGGCAAGAGTTTAACCAAGAGTCAAGAGAAAATACCTGTAGGTGCCATTAAAGGGAGCTTGAAAGCAAGAGTACGAAGTCGTTGGAAGAAGTAGAATGCGAACACCTCTGTAACAAGGTAGTGAAACGAAGGCAAGGAGAAGGAGCAAGAAAGTGACGTTGGAAGGGGGATAGCAACAAAGATACAGATTGGCTGCTCACGAGCATTAAATTTCATCCCACAAAGGATTGTTGGGAATTTACCAAGTCGCGTAGTCCCGAGGAAGGCATAATGGCGGTGAGTTTAAACGATGTTGAATTTAAACGCCACTTAAACCCTCAAGTCAAATCAAAAGTCACAAGACAGTCCGAAACGACACCGTATCCCCTGAGGCAACTAGCCAAAGATAAGCTTACGTCTGATCGACTAAGCTTAAGGGGCTATGTACCAGCCGACCGTCTAAGCATAGCGGACGGTCCACGTGACCGGCCGACCGGTTAGCAGGGTCAACTCCCTACCTGTAGATTGGCTACGCTAGCTTATCATGAAGTCAGAGTAGGGGGGAAGCATCAAGGTCTTGCGTGTACGACTCCCCAGATCGAAACTTCCATCGCTGACATACCTAACCTCACCTGCCACAGGTCATGGGGATTTTCGCCGCTAGAAGACAAATATCTACTTTAGGGTAAAAGGCAGACGAAAACAGAGGGTGGGAGGCTGAGATTTCAAACCAAACAGTTATTAGCAACATTTTATATTTATTAAATATTATTGAAGATATAAAAGGATATTATTAATTAAAATATTAGTAAAAATTTTATAATAGCTAGTACTAAAAGTGATATATGCATAAGTGCATTTTGGAGATTTTGGAGTTATATGGATAGAAGCTCATCAGGCTTATGCTATTTTCTAAAGTAAAAAGAGTTTCAACTTTGTTGGCTTTCTTATGGTCATTGTTCCACCCTTTCATATCATTTATTCACTCTTTTATTAGAAATTTGTAATTTCTTTTAAGTTTTTGGACATTATATTTTAATATAATTATATCAACTACTTATTTAAGGTGATTATAATCCTAAAGTGATCCAACTTAAGTAATTAAATAGGCTTCTTAAAAGGACTCGATATGGACTTAATGAGTGGATACCCATGTTATTTTATATATATATATATATATATATATATATATATATATATATATATATATATATATATATATATTTGTAGATATGTATATAAATAATATAAATTATATTAACATAGTTATAAATTAATATTGATATATATTTAAATAATATTATATTTACGTGTCTTATATCATTTTTATTTACATAATTGGTTGTTTTAAAAAAAACATTATCTTTAAATATACTTGTATTTATATATAACATGGATATGTACATAAACTTAATAAGATATATTAATAATAAAAAATCATAATAAATTTGTAATATATAATTTATACTGTAGTGTCGTAGGAAGCTAATCATCATCTTTTCTCCTAAATCCATCTTTGTATCGATACTTTGTTAATCAATGAATGCATATGTTCTTTGCATTTGTATGTTTATGATACCTATAGTTAATTTGTTCTTGATTTTGTTACAATTGTGCATGTTAAGAATTGACCATGCTTACATTAGGATCTGGTTGGAACCTACCTAAGTAATAATATAGATCATCAATAGATAATCTACGTCAATCATGAGCTTAATGCCTACTAAACTTGAGGTCGCGGTTGCGTAAGCCCTTAGTAGGTAACGAACGAACGTTAGGTGGTCGCCTTAGGAAATAGATTGGCAAGGAAGACACTTGCATGCTAGGAATCTGAAACAAAACCATTCCTTGATCCCATGATACCTAATAGCATAAATATACGTTAGATAGATATAACTTTTAATTTTTTACTTAACTTGGTAATCTTTACTTCTCTTTAAACGTAGTAGTTAATCTTTACTTTTTTTGTTTAAAACCCCCATTTACAATTCTTGCTGAGTCTGCATCCACCATCCCAGTTTTGCCTTGTTTAGCCTTGGGCCTTAGAATATTAGAACAAATGTATCCTTGAGAAGAATGACCTAGGTTGACCCTGTGCTACTTTAACATAGGAAAATCTAGTATTTTGATAGGGGAAATAACGACTAATCCTTATACTATTAAATTGGCGCCGTTCCCAGGGACACATGTTCTGTGTTCCTAAGTGTGCCAAGTTTGATAAAGAGTCGAACCTGATTCAATAGAATGCTTGTCTTTAGGTAGATCGAGTATGTTTTATTTCCTTTATTAACTAAACTCTGTTTTTATACTAACTGCAAGTCTGTTTTATATTCTTTGGAAAAATCTTTTTTTTCTTTTTGCATGATAAGGTTTTTGCTGATTAATTGTGAGTCAAGATTCAGTTGTTATTACCAAGTTTGTTTTTTGTAATAACTACCATATCTGTAGTGCCAGGAGTTTTCTTGTGCAATAGTGATTAAGTTGTATTTACATATTAGCTTTGATTACTGTAAAATCTGCTTTTTGTTATTTCGTATTGAGTCTATTATGTACTAGTAGATAAGTTTGTTCAATTATGTGTGAGTCTATTATTTGCTACTAGCGATCTATTTTGTACTAATTGAGATAGTTGTTTCTAAGTTTGTTATTCTCTAAGTCTAAGTTGAGTTTTTGTTTTTATTCATGCCGAATCTATTTTGTTGTCGAATTGAGGTCTCTATGCATGTATGTTTCTGAGTTCTGTTTTTGTTTGTAATAACTACTATATGTGCTGAGATCATTTGGACTACATTTTGCATGTGCTAGGATTCGTACGTGTGTAAGGTCAATTTAGGCCGAGTTTGCTATGCATGTGTAGTCTAGATAAAAAAAACCTTGCACCCATTTGATCCTTAGATAGAAGAAACCTTGAACAAGATCAACAAACCCAAAAACATGAATGTAGGACATAGTAGTGGTAGTTTTAGCTCTATATCTAAGTCTGATAATTTTTAAATTAAGTCTGATATTTCAGATAACCCCTTGTACGAGCCAAAGCCAATGGAAAATAATAATAGGACATTGAAGGAGTTGGCGATGCTGGATGTGCTGTACCAGCCATTGTGCATCCAATATTCGCATTTGGAGCCAACTTAGTCGTACGAGCTCAAATCCAGACTCATACACCTGTTGTCCAAGTTTCACAACCTTGCAAGTGAGGACCCACATAAACATTTGAAGGAGTTCCATGTGGTCTGTTCCACGATGAGACTGCAAGGGATCCATAAAGACTATATAAAGATGAAGGCATTTCTGTTATCTCTTGATGGAGCAGCAAAAGATTGGATGTATCTACAGCCGGTTATGTTCACCACATGGGGAGACATGAAGCGGATGTTCCTCGAAAAGTTCTTCCCGGTGTCCAGGACAACGACCATCCGGAAGGAGATTTGTGGAATCTGACAACACTTTGGGGAAACATGGCACGAGTATTGGGAAAGGTTCAACAAGTTGTGCACTACGTGTCTGCACCACCAAATCAGCAAAACACTTTTATTACAGTACTTTTATGGAGGTTTGCTGATGATGGACCAAAATATGGTCGACGTAGCAAGTGGGGGAGCCCTAATGGATAAAACCCTAGCGGTAGTAAGAAACTTAATCTCAAACATGGAAAGTAACACGCAACAGTTTGAGATCTGAGGAGGAGCCAACACCACAAGGGTAGTGAGCAAATTTGGCGCCTTCGACAACTTACAATTGGAGAATCAATTGACAGAAATTACGTCCCTAGTGAGGCAACTTGCTATCGGGTAGCATCAACAAAGCACGCAACGAGTGTGTGGAATTTGCACCTCAATGGAGAACCCTACCAATATGTGCTCCACTTTGTAGAAGGAAGAGATGAAAAGTACAGAATGCATTGGAGCGTTAGGAGGTGGATACCAATATGGAAGGTAGCCGTATCCGAATCGATAGTTTGATAATCAGCAATTTCAAGGCAGGTCGTACCAGCCAAATCCGAATCAAGGGCAGCATACAACACTGAGGTTTGAACCAGCCAGGGTAATGCTAGGTCCGAGTTAAGCCAATTATCAATAGCAAGGTCCGAGATACCAAGCACCAGCATTCCGCCAACACTCGCTACAACAAATGCCACCTCAACAAAATTCTTCCTCAATAGAAGACATAATGAAACAAATGTCAGAATGTAACTTACAATTTCAACAAAATATAACTACGACTATACATGATTCAAAAATGTAGGCGGGGCAGCTGGTTAACACTATAACTTAGATGCAGTTGGACGGTTCTAGAAGTATCCCCTCGTAGATGATTCTGAATCTGAAGGGGGGAGGAGTTAGCATCGTGCGACTACAAAGCAGTAGAGTATTACCACAGCCGGATGAGCCTCAGCCGAGTATGTGATCAGCCGAAGCTGAAACAAAATCGAGAGCTTACTCCCGAGTACAAAAACCAACCAAAAGCATTCCACTACCATTCCCCAACTAAATAGTCATGGGAAAAAGATCTGAGATCAATGAAGATCTACTAAAACTGTTCAGGAAGGTGGAGATAAATATCCTACTTCTCAACGTAATAAGACAAATTCCCAAATACGCTAAGTTCCTCAAGGAACTCTACGTTCACAAAAGGAAGAAGATGACGGGAACAGTCGAGACGGGAGGAGCCATATCGGCATTAGTTAAACATGAAAACGCTGGTGCTGGAATTCAACGAATCTTACCAAAGAAGTGTCAAGACCAGTGCATCTTCACAGTTCCATGCACCATCGACGATCATACATTCACCGATGCCATGCTGGACTTACGAGTCACGATCAACGTAATGACAGGATTAGTACACAAGTCACTCAACCTTAGGGATCTAGAGTTGACAGGGATGGAAATCCAGCTTGCCAACAAGAGAGTTGTGCAACCCTTAAGCGTGCTTGAAGATGTTCTCAATGGAGTTTAGGGATAGTTACATGAAGTTCAATAATTTTGAAGCACTAAAGCATCCCTGCGAAGACCATTCTGTCTTCAACATTGATGCCATTGACGGGCTCATTGAAGAATATTTCCGAATAGGCACTCGCAATGTCAACTTAGTTTATTTTGTTGACATTTCTGATGTAATCAATTGTTTCTGTATTATGGTGGCAAAAGCCGATTCTCTAGATAGTCTAAGAGGTGAGTCTTTAGGTTGTGTGATATCATAGGGAAGTATAGTTGTATGTTGTTGCACCAATGTTAGTGTTTTTCAACTCAAGTGAGCCTTTTATAGTGTATAGTGATGCATCTGATATGATCGTAAGTAATGTGCTTATGCTTAAAGATTTGGTAATGACCTAGGCACCTTGACAACTTAAGACCCATGGAGGGAATGATTTTATGATGAATTGGAGTGGTTGTAGTGTAATGCCTAAACTTTGGGGACATCAGTAGATGTATCTAGATTTTTGGTTTTTAGTGATCATAAAAGTCTTAGGAACTTGTTTAAAAAAAAAGAGTAAAAAATTTAAGGATTACAACTTCGATCTTAGTTATCATCTAGGCAAAGCCAATGTAATGGTCAATGCCTTGAGTACGAAATCTTTGTATGTGTTTGCTTTAATGGTTATAAAAATTTAAGAGATTCAAGCTTAGTATGTGGGGTTACATTAAAGAGCATGAAGTTTGTTATGTTGAAGGTAACTAGTGATATGATGGAAGAGAGTAGGGAAGGTCATAAACTAGACTTGTATCTACTAGATTGGTAAAGTGATAACAATTGAAAAGATTATTGGTATTAAGATAAGAACCGTTGAGGTAATGAAATTTTACAATAAGATTTATGTACTCAATTAAAATATGTATATCGATATATTTTAAATTTTATTCTTTTTTTATTAAATTTAAGATGTTTGAACTATCACACTTCATAAATTCTAAAAATAGAATTGATAAAGGTGTACCACCTTAACCCATTAGAATATTTTAATTTTAATTTAACAAATTTTATTTTGTAGTAATTTAATTTTTATTTCAAATATTTTAATTTAGAGAAATGTTTAGACATCAAATTGTCTCAATTTGCATCCTTAAGTTTTAGGATTAAGGAAATATTACATTTAACTAATCGTTCTAATATAAATTAATTTCTTGATAGATTATAAAATTTGATTTTAATTTATAGAATATTTTATTTAAAATAAGTCTTAAAACTACCAAACGGTCACAATTTGTGTATTAAGAAAATATAAGGATAAAGATAATGTCCAATTTAAATTATCTTTTCATAGAAAATTAAAAGTGATCCAAATAGTTATAACTAATATCTATTTTATTTTTTATTTAAAAATATAAAAACATAAATAATTTCTAATTTAAAAATGCATAAAATTATTAAAATGAATAACAATAACAATAATAAAAAGAAAACATAAGAAAGATAAATAAATAAATAAACTCACTTTGCGAAAGATAAACAATAACGACACTCTATTAGTTCCTTTTTTTGGCTTTCTTGCATGGTAGCCTACTCATTATATAGGAGAAGGAGAAAATGCATGAAAATAGAAAATGATTTTGGTTTTTGAGATTCATACATAAGTTATAAATTTTTTATCCAGCTTTTCAATGGTTCAAAGAATACCTCAAATGAATAATTATATTTGATAACGGAACATCATATTTTTATTAAAAAAATAGTTTTTTTTTGCTAAATTTTCTCTTTTCTTTTTCTTCTATGTAATTTTGCTTAACAAAAATGCTCACATCACATTAACTCATTTTATTCTCTTTTATATTTTAATTATTAATTTTTACACCTTTATTTTTCTTTTTAAAATTTTCTCATTTTCTTATTTTTATTATTTTATGTTACTTGGACAAAACTGAGTCTTGATACAAAGGACTCTAATACCCATTTCCTGCAACATAATTGTGGTTTTTGGAAAGGTCTTTTGTTTGGTTTGTATAGGTTTAGCCTCAACGGCTATTATCTTTAAAAATGAAGAGCTAAACTTTGATGGTGCCTTTATGTTAATAAAATTCAGATATTAGTCAGGGTTGTCCAATAAAATCAAGGGATTCTTTTACTCTATTTTGGAATGGTTAATGCACACTATTATATGCTCGAAGGGTTAGGTATTATATCTTAGATATAGTTGAGTAGGTTCTTGTATTTACATTAAGGAGAGGTTACAGACTATTTTCATAGCATGCTTATTATATATTTGTAGCTTTTTCGCTTTGTTCTTTTACTAATATTAGAATTGTATAAAAATAATGTCTCTTATAATAACTAAATAAGCGCGACACAGCACACATATAATGGCATAAAATTAGGCCCAGTACTAGTACGTATGATAATTTTTATGACAATAATATCCAATTTGAGAGAAGGGAAAAGAACATTAGGAAATAATAAAAAAAACCTTGGAAATAAAAATGTTAATTACACTTTAATGAATAATACTTTTCTCATTTAAAATTCTTAAAACACTTTTATAATTAGAAGAGAGATAGAAAAATAAGAAAGAATAAAATCAGATAAGTAATGTGATGGAGAAAAACAAACGAGATGTACATGAAAAGGTATTATAAAAATTTTAAATAGGAATAACATTACTCTTTTAACTAGGCCAAACAATACAAATCAATACATTTTTTGATAATATTAAAAAGGCACAATTCCTATGCTATGTTGTAACTATCTTCTAATCATATCAATAAATCCAATGATGTAAGAGAGAATAATATTTATGTCCGTACCATTCTTCTTTAGTGAACTTGTTTGAGGTATCACCTATATTTAAAATGAAAAAAAACATAAATGATAAAGGACATGAGTGAGTTTACATGCTAGCTAGTCCATTTAGCACAAGTACAAAGAAACCAAACAATACCTTCTTCGGCTCTAAGAAAGAATTCCCATCCATTATGTTTGTTGATGTAAGCATTGTGCTTGTAAAATCATATTGTTGCACATTTGAGTTCAAGCAATTTATATAAATGATAAGGCTCTCATTTGTTGTTCCAAAGTTTGTACAAGCATATTGAGCATTCATATATCAAATTATGCTTAAATTAATCAATAAATAATAAATTTAATGAGTGTTCATCAAAATTCAATTAATCAAACCTTTGGACCAGATCTTGGTGTGAGGTCAAACTTAGTAGATTTAGAAAAAATGTCATTGGAGTCTGAGTAAATCTAATAAAAAATAAAACATTAAGAAGGATAATTGGTTCACAAACAAAAATTTTCTAAAGTTGAACAAGTAATATTATGACATTATCATTACATGAAAAATGAATAAATCAACTGAATGATTTAATGGTGTGCTAGAAGCATCACAATTTGAGATAATTTTAATATCTGGAAAGGCAAATCTTATAGCGTCATGGAAGTTAAGGTAATTTCCTAAAAAGAAACAAAAAATGTTAATAATAAAAGCAATTGACATCCATCTAAGAATGATGCAAATGTCAAATATATTGAGTCATCATATAAAACAAGTTTTTAAGGATAACATAAATATGAATGTTGCACTTGAGCACACATATGACATATGTGCTTAAAGAATAATAACAATAGTAAAATTGCATACCTTGATAATTATATTTTTCACAATCTTCATTTCCAACAACAACATATCTTAAGTCAAATGGTTTAGGATCTCCCAATGCAGCCCTAATAGAACCCCATTTTTATGTAGGAGAGCCTCTTGCAAATTCAACGCCATCAAGGGCATCCTTTTAATGCAAAGATTTCAGACTAGTTGTATTCATAAAACCTAAAAAGAAAAGTGTAGGGGGAGTATGTTATACATGTACATAAGGTGCTATGGATGATGTATTAAC
Source organism: Mucuna pruriens (assembly GCA_025330945.1). Classification (NCBI taxonomy): domain Eukaryota; kingdom Viridiplantae; phylum Streptophyta; class Magnoliopsida; order Fabales; family Fabaceae; genus Mucuna; species Mucuna pruriens. Next base: position 952,841 of record JAENHJ010000536.1, read on the forward strand.
TTCATCATGATGGCTGATACCTAAATGAGACATTCAATTAATTACAAAATGAAGATAATTAAATTAAAATAGCTGTTTGTTGAGAACAAATATGAGCTAAGTCAAAAATAATATACCAATGTTAAACACCCATATAGGTAATGTATCGAGGTCCTCTGCTAACTAAACTAGAAATATTGAATCATTATATTTATTCATCTAAGTAGAAAAAATCTAATGATAGTTGTACAAAAATACTCATTTGAAGATACTCTAAATAACCAATTCTATCATCACTCCAATAGTTTCAAACATCGTTAAAGTGTCAAGGTCTCTTTTCCCATGATCGAATAGTATCTTTCCATCGAAATTGATATTTCAACCGCCCCATATCGCAACCACCTAATGCAATAATTTTCATAATAGAATTATATATAAAAGAATTTCTTTTTTGCATCATAGTTCCGAAATTTGAAATATTATTCCATTGTAAGGGTTAAGATGAAACTCGACTTTCTAAGTCAAGTTAATCCTTTCACACGGGATTAAAAGTGAACATTCTATTATTGCTACGTCACACCTACTTACATCTCAACCAGCCGTGTACAAATAAAATCAAATCCAATTCAATATCTAGTACGTACTATCAAATACAACAATTTTTTACATTCATATACTCCAAAAAATAAGAGAATTAATCATTCAATAAATTAAGGATATAAAAAATGAACAATTAATATATTTAAAAGTAAATTATTCGTTTTATATATAAGACAACAAAATATACTCTATTTTTTTTTATTATACATAGGATAAGAAGTAATATTTATTAACATGCTCATATAAGAACTATCTACTGAATCTAGTTCAGTTAGTTGAGTAGTATGAATAAATGTTGTAAACTTTTCAGTATTATTCTTTTTACTTATACAATCAATATTAAAATGGAGAATGAATATGACTAATATCTCATGTATTGGAATAGTATTTTAAATTTCCAATAAAATACAAAAAAATAAAAAGAAAAAACATTAAAGACAAATAAATGTTTGAAACTATAAATATAATATTCATAATTAATTCAAATAGAGTTTATATAATCTATCTCTATCTTTGTATACAAAACTTCTTTTAAAATTTATTTGTCCCTTTTTATAAGATTCTTTTCGAATAGTCTCTTATATTAATTATTTTTTTATCAAATTACCCTTAATTACTTTACAATAAATGTAAATTAATAAGATAAATGCATTATTTCTTACAAGAATTGAAAAAGATGTCTAATACATATTAATTAATTAGGTGAAAAATAATTAAGTAGAGAGAGTGAGATGATGAATCCCAATAATTTTAAGGGTAATTTTAGTAAAATAATATAAATTATTAACAAATTTGATGTTAATAACTAAATTAATCATTTTTCTTAATAAATATAAATTAGGTAAAAAAATTACTCATATTCTCCTATCTACATGAGAGAAAGAATAAATTTATAACATTTATCGTAAAGTTATTAAGGAAAATTCAATAAAAAAAATTACTTAATGAAAGTAATAATTTAAAAAAAGTCTTATAAAAATTGAAAAAAAAATTGAGAAAAATAATTCTTATAAATACTGATTGACGTATATGTTAGGATGTATGTACCCAATGACGGAGTCTCAATTGGCACTACACCCGAAACTTGTAAGGGAACAGTTGAGTTCGATTTCTGCGTAATACATTCTTAATGAAATACAAAATTTAAGTGTAAGCTCAGGACCTAGAATTATTTTCTTAAGTGTCTCAAACGACTGAAGATTTTGAGGATACATTGGATCTCACCATAGAGGTAAAGACACTAATAATTATGGTTAACAACAATATATATCAGTAAATATGTATATAAATAGTTTTAAAATATATTAATATAGTTATGAATTTTATTGATAAAAATATTCAAATAATATTATATTCATATATCTTATATAATTTTAATTTATATATATATTTTTTAAAATATTATCTTTGTAAATATATTTGTATTTGTATATAACTTAGATATATAAATAATTTTAATCAGAAATGTTGATAGTAAAATATATTTTATTGTACATTTATAATTATTATCTTAATTTTAAAAAAAAGCTACTAACTTTAACTATATAAAAAGAAAAGAAATTTGTGGGTATTTGAGTTTATAGATTACAATAAAAAGAAACTAATGATGAATGCAAAGTAAAAATAATGCTTATATAATAATAATATCGTTGATTTTTTTATTTAGACTAATAATTAAGAGATTTGTAAATTTTTCTCTTGTAATTTCAAGTTTGATTTAGTTTTTTCTATGATTCTTTTACATAAATTTCTTTAGAATAATTATTAAAAAAATAAAAAAAATATTTTTTTCTAGGAAGTTAAAATTAGTTTATGTACATGTCAATTCAATTTTTTGAAAAAGTTAATGGATTTTAACCTTTTAAGATTAATATTTATTTATACAAATTAATTTTAACTTATGAAAGAGTTTATTTTATTTTATTTTTATTCTTTTTTCATAAGTTCTTAGATAAGCTTATTGAAACCTTATGTACAAAAAACAATTAGGTGTTTTATTTAACAATCTTATTAGTTAGGTAGGATTCAATTCTAGTATGGAAAGTAAAATTTGATAAACACATGTTCAGTGTATCAATATTGGACAAAAACAATAAAATGACATATTATTAAAAAATTTAAACATAAATAAAAAAATAAACTTATATGATACATTAATGTTATTTAGACAAATAAAATTATATCAATTTGGGTAGGTACCAGACAAGTACTCATTCTTATGTATAATTTATTTATTGCGCGAAATATGGAAATCTATAAAATTAATAGATTTAAAGATAAAAACAATTTGAGAAAAAAAAGAAAAACGTTTATATCTTTTAAATACTTTAAAGAAAATACTATCTTTATCAATTAGCAATCTTGTTAATTAGTTTAAAGTTAAGGGAAAAAGTTTAAATACTTTCATAATTTCAATTTATAGTTATCACTTTATAATTATTGACAAATGTTATATATGAAGGGTAATTTCAAAACATTTTGTATTGGGAGATTGAATGGAAAATTTCAAAACATAAAAATGGAGAAATATGGACTGAATATAACCAATATCTCTTTTACTAGGATACGATTTAAATTTTTAAATAAAAGATAGAAAAAATAAAAATATTAAAGACAAATAAATGTTTAAAACTATAAACAGAATTTCATAATTAATTCAATTATAATTTATAGAATTTATAAAAATATTAATTATAAAAGAAAAGAACTTAATATTATATATAATACTAATGTAATAGCTCTATTCCTAAAAGAGTGTCCACTTTACATTATATTATTTATTTTTATATTATGATGACTTTTATTGTATTTCTTAATCTTTTTAAAATGTATATAAGTATATATTAGTAGATATATGAATATACCGGTAGATATATGTAATTCATGAGTGACACTCATTTGGCAACACACATCAAATTTATAGGAGATGGCTTGAGTTCTATACCCATAAAACATGTTTGTACAAAAGGAGTGTGTTTGAAATATAATTAAGTTTTAAACCGATAGTTGTCTCAAAAGATCTAACTTTATAGGATTCCATTGTAGTATCTCACTCAAGAGCTAAAGATTATTATGATGGTTCACAAATACACACACCATCAAGAAATTTACCTTTTCTTGTATCACATTCCAGGTTATCAATGAATGATTGTAACTCTGTTTTTGTTTTGATGTTTGATTCCTGTTAGCATAATCTTTTTCTTACTTAATCACGATCATGTGTAGGTAGAATTAGAACATGTTAGTCTAGGGCCGATCAGAACCACTCTAACAACAAAATAGATAATCTTTAGATAATCTACATCAATCAAGGGCGTATTTCCTATCAAACTCGAGACAGCGATTGTTTAAGTCCTGTTAGCATGGGATGAATGTTCGACGATTGTCATAGGTAGTGGATTGGTGAGGAAGCATTGGTATAGTACGAATTAGGATTAAAACCAGTAAATGATAACGTAGGATAGTGAGCACATAAATATGTCATACTCATCTTAATAATCTTAAGTAATCTTAGTCTTTAATATTTTATGTTCTTTAGTTAGATCTTTACATTTCTTGCAAGTTTTATCTTTCCTATCAAAAACACCCTTTTACAATTTCTTGTTGAGTCTGCATACTACGTCCCTGTTCCTCCCTTGATAGCCTTGCGCCTTAAGAATATAGGAACCACGTGTCCTTGAGAAAAATGACCTAGGTTAATCATGTGCTACTTTAGCTTAGGAAAATCTAGTATTTTGTAGGTACTAGTAGTCTCTTTTTATTACTAGCCAAGTCTGTTTTTCTGTCATTTAAAAGTTGAATCTGTCTACTGTGAATCTGTATTTAGTTTCTGATCGAGTCAAAATTGTTGTTTTTATGCATGCCGGGTCCATGTTGTTGCTAAGTCCGGGTCTGTCTCCATGCATATTATGATTTCCTATTTTCATTGTAATAATTGCTATATATATCAGGACTGTTTATACTAGATTATGCATGTGCTAGATCTGCTAGTGTAAGGTTTGTTTAGGCCGAGTCCATTTTGCATGTTAGCCGAGTCCGAGTCTATCACATTCTGTGCAGCCAGCATCTCTGAGTTCGATTTTGCTATAATATCTTTGACTGTATTCTGTAAATAATTTCCTGCAATAAAGCCTTTTGTATTTTTGGCACTTGTTGCATATTTTTGTTTTTCAAATCTTGCGTTTTTCTTTATGTCATTTTTCTGATATTTTGCATGTATGTGTCTTCTTGCTTGTCTGTCATATTAGTTATTTAGGCAGAACTCCGTATAAATTTTTCTCTATAAACCTATAATCAATAACAACATACATTTCGGTAGTGTAGGTTGTGATTAAGTTTTAGTAAAATTTTGGTGTTTTTCCTTGTTTTAGGATTGCAATTTTTCTACATTTTAACTGCACTTGTTCCGGACTCATACACTTGTTGCCCAAGTTTCACGGTCTTGCAAGTGAAGACCCGCATAAGCACTTAAAGGAATTCCACGTGGTCTGCTCCACGATGAGATCGCAAGGGATCCCGGAGGATTACATAAAGATGAAGGCATTCTCGTTCTCTCTTGATGGAGTGGAAAAAGTCTGGTTGTATCTACAACCGGTGATGTTCACTACATTGGGTGAAGATGAAGCAAATGTTCCTCGAGAAGTTCTTCCGGACATCCAGAACAGCGGCCATCCAGAAGGAGATCTGTGGAATTCGGCAACATTCAGGGGAAATGTTACATGAGTATTAGGAAAGATTAAATAAGTTGTGTGCCACATGTTCGCACCACCAAATCAGCGAGCAACTGTTGTTATAGTATTTCTATGAAGGATTGCTGATGATAGACCAGAACATGATTGATGCAGCGAGTGGGGGAGCCTTGATGGATAAAACCCCAGCGGCAGCACAACACCTAATCTCAAACATGGCGGATAACACACAACAGTTTGGGGTTCAAGGAGAAGTCGACACCTTAAGGGTAGTAAGCGAGGTTAACACCTTTCCAATTCCAGCAACCAGCCAAGAGTGTTCCACTATCATTCCCCAATCGAGCAGTTTTGGCAAAGAGATTTGAGATCGATGAAGACTTGTTAAAACTATTCAGGAAGGTGGAGATCAATATTCCGCTACTCGATGCCATTAAACAATTCCCAAATATGCTAAGTTCCTTAAGGAACTCTGCGTCCATAGAAGAAAGAAGATCAATGGCATTGTCGAGACCGGAGGAGTCGTGTTGTCACTAGTACAACATGAAGATACCAAAGTCGAAATTCAATGAATTCTGCTGAAGAAGTGTCCAAATCTACACATATTTGCAGTTCCATGCACCATCAGTAGTCGTACATTCATCGATGCCATGCTGGACCTCGGAGCCTCACTCAATGTAATGCCAGCATCAATATACAATTTGCTCAACCTTGGGGATCTGGAGTCGACATGGATGGAGATCCAACTCGCCAACCGAAGTGTTGTGCAACCCCTTGGCGTTCTTGAAGTCGTACTCATCCAAGTCAATGAGTTGATTTTCCCAACAGATTTTTACGTGCTGGATATGAAGGATGAAGCATCTGGGGAAAGATCTACATTGATATTAGGACTATCATTTTTTATGACAGCGAAGACGAAGATCGACATTCATGCCAAGACCCTTTCAATGGAGTTTGGGGATACTTACATGAAGTTCAATATCATTGAAGCACTGAAGCACCCTGCCGAAGATCATTCCATCTTCAGCATAGGCGCCATTGATGGGCTCATGGAAGAATATTTTCGATTAGGCACTGGCCATGCTAGTTTAGTTGATTTTGTTAACATTTCTGATATAATTGGTTGTTTCTGTATTGTGATAGTAAAAGCTAATTCTGAAATCTTATCCAACATACTGCATTTTTCTTATTCTGGGAACTCTATTTCTGATTTGATCCATTGCGGGATTGATGAAGTCCCAAGAAACTTCCAACACGCTATGTTTCCTATTGCCAGCACCAGTGAGCCAGGAGTAAAAGGAGCAACAAACTTAATAAGAGCCGAGTCCAATTCTAGGATCAATTTCCAAGAGGCCGACCAGGCCAAGTCTAACTCCAAGGAGGAAACGAAAGCTGAGACTGACTCCAACAGACAAGACCCAACTGAGACCGACTTGACTAACCCAGAGGGAGCCGAGACTAACTCCAACATGTAGGAGCCGACCGAGATCGTTCCCCACAGCCAACAGGAAGCCAGATCCGATTCGAGTCTAAAGGAGTTCCAACAAACAGAGGCCGAGTCCGACTTCAAACATCCAAGTCTGCTTTCGGACAGAGTCAACCAATCGACTCCATCAACTCAAGAGAAATATGTTTCACCTCAACCTCAAACAACTGAGTTAAAGTCATTGCCCGAGCATCTCAAGTACGCTTACCTGGGGGATAACTAGCAATTTCCAGTGATCATAGCTAATAATCTCAATAGAGAACAAGAAGAGAAGTTGCTAGAAGTACTCAAGAAGCACAAGAAAGCAATCGGTTAGATACTAGCCAACCTTCCAAGGATCAACCCCTCCATTTGCATGCATAAAATTCTATTGGAGGAGGATGTCCGACCAGATAGACAACAACAACGGAGACTAAATCCGACTCCACTCATCGTCATCAAAAAGGAAGTTACAAAGCTACTTGAAGCCGGGATCATTTATCCCATCTCGGACAACCAATGGGTAAGTCTGGTTCAAGTAGTGCCTAAGAAGTCTGGCATGACAGTCATCAAGAATCAACAAGATGAGATGGTGCTGGTCAGGATTTAGAACAACTAGCAAGTGTTCATTGATTATTGGAAGCTGAATCAAGCAACTTGCAAGGACCACTTTCTATTGTTATTTGTCGACCAAGTGTTAGAAAAATTAGTAGGTAAATCCCATTTTTTATTTTTGGATGGTTTTTCAGGTTATATGCAGATACATACAACACCCGTGGATCAACACAAGACTACCTTCACATGTCCATTCGGAACGTTCGCATATACAAGGATGTCGTTCGAACTTTGCAGCGCTCTGAGCACTTTCCAGAGATGCATGATCAGTATCTTCTCGGACCTTTTGGAGGACTACATGGAGTTGTTGTGGACAACTTCACAGTCTATGTCAAATCATTTCAAGCCTGCCTGGACAACCTTTCAAGGGTATTACGTAGGTGTATAGATAGTAACTTAATCTTAAATTTTGAGAAATGTCATTTTATGGTTACTAAAGGTATCATTCTGGGACACTTTGTTTCAGCTAGAGGTATCAAGGTTGATAAGGCCAAAATAGATGCTATTTCTTCTCTACCTAACCCCTCCTCTGTACGGGAGGTTCATTCTTTTCTTAGTCATGTAGGTTTTTACAGGCGATTCAATAAAGATTTCAGCAAGATCGCCCTACCTCTGCCTAAGTTGCTTTGGAAGGACACCGACTTCGCCTTCGATTAGCCCTGTGTGGATGCATTTTAGGAGCTGAAGAGAAGACTCACGTGATCAACCCTGTGTGGATGCATTTTAGGAGCTGAAGAGAAGACTCACGTCCACGCCCATCCTCCAAGCACCAAACTAGGCACTTTTGTTCGAGCTAATGTGTGACACCTCCAACTCCGTGCTAGGAGTAGTCCTAGGCCAACGAGTCAGCAAGTAGCCGCATGTAATTGCTTACACAACTAAACAACCACTGAAAAGGAGGTTTTGGAAATAGTATTTGCCTTAGACAAGTTTAGGTCATATTTACTTGGCTCCAAAATTTTGGTTTTATCTGATCATGCAACATTGAAGTACCTTGATGAGTCACATTTTATACACCTTACAAGGACCTATGATGGGTGTTTCTAAGATAAATAAGTGCCTAAGAGTCGAGTCTTAGCTAAGATTCATATTAAGGACCTAGAAACAGAGAAATCATAAATTTCTGTTAATTCGAGGATCTTAGCTAAAAAAAAACTTACTCTTCCGTTCTTGCAGGATTAGCCGAGATGATCTAGGCCTATCATGAGAAGACTCAGCCAAGATGAAGTCGTCCTGGCCAGACCGACTCCATCTCGGCCAAGCCAGGCTTCTCGGTCCAACAGCCCAATGAGGAGTGGCCCAATGGTGTATCCACCTCAGCTCCAGATCAAAGGCCACCTCAACTCTAGCTCAATTGCCACGTCATTCCTGGAGAAGCTTGCAGCGCAAGTTATGCAAGGGTAGATTAGTAATCCAATTTGTAATTCTGTTAGGCTTCGTAGTTAGCGCGTTTTAGCGAAGTTCAGCTCTTGTATATATAGGAGGAGTTGTGTACCTTTTAGGTGTCTCTGTGACACCCTTCTACCCCGAATACTTAAATTAAAATAATCAAGTAAATAAAAAGGAAGACAAAGTAATAAATAAAACCAAGGAAACTCAATTCGTATTAAGGATAAAAGGTTCACATGGTCATTATCATGTTCAAACATTAAGTACACATAAAAAAAATATCACATAAATTATTAATGTTGATTTAAACATGTCATTCATGTGTTTGACACATATTTCAAATTTATAAATCACTTTCATTTCTATATACATTTAGTGAGTTATTAATATGCTCATCATTTTCAAATATTTAAGATACAGAAGTACGTATGAAAAGACATAAAACCACTATTCTATATCCCAAGCCTCGATGTCACACAAATCAGAGCAAAACCTCACCTCTTCAAAACTCAACACCACAAGTGCCCTCAACATTACCTAAAAGAAAACCACAAGAGAGTACGGTGAGAAATAGCATTCAATTATATAAAAATGCAAATAATACCCCAAATCCCACCCATTACCGTACCCAATTACTAATAGTTAACAATTACTCATATATCAATCACACGTTCCATCGCATTCAAAATTAATCACATTCGATTCATGTTTTCAAAATGCACATACTCGTACAATTCATATGCTCATCACCACACCTAAGAGTCTCGATTCGGAACTCCACACCATGGGCGAACCTCCTTAATCCCCGTAGTTATCACTAATGATGGCCACACTGTTAAACACCCCATATGGCCGGTGTGTCGCACAGTTAAACACCACCTATGGCCTGTGCGAAGACATTCTACACAACCATTAAACACTACCTATGGCCAACGTGTAGCATGGTTAAACACCACCTATGGCCCATGCATATGAATGTCCCCCATCATTAGTCCACCCTGTTAAACACTACTTTTGGCTAGGGTCCCCTGTTAAACACCACATATGGCCAAGGTATTATAGCCACGTCTGCCTTCTCATGCATCTCATGCATCTCATGTCCATGCTCAATGAATTCTCATTCTCTTGAAGAAGCCGAACGCAAAGCCGAGACTGATATGGTGGATGCTACTTCTCTAAGAGTTTGATGTAGAGATCAGGGATAAGAAAGGCGTGAAGAATGCTATAGCAGACCATTTGAGCTGGTTGGAGAGAGAGGCCAAGCCAATACCGATCCGAGACAAGTTCCTGGATGAGCAAATTCTTCAGATGACTCATGTGTCACCATGGTATGCAAACATCTGCAATTACCTTGTCACATCTACATATCCGTGAGGAGCATCCCGAGCGTATAAAGCGAGACTTGAAAGTGATGGAAAATATTACATATGGGACAATACTTACCGATGGAGGCTATGCAATGATCAAGTCACGCACATGTGCATTCTGGGAATCCGAGATCAAGTTGCTCCTCCACTTTTGTCACTCAACGACTGAAGGAGGCCATTGTGGATCCACTTGAGTGGCTCGTAAGATCTTCAACTATCGGTTTTATTGGCCCATAATTTTTCAAAACGAATACATGATTGCCTCAACCTACGAGCAATCCCAGAAAGTCGAAAATGCTATACGCTGAAGGAATGAAATGCCCTAGCAACCAACTATTTACTGCAAAATCTTTGATGTATGAGGTATTGGCTTTATGGGACCATTCCCTGTCTCCCAGGGAAACTCTTACATTTTGCAAGTCGTTGACTATGTTTTAAGATGGGTGGAGGCTGAGGCCACAAGAGCCGATGATGCTAAGACTGTTGTGGAATTTTTTGAAATCTAACATCTTTTGCAGGTTTGGTGTGCCGAAGGTGCTGATCAGTGACGAAGGAAGTCACTTCTACAACCGCACCATGGCCACGCTACTCAAGAAGTATGGAGTTGCACGGAGTCACCACTACATATCATCCTTAAACCAACGGTCAAGCTAAAGTCTTCAATAGGGAAATTAAAAAGTTACTACAAAAGATGGTGAATCCGAGCTGGAACAATTGGAGCTTCCTCTTGGAGCATGCTCTATGGGCACATAGAATAGCTTACCGGAATCCATTAGGGATGTCTCCTTATTGGATTGTTTTTGGTAAGACTTGTCATTTACCAAAGGAGATAGAGCACAGAGCATACTGGACGATCAAGAAGTGCAATATGGCTTATGACCAAGCTGGTTGAGAGCGAAAACTACAATTGTAGGAGCTGGAAGAGCTACGCTTGGAGGATTACGAGAACTCCCAAATCTACAAGGAGAAGATAAAACACTTTCATGATAGTAGAATTTTAAGGAAGGAGTTCAAAGTCGGCCAAAAGGTACTTATGTTCAATTCCTTGTTAAAACTCATTATCGGTAAGCTCTATTCCAGGTGGGACGGGAACTTGTTGTGTCTAATGTTTTTCCTTATGGCATAGTATAAGTAAGAGATGCAACTAATAATAATACATCCAAGGTCAATGGGCACCAACTAAAGCCCTATCACGAAGCTCTAATTCTGAGTTTGAATGAGGGTGAGGTGGAAGTTCTCACGTTGATAGGACCAATCATTCCCGAAGACATACCTGAAGAAATCCATGAATCCACGAATGCATAGCTGCATTGAGGACAATGCTGAATTTAAGGGGGGAAGTGTCGGGAATGAGTTTTCCAAAATTAATTTTTCTCTTTCGTATGTAATATTTCCTGTATTGTTTTGCCATTATCGACTCCAAGTTTTTTGACTGAGTCCAAGTCGACTCCGGTTTCCTACCATGCCAACTCCATCTCGGTCTGTCATTTCATTTTTATTGTGTTGTTTGCCGAGTCCAAGCCGACTCATATTTTGTGTCGTTTTTGTTTCAGTTTTGTCCTTTGACGAGTTTATGCCAACTTGGTAGTATGTCGTTTTTTTCATTTTTCATTTGTTTTCATTTTTTTTCCATTTATGTTTTGCGGTTTTTCTTCGTGTCTGATTGTTGAGAGTTTTGGAAAACTTAAATGAATTTCTTAGGTAGAACAAAGCATGAATAAGTAGTACATAATCTTAGGTGAAAGAATCTTTCAATTTTGCATGAAAAGAGACCCTTTGCATCCTTAGGAAAGTAAGTGATTGAAAATTTTTCTAAGTTAAAACCATAAAAGATAGAGAATTTTTACCCCGTGAGAATTTGAGCCTAATATAAAATGGCTTACATCTTGCCATTTCTTTTCTTTTCTTGTGCGAATTTTCATCTATGCTGTTAGATTACTCTAGGCTTTACCTTAATTCTTTGTATACTGTTTGACTTACATGCAATGATGAGGTGACCTAGGCCCTCTTTCTTATATGAAACCACTAGCCAAACATAGCCCACCTTGCAACATAAATCCCTTGTTAACCTCATTGAGCTTCTAACCTTCTTTTTGGATTTAATAGCTCATTACAAGCAAATAGCCAGAAAAACCTATGATTCACCCTTACCTTAGGGGAGATCAAAGGAGCATTGGAATTGTTTTGGGAGTAAGATCCATAATAAGTATGGGGGATGGGCATTGAGGGAACCTGCAAAAAAAAAGGTACAAAAAAACAAATGTACCAAAGTGAGGCCCATACAGCCGGAAGGAAGAAAGGAATGGGTTGTAAAAAAATAAAATAAAGAGAAAGGGTGAATAAGAAAATAGTGGATGAATAAGATACGACAATAAAAGTAAAAAGTGTACAAAAGTAAAAGCTCAAATGTAGTAAAAGTTCAAAGAAAAGGAAAAATCTAAAAAAGTGAGAAGAAGAAAATATAAAGGCTAAAAAGTAAGATCTGGATGGGTATTGTAAAACAAGACTTGTAGTATCTTAGAGTCAATTCTCCATACTTATAAGGCTTACTCCTCATTGCTCCTTTATTCCTTTTAGGTTCTTCTGAAGCTTACTTACGTTCCTTATAGCCCACCCTTACCTTGACCATGTTACAACCCAAATGAAAGTCCTAATGATCATTAGAGCATGCATGATTAAACTGGTAAAAATAGAGAGGCTAGTCAAAGTCTGGAAGTGCTTGTAACATAGGATGTGTTGAGTGTAAACACAAGCCCCAAACACTTGAGAGAAAGAGAGAATATCCGGTGAGAATTCTGTCAGTATTCAGTTGAGGCTTGTGAAATTTTGATGTACTTAATTAAATTGGATGTAGAGAATAGATTTTTATAGCTGGTTAAGGGTCTGGAATCAGGATAAAAGTGTGCTTAAACTGCTTTATCTCTTGACGAATTCATTTAAATTTCACAGTTACCTCTCCCAATCTATTGGTTGTTTGTTTGTTGTTTTGTTTTCAATCCTTCGAAACTAGATGTCGACTCCGTACCAAGAATTGACTCCACAGGATCGACTCTACGTCTGAGTCTATCCGGATGTCAACCTCAAGACAGACATCGACTCCCCATTCAAGAACCAGATGCTGATTCCCATCTAGAACCGGATCCATCCTGGCTCCAAAAGGCCGACTCCACTAAGTGCAAGATTGAAGCACATGTAGCTATATTCCACGTGTGAGGCACCAATCTTCCATCTAGTTGTTCCAACTTGAATGCTCCTTGTCTTACTTCCTCTCGCACCCTAAACGGTCCTTCCAAATTGGGGTTAGCTTATTCGTAGCTGCTCCCCTAAGGATCCTTCTCAAGACCAAGTCGCCTTTCTATAAAGGGCGAGGGAATACCATGGACTTGTATCTTTTGGCTACTCTAGCCTTTGCTGTGTATTCATGAACATGTGCCATTTTTGTTTCCTCCTACAATAAATCAAGGTTTTCCCTCAGCTCCTCTTCATTACCATCACACTGGGTAAACACGATGCATGGTGACGACTCCTCAACCTCTACGGGGATCATTGGATTAGTTCCAAAAGTCAAGCAAAATAGGGTTTCTTGAGTAGTTGAGTGCGTTGTGGTGTGATATGACCAAAGTACCTGTGGCAGCTCCTCTACTCATCATTCTTTCGCCTCTTCAAGCCACTTACATAGTCCTTTAAGGATAACTCTATTGCCGGCTTCCGCTTGTCTGTTGCTCTGGGGATGTTCCATAGAGGTAAATGATTGTTTAATTCCATATTGTGCACAGAACTTCGCTACTGCCCATAATGCAAATTGGGTGCCATTATCACTTATAATAATGGCCGGAAGTCCGAAACAATATATAATTCTCCTCCAATAAAAACGCCTCACTCTTTCGGCCAAGATCGTGGCTACTAGTTTGACTTCTATCCATTTGGAACGTGCCCGAAAATAACTTGTAACTGAGAAGATCATCCCCGTCGTTGATATACACCTGCGTCTGGAAAGCCTACAAGTGAATACGTGGATCTTGTGAGCCGTCGAACAGTCGACAACTAGCTCCTTGATTTGTGGTAGGATGGGGGTCCTATCAATCTGCTCACTGAACGACTCACCCCATGCCACTCAGGGTAAAGGTGGGTCAGAATGCCCTTCTGTGCTCCTGAGCAACTCCAGCTATGCTCTTAACCTGGCCTCACGTTCCTCGACTCACCTTATCTCCTCCTCATGGAGCTTTTCTGCCTCCTCTTGTCTTTTTCTTGCCTCTTCAGTCAGGCGAGCATGCTCCTCACTTCTCTCTTGTAGATCTACTACAACTCATAACAAATGCTGCAGACCTCCCTCCTCATTCCCCGAATTAGAACCTGCTTGGTTCCGCGTTATAGGCATAGCTACTCCCCGTATCTCCTCCTATCTATTCCATTGTGCGGTAGTTTTCTACCATAGTGGGCGCGCCAATGTTATGGTCAATAGTGTGATTACAAAGTAAACCCTTCCCCTGCCAAAAGTCCTCTTTTATGTACCTTTCCAAATATATATATACAAGCCCCTCTCTCTCTCTTTCTCTCCCTTGTCAATCTCTACTTTTCTATCTCCTAACTGCCTAACATCCTAAACAAAGGGACAAAATGTGTCAAGGACAAAACACCGTGTTTCAAAATCCATTACTTTTTGTCAATGTCACGTGACCTTTTACAATATAATAGATGAGGAAGTATGACTTGTGTGGGTCCATACTCGGTCGTCATGGTTGACCGGTCCTATTGCCATGGCTGACCGGTACAAACACTAATTGGTATGTACGTATAGTTAAACAATGTCATTTTTTTTCTAAAATAAATAGTTTTTTACTAGTCATTTAAATATATGCATTATTATTATATCTTTTTAGATAAACATTAATTTAATTATCTAATCCAAAAAAGTTATATCAATTTTCTTTTTTATAGAGTATTATTTTACTTTCATAATTATAAAAAATAGGCTAAATTATTTCTTTAATCCTCTAGTTATTTTTTTGTTTTAATTTGGTCCTTTTTTATTAAAAGTTTCAATTTGGTCCTTTAATTTGCAAAAACGGTTCAATGTTACTCTTTTCATTCAAATCGTTAACGGTGCAAATGAGCTTACATGGCGCTTCTCTAAATATTTTTTATTAAATTAATGTTATGTGTAATTTAAACTTATTTAATTATTGTAATAGTTTTATTAATTTAAAAACTATGTGATGAAGGAGCAACTATGAATACCAGTGACGACAAAATATCACCCTTATCCCTAAACAATCACAATAAAAAAATATTTGACACACAATATAAAACCTTAAACAAGCACATGTGAGGACAGCAAAATCATACCACAGGACATTACAAAAAATAATCGAGACAAAGAAAGGAAACATACCTTCAAATGTTGAACTCTGACAAAAAGACAATGACTTCGTTTGTTGAATCCTCTCTTTACCCCAAATCGCTTACACCAAATCCCAATTTGGTAAAACTTAATCATTAATCCAAAAACCCAAATTTTCTACCTGCTAAACCCTAATCCCTTCAACCTTAACGTAGGAGCTGGTATTTTGTCGTTGTTGGCATTTCGTAGGTGCTCCTTCACAACGTCGTTTTTAAACTAATAAAACAATTAAAAAAATTAAATAAGTTTAAATTACTAATAGAAAATATTAAGAGAAGCGTCACATAAGACAACTTTATTTACACCGTTAACAATTTGAACGAAAAGGATAACATTATATCATTTTTGCAAATTGAAGGACAAATTGAAACTTTTAATAAATGAAGGACCAAATTGAAACAAATGAATAAATAGAGGGATCAAATAAGTAATTTACCCTAAAAATATCAATTATTTTTCCAATCATGAAAGTTATATTAATTTAGATCTTATATTAATTTTTATCTTTAATTCTTGAGGTAGGAGAATAATTTGATATCACTTTTTATAATATAATAATCAAATTAATTTAATAACTAAAATAATTTCACTACTTTACAATTAACCCAAAAATTTCTGCATTATTTTATATTAAGTCAATATATTAAATAATTATATTATATTAAAAAAAATTTAGTCTCTTTAATATACATGTTTTATGTTTTCAGTGTTTATAATTTATTTCTTTTATGATTTTAATCGTCATAAAGTTTTACTTTACAATTTTAGTACTTAATGATATTTTTTTACTTATATAATTATAATTTTTTTATATTTGTCTCTCTTCTACTAGAAGATATTTATTTTAGTTCCTATTAAGAAATATCAAGTTTATTCTCCAATATGTAGTTGACAATTATCAGTGAACAGAGATAAGGATTAAAACCATAAAAGGTACTTGGTTGGTCATATATTATTTCCATCAAACATCCAATCTATAGGACCTTGCAATGTGAAAAATTTTATAAAGAACGAAGAAGAATCATCACCTAAAAAAATTTCATATGGGGATGTAGTCGTGAAAGTTTGTAGTACAGACTTCATACAAAAGTGTGAATTCAACATGGTAAAAGTGTATAAGCATAGAAAGTATGTTTCTCAAAAGATTCAAACCAATTGGATTCAATCCCTTTATACTTATATACATTTTTATTTTTCTTTATTTATCCAATATAAAACTTTAGTTCTCTAACATAAACTGCAAGCAAAGGAGGCAATGTGGTTATTATTCTCTAACTACCTATGACTTTTAATGGCAATGCTTTCAACTATTCTCTTTGGTTTTTATCAAACACATGTACTCATATACAAAGGCTTACCCATTGGAGAGAACAAGTGAATGAGCCAAGCCAATATTCCTTGTGCCTTTTGTACATGACATGAACTAGAAAGGAAAATTCATAGCTGGTGATTATTATGTTCTTTCACTTAAGAACATGTAAAAATAAAAGTTGACTATGTTTTGGAACTTGAGGTACAACTCTACATAAGACGGAAAAAAAGTTGGTTGTGTTTTGGTTCTTAAGGTAAAACAAACACAATTATTTTCCTACACTGTCATATTTGGACGAGCAAGAATTCATTATATTAACTTAATACCTAATGGTTATATTAAATGAAGAACATATATTAATAATTACATGTAGTAAATCTAGTTGAACTTGTTTGGTTTCTTTTTGAATTACTCTTCATAATGTGTTTTTATAATAAGAGTTAACAAATCATCTAATGAAGTTACTGTGGATGTGAACGGGAAGACTTCTAACGTGTGATATTATTTCACTTTCTAAGCATTAATTTATAGCATGTAATATCATTTTGATTTAAATTTTCAATGAGTTTTGTTGTTAATTTTTCATAAGCTTTTCAAACATTTGTTTATTTTTTACTATTTTTTGTGTCAAGATAATTAATTTTCATTGACACACACTAAAAAAAATACCTTTAACATCAACCTATGGTGACAAACTTAAAATATTTACATCGATTGCCTTTCAATTGATGTAAAAAATCTCTCTTTTACGTGTTTTATTATGCAACCAATGTAAAAATGTGATTTTTCATATGGGTTGACATTATAACCGATATAAAAAGTCAGATTTTACATTCATTGGATTTTCAACCAATGTAAAAAGTCACTTATAACCAAGAACGCTCCTTCCTTGTTCATCTTCTCCAGCATCGTGTACACCATCCTCCTCTTCTCTCTGGGAAACCACCTTTCTAGCCACCACTATTAGCATTTGCTTGTCCTCACCACCATCCCAATGCCATACCCACTACAATGTTGAACAAAAGGTAGGTAGTGATTTTCCAAGGAAGAAGCATGCATGGAAGTGATGAAAGACACAAAAAATATTGATATTATAGACACTCATTTTCAAAATGCATGCCCACTTTCAATGATGAAAATGAAGTAGATGATGTACATAACGATGAAATAGGTAACACACAAGAAGAAGGGCTAAATTATTTGTGTCTGATTTTATAAAGCTTTTTTTCTAAACGTAGGATATATCAATTTTTAAGTATTGTCCAAAGGATCGTTCAAAAAGGGTGTAGAAGACAAAATAGACGAGGTAAGAGAGAAAATTCACACAAGATCTATCATGGTTCACTTTTCTATAAGAGTTACGTCCAATCCCTTCAACATGAAGGATTTTTCATTATAGTCTAACAGACTTACAAACAAGTATTCACTTGGTGAGCATTTAGCAATAGAAAATAGAGAAACTTTTCCTTTCTCAACAAAGCAAATTTACAATGAAATCAAAGTGTCGTCCAAAGAGCGTTTTTCTTTTTCCAGTTATGTTTCGTTCCTTTTCTTGTTGTATGTTCTTCGAGTCTTGATCATCCCAATATATAGGTAAGTATGAGATGAATGTTGTTCTAAGTGAGGAGTAGTAACTTCAACAATAAATATCAAACATACACTTTTTGTTGTGTTGTTTGTAGAGACTTTCACTTTTGAAGACAAAGAAAAGGTATGCCAGAGAAAGCTATTTTTCCCTATTCTTTATTGTGCTATCTTCGTCTAATAAGGGATACTTGTTCTTTTTAGGTTCCTTATGCGTTGAGTCATGATCAAAACTTTATTCTATCAAACTTCACTTAATACATCGAAACTTTTATGTGTAGTCCTTTTGTCAATCTGAAAATGAACAAGTCTTAACAGAGTACATCAGTATTGAAAAATATGAATGTTATGAATGGTGTTGAAACAATTATAAGATTATAGATATAACGTATAGTATAAGAGATCAGATAAGCACTTAAATAAATTTTTACGCTTATAAAAGGTACGTCCTTTATTGGACATTGTCTTCATTCTTATTGTACAATATTTCCTATTGGATAGTGTAATCTACTTTGGACGCATAGAGTTAACTTATTCAAAGAATAAGTTTATTTTCAACGAACACATGCTAAACTTTAGCAATGATGACTTATTGTTCTTTTGAAAAACTTAGAATTTAAACATTAGTCATCACTCTTTAGTCATAATGTTTGTTATCATCAAAACTCTTGGGTTATTTTGGACGTATAGTATTATGATCCAACGCATACAACTCGCCATGATTATATTGGAGGTCTAGAGGAGAATATTGTTATTTGATAAAGTTACATAGTAAGTTATTTGAAATTTATTGTTCTATGATATTTGTGTTATATTTATTTTTGTATTGGTAATTGCATTTATGTTTGTTATTTATTTTCTATTTACACAACATACTGGCTTTCATTTCATTATTTTGTAAATAAAGAGATGGGAGATCCTTTAGAGGGCACATCTAGTGTATTTGAGTCTACCTAGAAAAGGGGTAGACATGCTACACAATTGAGAGAGTAGATTCTTAGTGTAATGAAGAGGAGTTAATTCCCATACAATTTGATGAAGTTAGCAATCCTATAAGGGAGAACACCACACAATTCAAGAATTATGTGGCGACCTTAGCTCGAAGTCATGTCAATATTCTCTATGAGGATTAGAGCCATGCACCTAAATCCATGAAGAACTTGATTTTTCAAAGTATCAGGATATGTCACTTTTAACCTCTATGTTTGTATATAAGTATTATTGTATTTCAATAATATCCTTATAAAACACTAACTCTTTCAGTTTGTGGTACAATGTAGCTCACCTTTGATATTCCATATATGAAATTTCATAGGAGAAGATGGATTTCCTATGCCAATGAGCAGTAGAAGGGATGTAAGACCCAACTTAGTTTTTTTATACTTATATGAAAAATATTAAGGACAAGTCTTTGTTGGAGACTTATAATTTCATTTCAGAGGTTGATTGGCAGCAGTTTGTTCAAATCCACCTTGATCTTGCCTTCTAGGTTAGTTTACATTACTTTCATTTTAATCCTTTACCTATATAAACTTATGCATTTTCTTATGTTAGTAATGTGTTCTTTGTAACAAGAAAAAATGAAAAAGGCAAAGGACATTTACTCAAAGAATGTCCATCAACAAGAGGAGGACTTACAAAGAAATTTTTCCTCTATCTCACTTGCACACCATAAATTATGGAGGAGAGACTGATTGAAGTAATCGAATGACTATACTTTTGACTCTTCTAAGGAAATTACTGAGAAAATTGTAAGTTAAACCCCTTTTTCAGTATTTTTGAATGTAACATAAGCTTAGTTGTTTACATGTATTATTGATTATAATTATATGATTCCTTAGCTAAGTAGAGCATATAGGAAACCTTTGTTCCCCATGGCCATGAAGATATCTTCACCATTACCATTAGGCAACTAGAGCACCCTAATCATGTACTGACTGTTGGACAAGGTATGAGTCTTTTCTAGTACCTTGGACCATCCATGGCTCTACCCCAGCAACTCTCAACAATAAATAATTAGAGGCAATGACCTAATAGATACATAAGCAAGTTGCATTTGAGATCAAACAACAAATGACCTAAGAGTTGAGAGAGGAGATACAATAATAGGTCAAGGGTGAGCTAGCATCCTTTAGCCTCTTCCAACCACAAACAAGGGTGCAACCTGCTCACGACAAGCCTCAATATCGAAGCACAAAGGGCAGTTGTGCTACTATTGATCCACCATGGGAAGACACTCATATTGATACCCTAGATTAGTAAATTCTATGTAGACAAGGAGCCTCTTTGTTTAGTGGCCACTGGAAAAGTATACAAGTTAGGGTCAACCATGCACCACCAAACATTATATGAAGGTCACATCAAGGTAGTGGTTGAATAAATTTGAGATGCAGAAGCTCAGGTCATTGTGTTCACCAATGAGATTGAGATAGTATGGTAAACCCTAAATACTTTTATTGCATGACCTAGAAGACTTATGAGGTTTGTTTTTGTCACAGTATTCATAATAAATTATCTTATTATATTTACAATTCAAATAATTTATTGTGTTTACCAACATTATTTTATCTTTGGTGCTTATGATTTTGATGGATCAAAGAAAAAAGTTTAACCCAAAAGGTCTTAACCTAAAGTTGATATGCTTTAAGGTTTGTGGATGGTGGCCATGAACATTGGTGGCAAGCCTATACTAGAAGGACATTCTAGAAATTTGTATGAATGAAGAGGTGTTGTGTATATCTATTATATAGTTGTGGTTAATGTAAGTAATTTTTTCTTGTAACTAAATTTTAGGTTAGCTAAGTATTAAACTATTAGAATTAACATTAATTTTTTTTATGTTAGGTATCTTTGTCAACTTTGTTTGTCAAAAAGTGAACAAATACTTGTATGGATTCATTAACTCTCTCCCCTTTTCAGACCATAGGTAATAAACCAATTGACATTCAAAAATACCTATAAAACATTCTCACTGAAAGAAAGAAAAAATGCTACCTAGCATCTTACTACTATCTATAAGTATACCTTTGCATTTTACATTCCAAATTTTGCAATTGATTTTAATTTTTGTGTCACAATGTCACTAATTGTTTCTTAATGCCAAGAAGAGCCCAAAATTATCTCAAGCCTATACATACTTTGTACTCTTACGTTGAAGGTCTAATTGGGTAAGTGTAATCCTTTATAATTAGGTTTATGACTCTTTGTGAGTGTGTTTAGGCAAGAGTAAGTGTTTGTGATGTAAATATGGCACTTGTGTACAAGATAATTAAATTATTATTTTAATAATTAAATAATTATTAAATTACCAAGTAAATTAAATAATATTTTAAAAATTAAAAATTAAAATCGAGCAAGCAAAATGAAAATAGAAAGGGATTAGAATTTCAATCCCTATACATGTTTCATTGTATACTTTTGTTTCATTATTTGAAAGAAAGAGAAATAGTTTCTTGTACCTGCCAAAAATCTATAGTACTTTCCATCAAGATATGTTCATCCTCATCCTTAATATGATTGTTTAGTCTCATGGACATGACAGAGGTGGTACTTGCAAAGACATTATGATGCTCAAGTCAGAGAATGATTAATAAGTTAAAACAATAGAACTTTGAGACCAACTTGCAGTGTACCTCCCTATATTTATAATATTAGAGCTTTTGAGTTTGTGGGATAGGTGTGGTAGGTGGTTATGAATCATTTGAGCTGATGGGATGAACGGTTATGTGTAGTTACCTCATTCGTTAAGTTTAATGATGTCAACCTAATTTTTTCAAGTAGTATAAAAACCTCAAAGCTCTAAGCTTGAGAAAGTGAAAAAACTTATAAAATATCCTCATAAGGTCCATTTTAATTTGACACCAAATTATTTAACTTGTCCATCTGGAATTTTTAAACATATGTTCTATATAGCTTTAAAATGTCCACATTTAGATCATCTTGACAATTGCACAAATATTTACATCTCTTTAACTATCATATTTCGTTGTATATGCCATGTTAAATATGACTAACATTTAAGTCTACCTCTTAAACAATTATCAGTTAAACTAGCATTAATACTCTACTCCTTGACATTGACGTTACTTAGCACAACTTGTGTTTGTTCACTAAATAAATTTTATGATTTGACCATTATGTGATACAAATGTAAAACATTAAAATCAAGTTGATTCTCAAAGAAAGTAACATTAAAAGTTATGAAAAATCTTTTTGATTTTGGATAAAAACATTTATATCCTTTTTAGGTTGGAGAGTAACTAATAAAAACACATTTTATAGCATGTAGGGTCAAGTTTTCCAATATGCTTATGTTCATGAACAAAAGCAATACAACCAAATATTTTTAATGGTAAATTAGCTAAAACACATGCCATAGGAAAAAAAAACTCTTTCAAAGTATGGAAAGAAGTTTGAAATCGTAAAACTTTGGATGACATAATTATTAAATATGTAGCAGTCAAAACCACCTTACCCCATAAATATTTTGGAATGTTAGAAGAGAAGAGTAAAGACTTGGCTACCTCTTGAAAGTGCTTATTTTTTCTCTTTGCAATCCCATTTTATTGGGGTAGATTAACACAAGAGCTAAGATGGACAATCCCATTTTCAATAAAAAAATTACTTAGGATTTTGTTAAAATTCTCCTTCCCATGATCGCTTATGAAGACTTGTACATTTGTTTGAAATTGAATACTCATCATTTAAAAAAAATGGATAGCTTGTTTAGCCTCATATTTTTCTTTTAATAGGTACACCCAACAAAGTCTATGGTGGTTGTCTATAAAAGTGGTGAACCATTTTATTATTGGAAAGTGGCCTTATTTTATTTGGACCCCAAACATCACTTTGAATAATATCAAAAGGTTTTGACTATTCATATGGTTGCATAAGAAAATAAGTACGATGATGTATTGCAAATTACAAATTTCACAATGAAGCAAGGAAGGATCTTTCTTACCAAACAACTTAGGAAATAAGTATTTTAAATATCTAAAACTTGGGTGGCCTAATTGAAACTACCATAACATAGTATCCCTATTATTTGAGACAAAAATAGATTTAAAACAAGAACTTATTGTTTTAGATTGTTGTGTCGATCTAGGTCCATCTTCAAAGAGGTAGAGTCCTTTAAGAGAACACTGCCAATCATCATCCAATCTCCTTAACACTACTAATGGTCCCCCCAAGGTCAAATCCTTAAATACATAATGAGAATAGGAAAAAACAGCACAATAATTTTTTTTTTTTATCTTGGACTAATTTACTACCAGACAATAGATTACAAGAAAAGTTATAAACATGTAGGACATCTTGGAGAGTCAATGTTGGGGGGTAGGATAATAGATCCTTTTCCTGCAATGGCTGAAAGAGGGCCATCTACAATCTTAATTTTTTGGTTACCTGCACAACAACTATATGACGAGAAGAAACTAGACTCTCTTGTCATGTGATCAAAAGCATCAAAGTCAACAATCAAAGTATGATTGAAATTGACATTAAGAAGGGTAGTTGTTAAAAAATTACTTTTTTAAGCTATGGAGCAAGAAAGGGTTTGTGACTCAAGGAGTTTGCACACTTTGTCTAATTGTTCCTCAGTGAATGGGAGTGAACATGAGGGAGACTACTTCTCTTGGTCATAAGTACTAGGTTGAAGTGCACGACCCTCACTTCCTCTTTTCTTTTTCCAATTTGAAGGCTTCCTATGAATCTTCCAATAGGTTTCACATGTGTGCCATGGATGTTTTTAGTAATCACACCATGGCCTATCATATTTCTTACCATCTTTTTTCCACTCTTCATGATGGTTCTTAGCAACATGAGTATAAACCTTCCAATTCTAAAATAGATTGTCCTCCATAGAATTCTTCCCTTACTTCATTAATTCTTTATTGAGGCCAGCTAAGAACATAAATACATGATCATTTTCTTACCTTTTAACAAACTAGATATTGTCCTTAGTACACCTCAAATTTTCCTTCTTTTAAATGATTGCATGTAACAAGGTAGCAATTGTTCTATTCACAACTTCAATTTGCCCATCTTTTTGTAGATGTGCAACAATGGAAAACAAGAGCTTAGTTCCTAGCTTATTCCATAAAGTCCTTCAAAAATGAGTTCGGAACTTCACATCTCTATTACTTACTATTGTTCTTGGCAACCCATGCAAGCGCATAACTTCTTTAAAGAACAAATAAGCAACATGTGTTGCATCATTAATTTTAGAACATGCAATGAAATGTGCCACTTTACTAAATCTATCAACAACAACAAATACATAGTCTTTTCCACATTGAGATCTAGGCAACCCTAATACAAAATCCATTGTAACATCAGTCCAAGGTTGATTAGGCATAGATAAAGGTGTATAGAAATCATGGAGCATGACTTTATATTTGGCTTGCTTACATGAAATGCCTTGAATACAAACATATTGCACATCATATTTCATGTTAGGAAAATAAAAATGCTCATTTAGAATTTCTAAAGTCTATTCTACTCTAAAATGTCTCATCAATCCACCATTATGAGTTTCTCTAACTATCATTTCAAGCAAGGAGCAAATAGGCACACACAATTTATTTTTCTTATACAAGAATTATCATGCCTATAATAGTCTCCAAAAGCATGTTTAGAACAAGAATTTCATACCTAACCAAAATTAGAATCATTGACATACAAGTCCCTTATAATCTCAAAACCAAGTAACTTCGTTTGTAAAGAAGTAAGCAATGTATATCTTCTAGACAATGCATCAACCATAGTATTCTCCTTACCATTCTTGTAATTGATCACATAAGGAAAAATCTCTATGAAATCTAGTCACTTGACATGTCTCTTTTGAAGCTTACCTTGAGATTTTAGAAACATCAAACTTTGATGGTCATAATGGATTATGAACTCCCTTGGCCACAAATAATGCTGCCAAATTTGCAATGTTCTCACCAAAGCATACAACTCCTTATCATAGGTAGAATAGTTCAATACTGCCCAACTAAGCTTATCACTAAAATATGCAATTGGTTTGGATTCCTGGATCAATACATCTCCTATTCCAGCACCAAAAGCATCACATTCAATTTTAAAATATTTATCAAAATTAGGCAAAAAAAAAAAAAAAACAAAGGTGCATTGGTCAACTTATCTTTCAACAAATGGAAAGCTTTCTCATGCACATTATCCCACTTGAACACAACATTCTTTTTAACAAGTTCATTTAAAGGTGCAACAATAGAACTAAAGTTCTTCACAAACCTCCTACAAAGACTTGTTAATCCATGAAAGCTTCTTACCTCATTTGCATTCTTATGTGTAGGTCATTCTTTAATTGCCTTTACCTTTACTTCATCCACACTTATTCCTTTTAAGCTTACAACAAAACCTAAAAACACAACAGATTCAAGGAAAAATGAACACTTTTTGAGATTTCCATATAATTTATTTTCTCTTATGATATTAAGAACAACATGCAAATGTTCAACATGTTCATCTAAAGTCTTGCTATAAATCAGAATATCATCAAAATAGACTACTACAAATTTCCCAATGAAAGAATGCAAAACATGGTTCTTTAACCTCATGAAGGTGTTGGAAGCATTAGTTAAGCCAAATGGCATTATTAACCACTTATATAAACCATATTTTATTTTGAAAGCTATTTTCCATTCATCACCTTCTTTCATATGAATTTGATTGTATTCACTCTTTAGATCAATTTTAGTAAACACACAAGAACCAAATAATTCATCAAGCATATCATCCATCTAAGATTAAAATATCTATAGTTTACAGTAATTTTATTGATGGCTCGACTATCAATGCACATGTGCCATGTTCCATCTCTCTTGGAACCAAGATCACAAAAATAGAATATGGACTAAGACTTTCCCTCACAAAACCCTTTTGCAGCAACTCATTCACTTGCTTTGAATTTTTTTTTGTTTCCTCAGGATTTGTTCTATAGGCTGGTCTATTTGGGATTAGACAACTAGGAATGAGGTCAATTTGATGCTCAATACCTCTTAAAATAGGTAATCCATGAAGCACTTTGTTTGGAAAAACATCAGCGAATTCTTGTAACAGAGAATCAACTTCACAAGGAAAAGAAGCATGGAATTCATTAGTGAAATAAACATCCTTGTGCATGAGTACAAGTAGTTTCTCTTTTGCTAATAAAGCACTCTCAACCTATTTTTTCTACACAAATGCACTCATTTTCTTATTTTTCTCTTCACTGCACTCAATTTTTTCTTTCTTTTGCTTATTTTCACTTATATTTTCTTTTCTCTCTTTTTCTTGAATGCTCAATTGCTCTTCTCTCAACTTGCACTCTCTTACAATTCTAATTTGATCAACATGTGCTTCAACCAGTTTGAAAGGTGTTAAGACGATGGTACATTTATTCATAACAAGGCTATACCTATTTTTTTGTACCCCTCATGAGTGACTTTTCTATCAAATTGCCAAGGACACCCAAGAAGTAGATGGTCAACATGCATAGGTGCAACATCAAAAAGAACCTCATCTTTGTACTTGCAAATGTCACCCTTATGTCTCCACAATTTCTCAACCAATAAGGTGCTAGCAACATTAGTACAACTTCCATTGTCAATAATCATGCTACATAACTTGTCATTTATGTGGCACCTAGTATGAAAAATCTGGTTGCATTGCTCCACATCACCATCTTCCTTAGGTTGTATGTTAAGAGCATGCCTAGTAACAAGTACAAGTCCATCTACAAGTTCAACAACTTCAATGTCACTACAATCCTCCAATGGTGGCATTTCATCATTACTTGTGCCCTCACTCGCAATTTCTCCATTATCCATCATAATCATTGCTCTTTTATTTGGACATTAAGAAGCAATATGTCCAACTCCTTGACACCTGAAACACTTGATATTACGTACTCTATGGGATGTACTAGTGTCAATTTTACATTTAAGAGGAACATTTGAGTATTTGGCATTCACATCTTCTTTAGGATTTGTAACAGCTTTATTGTTCTTCCAATTTGATCTCCATGAAGAGCTAGAAGATGAAGCAAATTTAGAAGAGCTTTTAGATTTCAATTTCCTCTCCACTTGAATTTCTTTGCATAACAAATCCTCTATCTCCATATAATGACATAACTCCACCACATCAATTATATATTTCTTTAAACCTTCAATGAATCTAGCCATAGATGCCTCGTGATTGATAATGTTGTCGACACAATATCAAATCACTAGATATCTCTTATGTTCTGTAGTGTAGGGGCCAACCTAGGTCGATTCTCACAAGAACACACTCTTACCATGCCTAATCATGTATAGCAGAAATCAGAATGTTATGCAGAAAATTATGTAAAAACCAGAACAGCAAAAGGGGGGTTGTTTAGAATAGGAATTGCAGGGTAAATTGACAAAATAGAATTGATTTAAAATGAAATAAGGGACATCAACTCAAGAATTTAGTCATGCAACTCGTTATCATGGCTCTTCTAAAGAATTATGCAATTTCATATCAACCAACCTAAGTTTCTTCAAATAATCACCTAACATTTAATTAACATAGATTTAAGATCGTATTGGTTGAATTCAGGTTAACAATTGATTACTTACTAGGAGTATAATCCAAAATGTAGAGAGATCAAAATCATGAAAACAGAATGAGAATTGGAAAATACAACAACAAAAATTTCATAAAGAAAGTGAGGAATTAGGAGCTCAAACCGGTTACAATCATGAATCCTAAATTGATAACGAAGTTAGCCTTCCATTTCATCGCCATAGAAGACTTTGCAGTATCCACAGAAAGAAGGAAAACAGAGAAGACGTAGAGAAAAATCACCCCAAAAAACGTAGCAGAAAAATCTGTGTCTAAGAATCTCAAACTTGCTCTCCAAGCAACAACTTTCAACTCCTCCTAACCAAGAGTCTCTAACACGTTTCTAACTAAAAACACTAACTAACTAACTCTTCAACTTCCTAACTACTTCGTAATTGAGCACATGGTCAAAATTTCCACGGAGAATGGGCTTTGACAGAAGCTTGAGCAGCCTAGCAAGCCCACCAATCAACAAAGAGAGATCCAATTCAAAGTGGTGCGGCAGCAGTGGCTTCAAGTCCATTTTTGATATTGTAAATGGCCGAATTAGGTTGAGTTCTAAGAAGAAAAGTTTTAGATCTTCGTCTTAGATTTTTAGGGCTATCAAGATTGTCCAATTTAGAGATCTGTAGCTCTAGATATGGCCTGCACAAAATAGTTACCTCAGAGTGAGAATTAAGTTCGAAAGTAAACAAAGATTAACAATTACCCTCAACTCAGCTCAATGACCCAATACTCAACCAATGTCTGATTATTAGCCACAAAATAATATCAAATATGTCCAACATAAGTCCCTATTAGGTGCCTCAAATATGCGCTATCAAATACCGCCACACTTGAACTTTTGCACTCTGAGCAAAATCAAACAAAAAATATAAAGGAAAAGGAAATGAAGTGAATGAACTAAGAAGTAAGTACAAAATAAAATGCATTTCCAATGAATCGTTAAGTTAATAAAAGGAATAAAAGTACAAGAATCCTAGAATCAAGGCACCCAACAATCTATGAATTTACTTTTAACATCTAAAGCAAACAAGGGAACAATAAAAATTAAAGAGTGACCCACAAATGATAGAACTCTCTCAAGATATATACTCTCAATCTCTCAAGTGTTTTGGGTTTGTGTTTACACTTAAGCACTCTATGCTAACTAGTACTACCAAGCTTTGACTAGCCTCTAATTTCTACAACTTGAAACACATTGATAGCGTTAGATTTAGTCGTTATATCTACTATCAAAATACTAGATTTCCTATGTTATGGGTAGCATAGGGACAACCTAGGTCGAATCTCTTAAGGACACTTAGTTCTAGTGTTTTCTAGTGTAAAAGACTGAAAAGGTACAGGGCTGAGCGTGCGTAGAATGCGGACTCGGTAGGTAAAAGTAAAAAGGGGGGTTTTGGAATTTGAAAAGTAAAGTGCAGGAAGTAAATTGGCTACCTAGGAAAGTAAAGACAAGATAAAGCTAATGAAACATATACTTATCATACCGATTACAATGGGATCAATGAGCTGGTTTTAGATTTCGGTTCCTCTTATGCATATAAGTCCTTACCAACCTAATTCCTAAGACAATTGCCTAACATTCGTCAATTACCAACTAAGGGCTTACACAACCACAACCTCGAGTTAATAGGGATTACCCTTATGGTTGATGTAGATTATCTATTGATTACCTATAAGGTTGATTAGATTGGTTCGACCGACCCTTAATCTAGCGTGATCTATCCCTACTATGCATGACCATGACACAAGTAAGAATAGATTAAACTAACAAGGCTTACAAACATTAAAGCAAAGGGAAACAAACTCATCCATTGATTAACCAGTGTACCGATACATGAAGTGGATACAGGGGGAAGATGGTCTCATCTTCCCATGACAATCACCAATGGTAGTTGCAGTTGTTCAACCGAAGAAGACTAGAGAACATGAGAGGTGGTACCCTCTAGAGCGTGCCATGTAGATAGATGAATCTACCTGGTCAGTCTATCTCTAGCAACTTTGCTCAACTCGAACTCTGACCCACGTTCACTCAACTAACTAAACATCACTGAAGCATCGTTAAACACTGAGGAATGAAGCGTGAATGGAGGTGTGTGCAGTGGAGTATGAAAACGTAAGTGTGTTGTGAATCACTCTCTATGGATATAACTATGGCTAAGGCTAACCAATGAACTTAGCTATACGTCTCTATTTATACATGCATCAACTAACTAACTCTATAATAGAAATAACTGCTTGATATAACAGAATTAACTGATAATTTGACCACTAACTAATCTCCTAAATGACCACATGCTAATTTACAATTGTACACGTACTTGAATTTGCCGAAGTGGAATCGGTCCTTTGATGCCAGGATGAATCCGAATAGATGGGAGTCGGCAAATAGAGCGGCATCCGGTTTAGAATCGGCATCCGATCTGGAGTCGGTATCCAATTTAGGATTGACATCCAATCTGGAGTCAGCATCCAGTTTGGAGTCTGCATGCGGAATCAGCATCCGACTGTTGATAATAGAGTCAGCATTGCAAAGTCGACTTCGACTGGTCGGGATGCTTCCATCCTCATCTTGTCTGAATTGGAGTTGACTTCATCTAGCCATGATGGTTTCGGTCTTAGCTAAGATGACTTCAAGTAGAAGCCGGCTTCATCCGGCCGAGACGGAGT
Source organism: Mucuna pruriens (assembly GCA_025330945.1). Classification (NCBI taxonomy): domain Eukaryota; kingdom Viridiplantae; phylum Streptophyta; class Magnoliopsida; order Fabales; family Fabaceae; genus Mucuna; species Mucuna pruriens. The sequence goes on from JAENHJ010000536.1 coordinate 983,502, forward strand.
AGGCTTGGAGAGGTTCGTCTGGCCTAGACGACTTCCTCTAGCTGATTTGACTTCGTCTTGACTCCCTTTTGACCTGCAAAACAAGACTTCTCTTTTTGTTAGCTAAAATCAGCAAAGTAGCATATATTTGTATTTTCCCTATTTTAACCTTGGAAATCTAAATCTTAGCCAATACATGATTCTTAACTACAAATTAGAATCTATTCTCCCCATCTTAAGACCTTGTAGAGTGTCTAAACTAGGAATTATCGCATATGCACAAATGATCAAAAGGGCTTTTATTAAGGTTATAATGTGGCCAAGGACAAGGTAGGATATGAAAAAGTGATTTAAGCTTGTACAACCAAAAGGGAAGAGGAGCAATGGGGAATAAGTCACTAAGCATGAAGATTACCCTTAAAATAATACAAGTCATCCAAAACTAATGCAAAGCATTTCAAGACAAGTAAAGTCCACTTTGTCTCCTTTACTCTAATACTTTTTCTTTTTTCCTTTCCCACTTTCACTTCTCTTTTTGCACCACTACAACCTTTTGTCGCATTTTTTTTCTTACGACCTTTTTGTTGCCTTTTTCTTTCTTTGATTCATCATTTTTTTCATACACTTTTTCTTTTCTTTTTTTTTTTCAACAACCATTCATCACAACATAACAAGTATCACTTGCACAAGCCAAACTCTCAATGTACCACTTGCAACGCCTTGGGGTATCACCCCCACACTTATGTAGAACCCATTCCCAAAATAGTTCCAAAGCTCTTTTAGCCCCTAAGGTTAGGGTGATCATGATTTTCCACTTTAGGCTTATAATGAGCTATAATATCAAAAAAAATGGTTAGATAGGCTCAAAAGGGGTAAGCAAGGGATTTAATGCAAGGTAAGTCCAATTGGCTAGTGGCTATAAATGAAGAAGGCCTAAATCATATCACCAATGCATGTGAGACAAGAAGTATAAAAGAGAATCAAGGCAAGACCTAGAGTAACTAGCAACACATGTACAAATCACACAAAAAAGAAGAGAATGAAAAGATGTAAGCCATCAACATACAAGGCTCAAAATCTCACAAGGATAAATGCTCTATCACCAATGATTCAAACTTTAATTTTCAAGTTACTTATTACACTAAAGATGCAAAAATTGGTTCCATATCAAGTTGTGAAACCTCTTAATCAAGGATGATGCAACTATTCACAATTTATACAGTCTAGAAATCCATTAAAAAGTGCTAAAAACTACAAAATATAATTTCTTTTTTTTTCTTTTTAGCAAAAACGAAATTGATAGCAAATTGAAAAATTGAAAAACAGTAGAAAACAGCGAAAATAGCAAACAGAAAACAACAGAATAGAAAAATCATAAAATAGTAAAACACATACTACTAAAACAATCCCCCCCTCCCTCTCACACTTAAAAGAAGCATTGTCTTCAATGTAGGCATATATCAACATGACGGAAGCATTAATAACCATAAGGGAAGGGGGGTAAAACTCTCTCAAGGTGAATTGATTTTCATTTCTGGTAGGGTTGGCTTGACCAAAGAGAGGTCCTCTACATCTCCCTCCATCATTATTGGACACTCATGGAATAACTTAATTTGGTGCCCATTGACTTTGAAGGTCTTGTCAGTAGCCTCATTTCTTATTTCAACTACACCATAAGGAAAGACATTAGTAATGACAAATGGTCCATCCCATTTAGAACAAAGCTTACCTACTATTAGCTTAAGATGAGAGTTGAATAAAAGTACTTTTTGGCCCACTTTGAACTTTTTTCTCAAGATCATGTTGTCAAGGAAACACTTCACTTTTTCCTTGTAAACCTTGGAGTTCTTGTAGGCCTCCAAGTGAAACTCCTCAAGTTCTTGCAATTGAAGCTTTCTTTCCTTGCCCGCTTGGTCAACGGTCCAGTTACACCTTTTTACTGCCCAATATGCACAATGATCTATTTCTACTGGAAAGTGACACGCCTTACAAAAACTATTCGATAAGGGAACATTCCTAATGGGGTTTGGTAAGTCATCGTATGAGCCCAAAGAGCATCTTCTAACAACCGGCTTCAATCCTTTCTATCGGGGTTCGCCACCTTTTGCAAAATTTGCTTGATCTCTCTATTAAACACTTCGACCTACCCATTGATTTGGGGGTGATAAGCAGTAGCCACCCTATGAACCACCTCATACTTCTCAAGCAAGGTGGACATGGTCTTATTACAAAAATGACTCCCCTAGTCACTGATGAGAGCTTTTTGGCACATCAAACCTGCAAAAAATATTGGATTTAACAAAATCCACCACAACTTTAGCATCACTAGTTTTGGTGGCCTTAGCATCTACCCATCTTGAAACATAATCAACAGCAAGCAAAATATAAGTGTAACCATAAGAAATAGGAAATGGAACCATGAAGTTAATACCCCAAACATCAAAGACATCACAAAAAAGAATAGGATATTGGGGCATCTCATGCTTGCGGGTAATGGCTACTCTAACTCTTTGGCACTGCTCACAGGTGGTAACAAAGTGATAGGCATCCTTAAAAATGGTGGGCTAATAAAATCCACTATCCAATACTTTCCTAGCTGTCCGTTGTGACCCATAATGCCTGCCTACAGATGTAGAGTGACAAAATTGGAGTACTGGTTGGATCTCATGGTCTGGTATACACTTGCAAATGACCTGATCACTACAAAATTTCCACAAATATGGATCATCCCACATGTAATATTTAGCATTACTCTTAATTTTATCCTTATATGATCTCGATGCTTTAGGGGGTAAAATAGATGTAACAAGATAATTAACAATGTCAGCAAACCATAGGTTGACACTATCTAGCTACATGAGCTGCTCATCAAGGAAATCATCTCTAATAGGTAGAAGGTCAATTCTTCTCTCAATTTTGCTCAAGTGGTCAACTACTAAGTTCTTCGCTCCACTCTTGTCTCTGATCTCTATATCAAATTCTTGAAGGAGAAGCATCTAATGAATCAATCTCGGTTTTGCATCGAGCTTCTTCAACAAGAATTTTAAAGCTGCATGGTCAGAGAAAATAACGATCTTAGAGCCAAGAAAATAAGTACGAAATTTATCTAATGCAAAAATAATAGCTAAAAGTTCCTTCTCAGTGGTGGTGTAATTAGCTTGGGCCGAATCCAATATGCAAGATACATAAATTATAACATGTGAATGCTTGCCAACTCCATGGCCTAAAACTGCCCCATGTTCTAGGTTAGAGGCATCACACATGAGCTCAAAAGGAAGCTCCCAATCAGGCGCTTGAAGGATGAAAGTGGTGGTAAGTCTCTTTTTTAGCTCCTGAAAGGCCTCAATGCATGGCTGATCAAAGACAAACTCCACATCCTATTGTAAGAGTTTGGACAATGGCAAGGCTATTTTGCTGAAATTTTTTGGATGAATCTCTTGTAAAAACCTATATGTCCATGGAAAGAGTGAAATTCCTGCATAGATGCGGGGTGAGAGAGAGAAGCAATAATATCAATTTTGGTCCTGTTGACCTCAATACCTCTATTAGACACTAGATGCCCTAGGATTATACCTTCAGTTACCATAAAATGACATTTCTCAAAGTTCAGCATAAGGTTAGTCTCAATGCACATATCTAAAACTCTAGACAAACTCTCCAAACATGCATCAAATGAATGACCGTACATCGTAAAATAGTCCATAAAGACCTCCATGCAACTCTCTAATAAGTCAGAAAAATACTAATCATACACCTTTGGAGGGTGCTTGGGGCGTTTCATAATCCAAACGACATCCTAGTGTAGGCAAATGTGTCGAATGGGTAGGTGAAGGTGGTCTTGTGTTCATCTGCCAGGGCAATATGAATCTGCAAGTAACCTGAAAAGCCATCCAGAAAACAATAATGGGATTTCCTTGCCAGCCTCTCCAAAACTTGATCAATAAATGGCATAGGGAAGTGGTCCTTGTGAGTTGCTTGATTTAGCTTCCTATAGTCTATGCACACTCGCTAGCTATTCTGAATTCTTGTTGGAACCAATTCGTCATTCTGGTTTTTTACCATGACCATCCCAGATTTCTTAGGAACAACTTGCACAAGACTAACCCACTGATTGTTTGATATGGGGTAAATGATCCCTACTGCAAGTAGCTTCATGACTTCCTTTTTTATGGCATCCAGAAAGGTGGGGTTCAACCGCCTCTGAGGCTGCCTCACTGGTTGGGCTTCCTCCTCCAATAGTATCTTGTGCATGCATATGGAAGGATCAATCCTTGGAAGGTTATCTAAAGTCCAACCAATGGCTTTTCTATGCTTCCTCGATACATGTAACAACCTCTCCTCTTGCTCAGACTGGAGGTTGTTGGATATGATTATTGGAAGCTTTTGGTCGTCCTCTAGGTAAGCATACTTCAGGTGCTCAAGCAATGGTTTCAACTCTACGGTTGGTGAGGGAGGTGAGGGAGGTTTACTTGTTGTCACTTTTGTCATTTCTCCCACTTTTGCCACTTCTGGTCCTTCATCAATAATAACATGACTTTCTGCACAAGTGGAGCACTCCTTGCCTCTATCACACATGCATTCAAAGTTAGCCAAATTAGCAAAATCAGAAACATCACCCATATTTGAAAAATCCACAAAGTTAGAAACATCAACCACATCAACAGAATCAGAAAAGTCCAACACATCAGCCACATCAATAGAATCAGAAAAGTTCGACACATTAGCCATATCCACAAAATCAGAAAATTCAGAAACATCAACCACATCAATAAAATTAGCAAATTCAGAAAGGCCAATGTGTAGTTGCATGTAATCATGCACTAGTACGTCAATCACGTCTATGCCAAAGATAGAATGGTTTTCTATGGGATGCTTCATAGCCTCAAATATGTTAAATTGCACGATGTTATCACCAAACTCCATGGAGAGGGTTCCAGCATGCACATCAATCTTGGTCCTTGTTGTCATCAAGAATGGTTTGCCAAGGATTAAGGTGGATCCCCTGCTAGATGGCTCATCCTCTATATCTAACACATAAAAATCTACTGGAAAAATAAATTCATTTATTTGGACCAACACATCTTATAGGATACCAAGTGGATGTGCAATGCTTCTATTTGCTTGTTGAATTATTACACCAGTTGGTTCCAGATCACCAAAACTCAGTGATTTATACACTGATGAAGGCATAACATTAGTCGAAATGCCTAAATCCAACATAGCATCTACAAAAGTGCAATTATCTATGGTGCATGGAACAGTAAAAGTGCCAGGATCTCTACATTTCTTTGGCATGGCCGATTGAATCAAGGTAGATACTTGCTCGCTCTTGATCAATGCAAAAACATTTCTTCCCATCTCTACATCTCCCTTCAACTTCTTCCTCTTGTGAATGCATAATTCCTTGAGGAACTTTGTATATTTTGGAATTTGCTTGATGGCCTCAAGGAGGGGGACATTAATTTCCACCTTCCTAAACGTTTGCAACGACAACAACAAGGTTGTAATTACTGAAGGCTGCAATGGTTGTGCCATGGATGGCGATGGAGGTTGCACTACTACCCCTCCTGAATTAGCTATGACTTCTACACCTGCATTTGTGTTAATATCATTACTAGTTTCTACATAATTAGAACACTTAATTAATTCAATGTAGGTGTAATCACAAGTAGTAAAACTCTCAAAATAAAAAATTTCAGAAAGTTCAGAAATTTCATAAAATTCAGAATGCAAATTTATGGATTGTTGTTATGGTAGCTTCTTGCCACTCCACAAGGTTGTCACTCATATTTTTTTCTTGTAGACTTAGGATGGTCTGAGAAGGAATATATCCAAATCTCTTGGACTATAGCTTATTTGCCGTGGTGGCTAATTGTCCCATTTGTATTTTCAAATCTTGAATAGTAGCATTCATATTTTGTTGGAACTACATGTTGCTTGCATTCATATTCTGCTGAAATTCAATGCTACTAGTTGCCAACTGCTTCATCAACTCTTCCAACGGAGGAGAATTGTCCTCTTGCAGCACCTGTTGTTGTTGCTCGTGTCGGAAAGGTGGTGTTTGGTATTTGGGAACTGGTTGTTGGTAGTTGTTCTAGTTTTGAGGCATGTTTTGCACAGAACCAAATCTTTAGGTTGAATATTGCCCTTGAGTTGGTTGGTACTACTGCCTACTGGAGCTTAACAGTTTTAGACGTCCAAAGGGTATGGATGTCTTGTTTTGAACGCCCAACAAGGGAGTTGGCTCATCTAAAGGCTGCAGATCTGGTATTAGACATCTAAAGGATTTGGACGTCTTGCCTTTTTGGTGTTTTGCTGATTTTTCCTTTTTTTTATATATTGGACTAGCTTTAGGTAGGATAAAATTATATGTTCAAATCCACCCTCTATATATATATTATATACGAAAATGGCTTCTTAGGTGAGAATGAAAATGATCAATCTAAACCATTAAATTCAAATAGAAGATTGAGATTAAAATATTTATTTTAAAAATTCACTTAAGTGGTTGTGTTTCAAACAACTACCACTTTTGTCATTGTTGTTGTAGCCTCAACCTTCATCATCCTCACTTTCCCAAAAAGATTGTTTCCATAAGTCAAAATTCATATTTTTGATAATACGCTTAAGGACCTGAACTCAATACTATTCAAACCAATTACTTATTGGTAGATAAATAATTTAATATATATGAAATTAATTACCAATTAATTTTATCTAATTGTTATTTTGAATAAATTATTATTAATTAGTATAAATTTATCTATGTGTAAAAAATTCTTATTTAAATTGTTATGGTTCGTAAAGCATTTTAAAGTAATCAAATTCAAAACATAAATTAGACTTAAAAATAAATATTAATATAATATGTTTTTTAGTAAAATAGAAAAATATTAAATATAATATCTATGTTAAATTTAATAAATATAATATATTTGATTAAAATATGATTTTACATATGAATTTATATATATTAAAAATTTATTATTAAACAAATTTAATTATATACAGTACAAAATTTATATTATAATTAAAAATAAACAAATATTTTTTGACATATAAATTATGTTTTAAATTTAAAAGAAACATTATATATTATGATAATTTTTTTAATTATTTACAGTTTTTAAAATATATAAAATTCATTTTAAAAATGTATATGATAGGGTTAAATTGCTCCTTTTTTTCCAAAAAGAAAAGATGATAGGGTTAGATTGCAAAGGATAAGCAATTACGATAATCAAATATACTAGTATAGATAAAAAAATAGTGGTTTAAGAAAGAATTTGTTGAGTTAGTTATTAAATTAAATTAAATTTAAAAATTAAAAGAAATAAAAAAATAAAATAAAAATAAAACTATATGTTCAATGTAAAGAATAAGAGCAAAACAAACTATTAAATCAAAGTTATAATAACTCCTTAAAAACGCTTACATTAAAAAAATATAATTCGTTAAAACACTTTCATTCAACAACAATGCCTGGTGGTAACACTTTCTTTTAAAACTGAAATTCATATTTATACAATAAAAGTTGATTGTTCCTTAAAGTTGTATAATGAATTAGTTTTTTTTCTTTTTAGTAATATTTAAGGGAGAGACCTTTTTCGATAAATTTTTTCATAAGTATTAAAAATGAAATATATTTTTTAATAAATTAAAATTAATATATATAAGTTAATTTATAGAAGCTCTTTCATATTAATTTTTAAAAAAGAAAAAATCTTTAAAAATTGGGTTATACAATTAATTTTTATTTATAAAAAAAATTATTTTATTTTTCTCTTCTATAAAGAATTATGAAAAAATTTACCCAACAGTGATAAAACTTTTAAAACTCAAAAATACTTATACAAATATTTATATTCATCGCATCTCAAAAAGACGTGTAAAGACGCAAATATACAACCTGAAAATTTACTTTTACTTGACCAACTCTTGAAAAAAAAATAGATAAGTATGATTGAGAATAAATATTAATATAATATTCATTAAACATAATATATAATAATTAACTTTGAAGATATTTATTAAATTTAATAAATATAACCATACATGTGAACTAACTAATTTGAGTTTATTTTATTTTATGTTTTTTATTTTCAAATTTTATCTCTTTTTTTTTCTAAATTTCCACTTATTCATTGTTATTATATTTTCTTAACTTTTTTTTATTAATGTTGCTGTTTTTTAGGCAAATGGGCTGAGGTGGCCCAATTTAGCCAAAAAGGAGTAAAAATAAATAAATATAATAAAAGAAATAAAGTAAAAATAAAAGGTAGAAAAAATTGATAGTTTAAAATACTATATCACTATATATATCTAATTTATTTTTCAGCAAAGATATTTTTCAATTAATAATTACAACATGTTTAAAAATCTAATTATCTATTAATTGTACTCTGATCCGGTTGATATCTAGTTATTATAAGGCTACCAATAATTTGAATCACTTTGTACAAATTATAATTTATGATTCAAAACTAAACTCCCTGATGAATGTAATGAGGAGGTGAGAACCATAAAAAAATGCATCATTAAAATGTTTTTTTTTTTTATTAACAATGTTCATCAATTTTTAGAAAATTGATATACTTGGTGAGATGTTGCTATTTTGTAATATTTAAAAGTACATTCTAGAAGAAAAAAAAATCGATCTAAAATATATATTTTTATTAGTTATACAAGTAATTGATTTAAAAAATATTTTTTATATCAATTTTTTAGTAATTAATCAACTGTGTGGATGCTTTTTTAAATGTTTCAAAATGTTGATGCTTTTTCAAAAATTATAAATTTTATATTTGACTTTTTATATAAGAAAGAATCCATTTAAAAAATGACTTTCTATGTAAGTTTCTCATGCAACTGACAAAGAAAGTCTTACTAAATCAGTTTCTCTAAAATCCTTTCATTCTAAAAATGTACAACATTTTATACTTGTGCCTTTCCTGCGATTGTTTCTGTGCCCTCCATGGTTGTTACTCTTATTTTCGTGCCCTTGGTTCTCTTCACCATTTTTCCCTCCATTCTTGATCTCCATTTTTCGCCATTATTATTGTGCGTGCTTGCTCTCTGTTTGCGTGTGTTAGTGTTTTTAGTTTGTAATAATGTGTTATTATGTGTTTGCTTTCTGTTGGTACATGTGTGTTAGTGTGTTTACTGTGCATTCTCTATTAGTGTGTGTGTGTGAGAGAGGCTTTGGCTTTTGAGTTGTGACCTACTGCAGATAATAATTCTGATTTCTGCATATATAATTCGTGGCAAGCATATTATTTATAATGATTCCCTATATATTTAAAGAATCAACATATGAAAAGTTTGTATAAAAAAATAATTACGGGAGAGTGAGGTATTACTTATAATTTTTATAAAAACTATATTTTTAATTCCTTAATAAGTGTCGTAAGAAGATTTGTTAGCATTCTCCTGTTTATAATAAGTAACCTTCATGCAAACATATTATATATGCATACATATACTCTCATTTGAGCTTGAATAAGTAACCTTAATGCAAACATATTATATATCTAAAACTCCACAACATTCATTATGTGTGCAGACTTCAATCCTCAGGTTGTATATGATAATTAATACAATAAAAAAGAAATATCTATACAAATTAGGATTTGAAAAACTATTTTTTAAAAGTAAAAGAGCCAATCAAATTGTAAAATTTAAATAAAAAAGACTTTTCCGTTGGCTTGGGTATGTTTCCTTCCATGTAGTCTTATAATAAAAAAATATCATGATATATTATTTTTTTTGAATTATTCATAATTCTTTCAAAAATATATTAAATTTAACTTATAAATAAATATGAAAAGGTAGATTAAAAACAATAAACCATTAAGAAAATCAAATATATTAATAAAGATTAAAAAAAGGAGTAATTTAAGATAAATTTTTTAGACAAATTGTTAAATCAAATTAAATTTGAAATTAAAATTAAAAAATATATTAAAAATATGTTTAATATATAAAATAAGATAAGACAAGAGACTCAATGAGAATGTGAATAACTCTTAAAAGTACTTTTTTTAAAGAATGATTTGTAAAAGCTTTTATTCAAAAACATTCCTAAAACATTATTCCCTTTTATATTTAATACGAACTCCGTAAATATACAAATGAAATTAAAACGAAAGAAAACAATCTCACCATTAAAAAGTGTATAAAAAAAAGTAGAGTTTTTTTAACCTGGGGTTATAAGGAGCAACAAATATATAATCATATATGACTGTGTAGGAAAGCGTAGAGAAACTCACCAAGGCAACTTGGATCACAAAAGCCATCACGAGGATAAGAAGAAAGGCATAGCTAAGACATACAATTTTAGTCATATTCTTTCGCATAAGGACTAATTCAGAAACTTTTCTTTTTCTCTTTTTTTAATGTAAACTACGTATATTCTCCAGGAGAAGAACTTACGCTTTTATAAGCATTGATATAATGAAGAATTTACATAATGAAAGGCTGTAAATGGTAATTCACTCACTTTGAGCACCTCCTATATGGGATAAAATTAGATTTTTTTTTTTTGTTATAGTGTATAGCCACAAAATCCATCCCATTATTGCACATGCTTTAAGGCAAGGATGAGAATCTATTTACTGCTATATCAGTATCTATATTTATATAAGTAAAATACACATGAGAATAAATTTTAATGTAATATTAAATGTTATTAATGTATATATTTTATATAAATATACAAATAAATAGATTTTTAATATTATATTAATTATAATATATATTAAGTATAATATATTGGAACATAATATTATGTGTCCAAAATAATTTGAGAGTTTTGATGATAACAAACATTATGACTAAAAAGTGAGGTATCAATCTAGTCTGCTAGGACAAAATTTTGATCATGGCTCTCCGCATGAGGAACAAAAAAGAACAAAAATCCCTTATCCAAAGATAGCATGGTCAAAAATAGAGAAAAACAATTGTCTTTGACACACATTTTCTCTATCTTCAAAAAGAAAAGAGTCTTTATAAACAACACAAGGAAAAGTATATATTTGTCATTTAATGTTGAAGCTCCTAATCCTCATGTAGATTAACATTCATCTCATACTCGCCTATGTATTGGGATGATCAAGGCTTAAAAGAAAAATAAGAGATATAGAGCATGAAATATAACGAGAAAAATAACAACACTCTTTGGATGACATCCTGATTTCATTGTAAATTTGCTTTGTGAAGCAAAGTTAAGTCTCTTTATTTTCTATTGCTCCACCCCTTCTTATGTTACCTATTTGTTCAGTTGGTATCAAGGCTCATCCTCTAGGGGTGGAGCATTTAACAATGCAAGGGAAAAGATCCTTAAAGCCATGGAAAATAAAGGATATGTTGTCAACATACTCTAGCTTGTAAAGGTACGTCATAGGTAAAAGATTCTAAGATAAGAATGTTTATTAACCAATATGAATTATTTAAAATGGAAGATCATGAGAGCATTGATCAAATGTTTGGAAGATTTCAAACTATCATCAATAATCTAAGATCTTTAGGCAAAATTTGTGATAACTATGATCATATAACCAAAAATATTGTAAAGTTTGCTTAGATAGTGGAAACCACAAGTTACAACTTTCAAAGTGTCCAAATATTTGAAGAAGCTTCATATGGAAGAATTTCTACTCTCAAGGTTCATGAGATTGAATTAAACGAAGATGAAGGACAAAATAAGGGAAGTCCATATATCTCAAAGCACAAAAGACGTAGAAAGATTCATCATCTAAAGCCTTTAAAGTTGAGGAGTCTTGTGAAGAAGCCTCAAAAGAAGAATGTTATGATAAAGATGAAGTTTATTTTATTTTAATAAAAATTCACTCCATGTGGAAACAAAAAAGAGGATCCAGATGGAAGAACAACACCAAAATGATTCAAAAATATTTTTTGCAAAGAGACATAATATTCTTTATAAGAATACTTTGACAGACCTAACAACCTAAAGTGTAACTTGCCTAATATCCATAAATAATGATAAATGGACTTGACACAAGAAAATTGGAGAAGCAAGCTTGAGGCTTATCCCAAAGATGAAAAAGTATAACCTTGTAAGAGGAATTCCAAGTCTTGCGTACAAGACTAATCTTTTATGTGACGCATCTCAATAAGGCAAATAAGTTTGAGGATCTTTTGAGTTCAAAAATATTGTTTCAACTTCTATACCTTTAGAGTTGTTACACTTTGATTTGTTTAGTCGCACTAGTACTGCCTCTATGTGTGGAAAACGTTAGGGATTGGTTATGGTTGATGATTATTCTAGATGAGTATGAGTTATGTTCCTCATCCACAAGGATGAGTTATTCGAAGTTTTCTCTATATTTTGTAAAATAGTTTGAAATAAAAAGGTATTAACATTACCTCTATTATAAGTTATCATATGGGAGAATTTGAAAATGAAAACTTTCAAAGGTTCTGCAAAGAACATGCATGGTATTTTTCATAATATTTCATGTCCAAGAACACCTCAACATAATGGTGTTGTGGAAAAGAAAAACATATCTCTTTAAGAGATGGTAAGAACAATGTTGAGTGATTTTAACTCTCCTATCTTTTTATGGGTAGAAGTTGTTAATACAACATGTTATTTACAAAATAGAATATATATTAGACCCATATTTTCACCCTTTTGGATGTGAGAATATTTCATTATGAGCACTAAGGATAACTTGGAAAAGTTTGATCCTAAGTTAGACAAAGGAACATTCTTAGGATACTCAAACATATCCAAGGCATACCAAATATATAACTCTATTGCCTGTTAAGGAATCAATCCATGTAAGATTTAATGACTATAAGCCTGATAAAGAATTACTAAAGCTAAATGATTATTTTGCATATCTCAATCTAGAAGATTTACAAATGTCTTCTAAAGAATCTAGTTTGGACCAGGACCCAAAAGAAGACAAAACTGAGTCATCTTTAAGGAATTAGCAAATGAAGATCTATCATCCAGGGGCAACACATCCTTGGAAATGTTCAAGATAGAGTCATAACAAGATCTATCTTCAAGGATCAACCTCAAGTTACTTTGCTTTTTGAAGTTGAGCCTAAAAACATAGAGGATGCGCTTTTGGACAAGGTTAGATCAAAGCCATCTAGGAATAATTGGATTAGTTTTAGAATAACAATATTTAGAAACTAGTCCTTCCACTCAAAGATAATTCCATTATTGGAACAATGTTAAGGTTGTAAGAAACTAAGCCAAGTTAATAGCTCAAGACTATTCTCAGCAGGAAGGAATAGACTTTACAGAAACTTTTGTTCCTATTGCTAGATTAGAAGCCATACGTATTATGCTATCCTTTGTAGATCAAAATCATATGTGATTACATCAAATCGCTGTCAAATATGTTTTTCTTAATGACATAATAACTTAATAAGTTTATGTGGGAAAACCTCATAGTTTTGAGGGTGATACATTTTATCATCATGTTTTCAAATTAAAAAAGACTCTCAATGAAATCAAGCAAGCACCTCATGCTTGATATGAGAAACTGAGCTCTTTTCTTATATCAAATGGTTTTGAAAGATATCAGTAGACATTATTCTATTTAACGCTTCAATCACATTTTATCATTGTAAAAATAAGTGGAAAGATGAAATTGGATTATAATAAAATACAAAAAGATGACAAGCTGGGGAAATTATAATGGTGATTAACTTAATCACCAGGGCGACGAGGAAAGGAATAAGAGACACACTTATAAATGCCATTAAAACTCCATACTCAAAAGATATGGTACACTAAAAAAAAATTGAAACATGCTTATTCTTTTTAACTAGAATATTAGAGTGTCATTGTAGATATTATATATGATTACAAAAGAAAAACTATCGTTATTTGCGTAAGACAATGTATATTTGTATTTATTCTTAGGAGTTAACAAAATTAAGAGGCAAGAACCTATATCCCTTAAAAAAAAGAGAGAAAATTCTACATACACTTCTATATTTCAAGGATTTTGAAACAACTAGTTTTCTTATTACTGCAGTATCATAATTACACCCTTTCAATAATAATCAAAAAAGTTTCCCGCTCTAGAACCCTGCAAAACCTACCATTTGTTCTCTAACACTAACATTTACAACATGGTTTGGTTTAATTCATGCATTTGGTATTTACCATTGTTTAAAAAAAAATTTAACTTTTATTATTTCAGACATTGACCGCATAATCTTCAAAATATTACCACGGGAACACGTGAAGAGCAACATCACTAAGAACACCATGGGAAGGGGAGAATGGAGACAGACTATTACCACGTGATTCTTCAAAATATTTTTAAAATCAATCAGATTTTTAAATTGAAATAATTATAATTTTTAATTTTAAAAAAATTAATTATTATGGGCTAAATCAAAATCCTTGCAAAGAGATTGAAAATTAGATTATTCTGTAAGTGTATTTGTAATTTTCCCTCTTGAACAACCATGCTAAAAGTAACGGAACAACCATGCTAAAATTAGATTATTCTGTAAGATCAAAATAGCAGGGAGGGATGAACAACAACACTAGTTTAATATACTATTTTGTTGGGAGTGTGAAATAAAGAAAGATGTGACTGTTGTGTAATTTTCTCTTATTCCTTCTTATTACAAAGCTATCATGGTAGCACCTTCCTATAGTTTCGGCAAGAAATCCTCCTAATTTTTTATGTACAAAATAAACCTTCTTATAATTTCTACAAGAAATCTTGTTAATTATCTATGCTCAAAATAGTCAAATCTTTATATTCTTAATATGTACAAGATTTCCTAAAAATATGCAAATACATAATTACAATATGTGAGATTCTCTTAATACTCTCCCTCAAGTTGGAGCATAAGGGCCTCGAATCCTAACTTGTCTAATAAAAAATCAAATTGGTGTTTGCCTAGGACTTTGGTTAAAATGTTTGTAAGCTAATTGGACATTCAAACATGCACTATGACAATATTGTCATCTTTGATCTCATCAAGGGTGTAGTGACAGTTTATTAATATGCTTGGTGTGTTAATGAAACACAAGATTGACAATAATATGAATGGTTGCATGACTATCACAATAGAGTCTCATAGGTTAAGGATGAGGCACCCGCAAATCAACCAAGAAAACTTTAAGCCACTTCAACTCACTAATTATTTTGGTCATATATCTATATTCAACTTCTGCTGATGAAAGAAAGACGATAACTTGCTTTTTGGTTTCTAGGATATAGGAGATATGCCCAAAAATACAAAACACCATGTTAAAGAGCATCGAGTAATAGGGTAACTTTCTCAATTTGAATTATAGTGTCAAGTCACTATTAGAAAGGAGAAAGATCTCTTGGCCTATATTGCTCTTCAAATAACGAATTACCCGTGTTGTAGCTACCCAATGCTCTTGTAGAGGACATTGCATAAATTGAGATAAAATATGAGTAAGGTAGCTCAGTTTAGGTTGAGAAATAGTCAAATAAATTAGCCTTCCAACTAGCACACAGTAGCGCTCTAGATCTTCTAGAATAATGTCATTAGCAAGAGCCAACCTATGATTTTGTATGAGAGGAAAACCAATTGATTTTGTGCCTAATAATCCTATCTCTAAGATCATGTCCAAAGCATACTTTCACTAAAAAAAATCCCTTGTGGGCCTCTAGCTACCTCAAGGCCTAAAAAGTACTTTAAATTTCCCAAGTCTTTCATGTAGAAACAAGTGCTAAAATACCTTTTGAAACCTCCAATCCTTTTTCATTATTTCCTACAATTATTAGATCATCAATGTACACAAGAACAATTAATATTACCTCTTCACTACGATAAGGAAACAATGAATAATCTACACAAGACAATTGGAAGCCATATTCTTTTAATGTGGTAGTAAGCTTTGCAAAACAATTTCGTAGTGCTTATCGTAATCTACGAAAAGACTTTTGGAGTTTGCATACTTTCTAAGAATCTCAACGAGAAAAGGAAAGGGGTAGTTGCAAAAGGGCATTATAAGCATCCACCTAGTGCAAAATCTAGGATCATGTAGCTACCACAATAGAGTTCGAATAGTGACCATCTTTGTAACTGGTGCAAAGGTTTCATTATAGTCAATGCCTTTTTCTGATTATCTCCTCAAACAACTAGCCTTACTTTGTGACGTTCAACAATGCCATCTAAGTTGTATTTGATCTTGTATACCCACTTGCATCTAATAGCCTTCTTTCCAAGTGGTAGGGTTGATAATATCCAGGTGCCATTTCTCTCTAGCTCATCTATTTCTTGCTTCATAGCATTCAGCCACAAGGGATCTCGAACAGCTTCAAAGAATCAAGGTGGCTCATGTCTAGAAATGACTGCTACAAGAAATTATCTATGACTCATAGAAAAATTAGTTTAATTTACATAGTTTGTGATAAGATATAATATACCTTAGGATTGTGATGGTGGGTGTAACTTGGGAGTGGGTCCTTGGCACAACTCACAATGTGACATATATAATATTTAAGCTTGTTCAATGAGTGACATTCCCTATGACCACGTCCAAGGTTTTCAATCACCAAATCCTCACTTGACTGTATTTGAGTCGAAATCACATCTTGTGTATCCCCAACACTTTCTCCAATGTTTTCACTCTCACTTTTTTCATGCATACCCATTCTAGATTCATTGATGAAAGAAGTGTCATCATTCCACAAAACTTGCATGAAAGGATTAGAGTCATCTTGTGCATCAAAAGCATTAGTCAAGAAAGGAAACTTATTTTTGCAAAACACTACATCACGATATTCAAAATATTTTCTACCATCCAAATTGTAGAGACGCCACCCTTTTCTCCCATATGGATAGCCCACAGAAGCACATTTTCAACTTTGATCACCAAACTTATCTTTTTGTTGAGGTTGATTGTATGCATAACATAAATACCCAAAGATTTGAATATGAGAATAAGTGGGAGTTTGGCCAAACAATATTTCATAAGGAGTTTTACCATTACTTATAATGGATGAGGTGCAATTAATTAAGTACACTAGAGTGAGGACACATTCCCCCCGAAATTTAATTGGTAGATTTGCTTGAAAATGAAGAGCTCGAGCAACATTTAAAATATGTCTATGTTTTCTTTTGACACAAACATTCTGTTGTAGAGTGTCAACCATAGACGTTTGGTGAACTTGTTCAACAAAATATCCTCGCAAGACTCTAAATTTAGTACCATTATCAATTTTACAATTTTAACTTTTTTGTAAAATCGAATAACCACCATAGTGCAAAAAATTTTAAGAGTGCATGCAACTACACTTTTCTTTACCAACAAATATACCCATACGACAACATTGATATCATCTATAATAGTCACAAAATAGGAAGCACCACAAGAATGTGCGTGTACCTTCCACGCTCTCCACTTGTTCAAGGAATAAAGGTCCAAGTGAAAGCACACAAGTCCCTATGCTAGCTGCTTCTGCTTGAGGTGTTTGGGAGGAAACAAAGTGACATATTCCCTTTCGTCATTTGTTTACTATTCTTTGCTCCATTAACCAGTTTTTTTAGCAAGTTTGCGATCCCCCATCGTTGATCTCCTGCTATACTCTATAATTTGGATTTTATTCCTTTTGTCTCTTTTCCTTTTCGCGTTTTGGACCAATAGGGTTCCATGGCAGTTGTGCAAAGCGTATAATGACAAATGGCCCAAACACCACTTGCATTGGTCCTGGATTGGCCCGAGTGTCGTGCCTGCATGTGTGTTGCATCAAGATTGGGCTTCCAAATGTCGAGGCCCTAATCACAACAATATATCTCGTATTCAAATACTTTTCTTACATATATTCGTACATTCAATAAATTTTCTCTAAACTTTTAACCTAGATCAATATAACATATCTTGATTCATTTAAACATGTTCAAATGTAATATATTACGCATCACAACCATAAAATAACAGAGAGGAAAGCTTTTCTTACATGGAGTGAAGATTGGAGAGGAAGTCTTTAGTGAGGAGTTTTCTTCAAGCTTCAACAATGGTGGATGGGTTAGGGAAAAAAATAAAAACCTTGTAGAAGGGGTTTTTGTTTCTAATTTCTTAGTTGGGAGGAGCTAATTATAGATGGAGTTCATGCATCCTTTGATCCAAGGGTTAAGGAAGGTCCCAACATCCAATGGTCAAAGGTAAGTATAAAAAAGTACATGTTTCCAATTAAGGCAAGGAAGTGGTTGAGCTCATTTTACCTCAAATGGTAAGTTTACCTTTTGAACTTTATATCTAGAGTGGTAATTAACTATAAATAGTATAATCATATTTTGCCTAAATGGAAGGTTGACCAATAATTTACCTCAAAGCACATGCCAACTATCTTAGAAAACATGTAGACGATGTTATTAACTCTTAATATCTCTAAGCTTAGAAGATTCATTCCGTCAAGGAAACATTACCTAGAAAAACGTACATCAAATTACTCTAGTCTTATTCAAGACATTTCTCAAAAAACGTGCAAATTCAAGTTTTCATCAAAAGTTTATGTGAAAGTTAAATTTAATTCTATCTTGTAGTTGTTTTCAACCACTTAATTAAACACACAAGAAATATGGTGTTACATGTAGTATCAAACCTAGGCCTCTACATGATCTGTGCTTAGTGCTATGAAGTTTCACTTAGCACGAGTAAGCAATCTAAAGATCATGAAAATCATAGATCTACATATCCCAAGGCCACCAGTTGCCCCAACCTCAATTAAATACCAAATCATGTACAATAACACTTCAAATTGCATGTTTATAACATTCCAATTTCTCGTTTAAACTTCACAATCATTCCAACCTATGAAAATTTCTCAAATCCCAATCCCCTAATATTTAGTATTCAAAAAAGGATCTATGGAAATCAAGATTCAATCATTAAAGGGAAATAGGAAGAAGATAGAAGAGAATGCACTCATCATGAGGTCTTGGATGTGGGCGTTGCATGGTTCCTTCCTTTATATTTTCCTTCTCCTATTCTTTATCTTTTTTCTTTTTTCCTTCTCTCTTCTAAGTGGTGTGTGTTTTTATGAGTGTGAGGTGGATCTATAAAGGAGTATACCCTTAGTGAGCCTTATGGGTTTTTTCTCTCAATTCCTAACCCAACTATGGTTCATTATCTTTATATTATATAGAGCATTTGTTAAACAGGTAGAAAAATGAACTTTACTTATTTTATCTTATTATTCCCAATTACTTTAATCTTGGGGATGTTAAACAAACAAAGAAGGAAGAATCATTGTCAAACATTGAACATAGGAATTGAGGTAAAAAAGGAAATACATTATGTAATATTCTGATTTTTATTTTATTTATTATTGTTTGTAAATACTATTTGACGCGACCTAGATCATGCCGTCGGCGATTTAAATTGGAAACAATGGCAAGATATAGAGTGGAAATTTTCGGAGAGCCGAATCTGAGTCCCTGACCCGACGATATGAGTCGGTACCGCCTTAGCCAATCCGAGAGATTGACTGAGTCCGAGCTGACTCGGTTATGGAGTCGCCACCAAC
Source organism: Mucuna pruriens (assembly GCA_025330945.1). Classification (NCBI taxonomy): domain Eukaryota; kingdom Viridiplantae; phylum Streptophyta; class Magnoliopsida; order Fabales; family Fabaceae; genus Mucuna; species Mucuna pruriens. The sequence continues at coordinate 1,002,989 of JAENHJ010000536.1, forward strand.
GTTTAATGGTACGTCGAGAACCGAGATGGATAAGGCAGGTGTACGAACAGAGATCCGGGAAAGAGGTCGGTTACGCATGGGAATGACAGATCATCCCATCCGCCTACCATCTGGTAGTTATCCTACGACTTGCATAAGCTAGCATAACCTTCATTATTTCCATTTTTGTGTGGTTTGAAGCATGATGAAGTGAGAATGTTAAGAGTGCAAAACTTGAAGAGAGGGTGTCTCTCTCTCCTACATACCCCTCTTAGCCGGAAGGATCAAAGTTCACGTAGTTCTTGAGGTGAAATGGGCATAGAGTTTGACTTTCCCTTAGGCGTCCTCCTCTTGGGTGGAAACGTGTTATTAGACTCGATATGGAGGGACTTTCCCTTAGGCATCCGACTCGAGCGGATTTAGGTCTGGCCGTGGGGGACTGTCCACTAGGTGTCCACCACGGTACAATGTTGCATTTGTGAGTGAGCTAGGATAACTCAAACATATGGTTGGTGACTCGAAAGTGGGTGAGGTGGGTTATGAGATCAAGGACCAAAGCTGGTTCGATCCTGCTTGTGGCTAGCTATGTGCACACCATTATTTTTTGTGACTCGTCTGATATTGGGATGGCCCACCTGCCATCTGAAGTATAATGACTTCTGGATGACAACTGACTAGACTCTATGACAAAACTAAGACGGTTTGTTTGCCATCTGAAGTGTAATGGGATTTAGGGGGGAGGAGATGACTCCTAGGGAGTGTAAACATGGTTGGGCCGAGAAGTTTACCTGGTATCTAGAGGGGTGACGGGTGTATGTACTCATGGTCGGAAATCCGTTTGGGATGTCTTTGAGTCACTCATGCGAGGATTCTCTAGTAAAATCACTTAAGGTGTTGTGTTTCTCAATTCTTGGCCCCTAGTTCTTTGCTCTAGGGACTTTTATAGCCTTTATGAGGGGTGACGACGCGTCTGATTTCAACACGTGGTATTACCCTAGCCCAGCAATTTGATCCGTTAGCCTTGGCAACCCCCAGGCTGATACTCGTCGTACACTGTGCCCAATCGTGGCACGTTTTTTCCTAGATTTGTGGCGCTCCTCGTGGATAGTGGTCATCCTAGCAGATTCGCCTACTGTGAGTGGCGAGGATTTTTATTCTGTTGGGGATAGTGGGTCCCTTGTCCCATAACGTGGCCTGATTAGAGGTTTCGCCACATTGGAAAATCTCACGGTTAAGGATCTTTGGAGCATGATGTCATGGCGTCTTCTCTGCTGAGGTGGCTGGCTCCTTTAGTGTTGGGCTAGGCTTCCATATTCCATTCGCTGGACCTTACGAGACTGTTGATATCAACCTGATTAAGTGACATTCGGGCTCCTCCTTTTCTCTAAGTGGACGGGATCCAAATTGTTCTCCTTGCCTTGGGTCCAGCCAAGCCAAGCCAACTCTTACCCCTTTTGCCGGGTTGTTTCCTCTGGTCGGACAATATTGACATCCTACACTATTGTTTTTTATTTTTATTTTTATTTTATTATTATTATTATTATTATTATTATTATTATTATTATTATTATTATTATTATTATTATTATCATTATTATTATTATTATTATTATTATTATTATTATTATTATTATTATTATTACTATTATATTTATTATTATTATTATTATTATTATTATTATTATTATTATTATTATTATTATTATTATTATTATTATTATTATTATTATTATTATTATTATTATTATTATTATTATTATTATTATTATTATTATTATTATTATTATTATTATTAAGTGTTTAAATAATTTATATTTGTCATTAAATTAAAGGAATGTTATTTTCGGAATATAATTCTTGGGTTTAAATTGGGTTTTGATTAAATAAAATAGATAAAATAGCCATAAGGAATGTTTTTGGTTAGAAAATGGCTAGGCCTACTAAGGTGAAAAGCTTATGTGATCCTTTACACATTAGAGTCACTTTTATGCTTGGTTAGTTTGCTCATTTTGTTTTTTCTACAATTGAGAGAGAGGAAGGAGACCCTTTTGAGGAAGCTTTAGAGGAATGTCAAGGGGACTATGAAGCTTGTTTCTACTGTTGTTTTAGCTTATCAGGTAAGTGGGAGTGAATTTTATCTCACTATTGGATAATCTTTATGTAAGTGCAGGTAGAGAGGTTATTCTTAGGACCCTTGTTGTGCCTGTTTGATGGTCTTTGAGGGAGATATTAAATTCCATGGACCTATTATGGTTATATGTATCATTTTTGTATAAATTGCCTTAGATTGTTTTATTGTTCGGAAAATTTTGGAGATTTTTGTGAATTGGTGTATTAATTGCGAATTTGTGTTGTTGCGTGTATGCTTTATATGTTAGAATTAGTAGAGACTAAAAGAACATAGAAGGTCTAAGGTTTTTCCAAGTTTTGGGTTGAGTTTTTAATGTAGAGTCACGAATCGTGAACTACTATCATCACATACTTGTTGGGCGAGATATAGCTCTTGTTGGGTGAGAACGTGATGAGAAAAGGAAAACTATCCTTTATGGCCCTATTCATTGAGCAAGACCCTAGACTTGTTGGGTGAATATGAGCCATAGAGCCTTTGTGGCTCTTCTCCCTAAGCGAGTGGTAAGGCTAACTAAGCGAAAGTGGGAGAGTTTGATATTAAAGCTTTCTATGACTCTACTTTTTAGGTGAGAGGTAGTCTCATTAAGCAAGACAATGATAGCCAGAGAGTAGTAACTCTTTATGGATTTATTCGCTAGGCAAGCACAAGTGTCGTTGAGAAAATGAAAGTATTAGAACTTTTTGTACCTTTATTCACTAAGCGAGCTCAAGGCTCACTAGGAGAACAAGACCAAGCCTTTATGGTTCAACTAGCTAGGTGAGCGAGTGTAAGTGTACAAGAGTTGGAGGGTAGTAACTATTTTTTGCTTGATTTGTTGGCAAATTTGGGATTCACTCAGAAAGTGTTGGGACTCTCTATTATCCTTTTTGCCAAGTGAGCACAAGGCTGATTGGGTGAGTGTAATCTTTTCATTGAGCTAATAAGGTGGTTTGTTGGGTGAATGCTAGCGTAGGACTCCCTATAGTCCTCGTTAACTAGGTGAGTGTTTGGACTCACTAAGGGAAAGTTATGAACTTAGTGGATAGATTCCCCTAGACTGTAGAGTTAAGATGTAGGTATTTTTTGTGAACATTATGTATGTTACATACATGATTATTATTGTATGAATTGGATGAGAATTATAATTATTATTGCATTGATAGAATGAGAATGTGATAAGAAATCAAGTAATGGATGAATGGTCATTGTGACGAGTTACCTAGGCCAAGAGTTGGCGTGAAAATAAATCAGATAACACTTATCAAGTGAGCTACCTAGGTTTGTGAGAGGTGAGAATGGTGCTAATTGATTTTGTGGGTTTAGTGAGACAAAGTGCCTAGTTTATGAAAGGCTAGCATGGTCATCACGACCATACTTAAAAGAGAATGTAATGAGAAAATGTTTTATTTAACATGCATCATGTAATGCAACTAGATTTGTAAGTGTGAACCTAATTGGTAAGGTCACAAGACCTCATAGGGGCTACTCGGTAGTTAACCTCCAATGATCTTGTCTAATCCCACATGTTGAAGCATACATGCAAAACTGAGTAGATTATAACGTTCTACCATAAGATATCATGCTAGCATGGTATGGCTAACTATAGAGGTAGAGATTAGTAGATTTGTTCCTACCCTACTACTCTAGTTTGAGTTGGTACCATGATAAGTCACAATTTATATACCTCACAAGGGTTTAAGATGGGTATTATTGAGACTATTTGGTGCTTAAGGATCACATCTTAGCTAAGATTCAGATTATGGACCTAGAAATAGGAAAAATATAAATCTATGTTAAAAAGAGAATTTTAGCTAATAAAAAGATTGGATTCGTTTTGCAGGCCAAGCTAAGAACGCCTCAGCTCATTAAGAAGCATCTCGACCCAAGAGAAGCTATCCCAGCCAAACCAGCTCTTTCCTGGACTAGACTGGCTCCTCAACCCAGCAGCCTGAAAAGGAACATTACAACCCAAATGAAGCTGATCCAACCAAGGCACATTCCTTCTCGATAGAGTCTAGCTCAACTACCACGTCACTCTAGGAGAAACATGTAGCGCAAGAATGATCATTTAGGGGTAGAAAGGTCAATTAGGAATCTGTAAATCAATTAGGAGTTTGTTAAGTCTAGGCGTGTGTCACAAGCTACCCAACTCGTGTATATATATGGTACGCTAGTGCACGTTCGAGTGGTTGAATTTAGAGTTTTATCCATTTCATCTGTGCTCCATTTTCTCGCTCTTGCTCTCATTTTCACGATGGTGCATAGTACCTCAGTAAAGTCTCTCTCGATCGAGGAGGTGCAGGCTAGGGACTGGGACGCCAAAGGTTATCAGAGGTGATCACTCGGTATAGCCGACACACTCGGGTGGACTAGATCCTCAGCGTCCTAGCCATCATTGGTGAATCATCACTGTTCTTCCATGACGATCGTTGTGGAAGGTGAAGTCCATGAATTCATTCCTTGTATCCATACTCTATTTCAATACGATTGGTTTGCATTTCTTATCTCTTAATTGTGAATCTTGTTTTTAATCTGCTTCACTATGTTGTGATTGTGTATTGTGGAAGTCGATCAACGTTAGACTAGGCCGATCAGAACCGGTTTAACAACTTCATTAGGTAATTGATTAGAGAACCTAGCATCAGCCACGTGCTTACTCCCTATCAACTGATGAGGTGGTGATTATGTAAATCTTCGGTATGGCAGCGGATGAATGTTTGACGATTGTCGTAGGAACCTTAGATTGATTTGGAAGCATAATCTTAGGTGTAGAACCAAGGACCAATTGCTTGTTGAACTTTGTGTTGGTACAGTCGTTAATTAGCATAGTTTACTTTGCATTTACTTTTATACTTACTTTACTTTCTATCTTACTTTACATTTTTGCAATACAAACCCCACTTATTACTTGCATTTCAGTCCGAGACCGAGTCTAATCCAACTCTGTCGCGTCCGTCTGTGTCTGAGTCTGCACTTAGCCGAGACAGTGTCAAATACAACTCAGTCGAGTCTATATCAGATCCATCTCTGTCGAGAGCAAGTCGGCATTCTACACACTTAGCTTTTCTTCATAAAACTCTGATTTTCACACTAAAACCATAATTGAGCACACTGTGTCCTTGAGAGATTTGACCTAGGGTTACGCTATGCTATAGTTAGCCTTAGTTTTTATTTGATAAATGGAACACGACTAAAAACGAGTTATCATACCACTTGCAAATGGAGTAGTGAGTAGGATTCATCACTATCATAGTATCTGCATTGATAATTGTTGTTGGATGTGAGTGTTTGACTTATAAATTGTTGTTGCATGTGCTACCTAACCTTGCCAAGATATCCCCTTATGACAGTAAGATGTATTCTTTCTTTTATATTTGTTGTTTGTGTTTGAGTTGAACTTCAATTATAAATAAGGATGAGCAATAACGAGAAGAGTGGGTTGGACTCTTCATTTTACTACTTTAGTTGTTTAGTTTATAATAGTTTTATGTCGCTTTGATAGGATATGTAACCTCTAGGTGAAAATTAAAATTGGATTATTTATGTTTTATGGCTTTTGAGGATGCACAATGTACAAAGATGTACTATAGGGTTTGGTCTTTGGTCTTCTCTCATCCTTCGCCCTTATTCTCTTCTCTTCTTTTCTTTTCTTTTTTTTTTTTTCATTTCTCTTCTCTTTTCTCTTTTATATGAACTAACCGTAACTCTTCTCTCGCTTGCTCTTACAGAGAAACATGGGCATGTGTGTCTAGGTGGAGTTTAACCGCTTTTTGTATTTCAAATCCCTAACTATCGGGGTCCTATCATTTCACCTTTATTAGTTCCTAATATTATGACAACTATATATTCAATAATGCTTAAGACATCCTTGACAATTTTTTTTAACAAAAATAAGCTCATAGAAAAAGGATTTTCTTATGATTTATTTATAATGCCTAAAATTGGTGATGTTATACCTATTATCATGAAAGTACTACCCAAATACATACCTACCAGCCTGATGTCAATGTTAATGCTTACATGAGAGACACGCATAACAAATTCTTGTTTTCGTCATTCATTTTCTCTGCAAAAATATACGTAAATATTTATAGATATGAATGCTTTCTACTAAGATGATATGTGAATGATTATGATTATGAATATAAAAGCTCAAACTTAGTGAATTTATATATAAGAACAACGGAAATGTGTGCTAGATCCTAAAATTCTTAGATTTTTTTTCTAAAAAATCTATATTTATTAATTACTCAATATAAAAATATTAAGAACGTGAATTTACTAATTTGTCTCAAATGCTAGATTTGTTCCACCTTAAAATCTTCAAAGATTTTATGTGCCAAACATATGAAACCCATTAAATTTTTATTATTGAAAAAATAATCAAATATTTGTTTACTATAGAATTTATGAGTGATTATTTGCTTAATATCAAAATTTATACTCTTGTAATGTTTATAATTTCAATATTTATTTTTATTTATCATTAATTCGTCTAATCATAAAATACTCCCAACTAATGAAATTCAATTCAAGCGATCATAATTAACAAATAGAAAAATAAGAAAACATAGTTAACATTTTCAAAAGATAGACTATTTATTTGGATGTAAACAATAAATAAATGTTTAAAACGCTCTAGTATCTATTATAACTATTAAAATCAACTAACATATAACATAGATAAATTTTAAATTTCCAAAAGCTAAAAAAATAATAAACTGGCTAGTTTTAAAACTAATTTTACAGGGAATGAAATTTAGTCATTTTGTATACTTTTAAAAATAAGTTTTTGTGAGAGAAATTGTTATGATATTCATATTATTTAGGAACGTTATCCTTATATCCTAAATCAAACCTAATTCTCTTTCTAGTATTATTGTTTAGCAATTGAATTTGAATCCTTATTATGCAATTAATAATTTCAAAATATTAGAATTTTGAATAATATTATGTATTGATATAATTTAGTCTATGCATATTACTATAGTCGTATTTTGATGTAATTAGTTTGTTATTTTAATAAACTCTAATGGATTTATGTATAATAAAAAAAATCAAACAAAAATTAAAATATTATCCAAATTATTGAATTGGATAAATAAAATTTTATATATTAAATAAAAATAATTATGTGATCATATATATAAATCAATTGGGTTTCATTAGTTAATATTTTTGTCAAATTTAAACTAATTCAATATAATTTATGATTTTATTATGATGCAATGTGAGTCAAGTATCGGTAAACATCTTAAATATTTATTGATATAAATATTTGTATATTGTACCGGTTGGTCCTCAAGGTCCTAACGGACGGCTGAGGTCCTTCCCGACAACTAACTCTGCCTCGCATGCCGATTTTGTTCTGTATGTTGACTCTGTTCCACATGTCGATTCCGCTCCGCATGCTGACTTCGAGTTCCCAACGTGGCATAACGTCTTATTCCACCCTCTGGCAAAGGCGGATTGTAACTAACATACCAGGAAGTAGAACTTGAGCAGCCGTTTTGCACCTGACATGTTCTTGGGAGCCTGAATAGCCGTTTTGCACCTAACATCTTTTGTCATGTTGTGTATTAATTAGGGGACAAAATCTTAATAGGAAAGAAAAAATAACTTGGATATATATATATATATATAAATAAGGGTAAAAGTATGAGAAAAACATGAAATTATTGAATCTGTATTAATTTACATACCAGAACATATATATTTTTTGTGTGGCTCACATTTGTGTTGTTCTTAGATATTAGATTTGTTCCATCTGTAAATCCAAACTTTCATAATATTTTTTTGACTAATATTTTAAATAATATCATAATTCGAGGAAGTAATGAATGAAAATTAATTTCGTAACAGGTTGATATTATTCTCTTTTGTTAAGATTTATTATCAAATATAATTTTATGATTTTAGTTTCTAAATTAAAAAAAAATTTAAATAAAAATTTAGGAAAAAGAATTTTTTATTAAAACTAAAAGCATTTAATAATATAATATACATGCTAATAAACATATACCTTAAATGCCTGATATAGAACCTAGCATCATTGACCAATTAAGAAAATTTATTTATTGGTATTTATTTTCTTGATTTAAATAGTGATTAATTATTTAAAATGGAATGAATTTAACAAAAAATATGGAAAACTAACCTCTATCAATAAAAGTTATAAATTGTCACTACAAAAGTTGATTCTTTGTAAAAAAAGAAAAAAGAAAAAGTTATACAGTTAAATGTGTTAACCATTTTGATGTAACGTTGATATGTTGAATTTTAATAACAATAGTCACTATCAACGCTCACAATGTCTTCAATTCTTGTCTTTCTACGTCAAAACAAATATTTTGTGCCTTTGTAAAATTAATTATAATTTTTTAATCAAAGAGTTGTATTTGTTACGTAAATTTTTTTGGTGTTTAAATGTGTTAATGGTAAACGAAATTTATGAGAATAAGGTGGTAGGAATCTATAAACTTTTACATTATGCAAATAAGTGTTCACAAAAACTATATAGATAGTTTGACATTTTAATATTATATTTTGAAATCAATGTTATTTATTTTGTTTTACATGTAAATAAATTTTATTACAAAAGATACTTTAACCCATATATACATAAACATTAATATAGTTTTAATTATCTAAACAATCAAACAACTCGAAATGTACAAACAGATGCCTTGACACAACATTCATCCATGAAACAACTAACCTTTATTTATTTAACCAAAAGCCTTCTCCAACAAATCATCTTAATACTATCAATAATACCAAATCTTTTTATGTGTCAAGAACGTTATAACATTGAGTCATTGATGTTTTGGGATGAAAAATCTTTATATATAAAGTATAATAGATTCATATTGTTATAAATGATTCATATGTGTCAAGAACGTTATAACATTGAGTCATTGGTTGTTTAAAAGAGTTATTATTATCTTTTCTTTATATTTTTAATCTAATAGTTTTAATCAAGTAACTTATCTTTAATTATTAGATTAAAAAAATAAAATATAAAAATAAATATTATTTTTGAAATAATTTTAAAATAGTTATTTTTAGAATAATTTGATTCTTTCTCTTTTTCTGTCTATTTATTTGTCTCATATTTTATTTGGTACCGTATAAAATTAGTATTCACAACTAAAAGCATTTGTTGGTTGGTAGTTGTTTGATTTACATATTTTATAATGGAAATCATTTTAAATTTTTTGGCCATATTAATGTGTTGTTAATTTTCTCAAAAAGTACGAAAGAACTACAACAAACGTAGGTACGTGGAATTGATACATTTTACTGCAATATCATCTAATTAAAGGAGATAAAAGATATAAGATTTGTCTTTAAACACAACATTTGATATAACATAATTAACAAAAATTTAAAAATTAATATGTAGATCTTCATTCTACGATGGACTACTTCATTGTTACAATATTGCACCTAACATCAGTAGCTGGTTGTTTTTATTCAATATAAAGTTTTTACAAACTTAGGCATCACGAATGTAGACTAGTTAGAAGTAATGTCTTCCTCCTTGCTATCAACCCCAGAATCTCTCTCTTTAGCAACAATTTCATTCTCCTTAGATGCAAGAGTACTGCATGCATAAAAAAAATAAATTGCAAAGCTTATTTTTAAAGTAATCCATTGTATGGAAAAACTAATTAAAATGAATGTCTACAACATAATAAAACAATACCTTGATTCTCCTTTTTCAAAGTAATTCACATGGATATCCTGCATGAGGTTCACATTCAACCCATGTATAGAAAAGGTTAAGGTTGAATATAAATTGATATTTAAAAACAAAATTTAATTCAACAAGAAAAATAAAAAATATTTAGTAATATTATGATCAAAAAAAAAAAAAAAAAAGTCTTACTGCTCCACCCAAGCTTGGAATTTGCGTGCCAGAACCTCCAAGTTGTGTATTTTGTTGTGGAATGTTAGAGGAAGATGAAATAACTAATGGATAAATATCTATTTGTGAAGACTGGTTTTCTTGTCTTGCTTGATCTTGACAATATGCAAGCATTTTGTTTACAATTTCTAATTCCCTCTCAAAAGATTGGATTTCAGAAATCAAATTGAAGACATGACCAAAGGCACCATGAAATGGATCATTTGCCCACATATTGGCCTCCCTAAGAATGGAATTTGCAATAACTTGTCTTTCTGATGGTTCCACAAAACGCATCAATCTGAGCAAGTTGCCTAAACCAAAGAGTCTACAAGCTCTCTCAAAGTCTATGGACCTATTATAAGGAAAGTACTGCCCAAACACACAACTATCATCATGACGTCTTCGTTGATGCCTACACAAGGGACATGCATGATAATCTATATTTTCTTCATTCATTATTCTACAAAGAGATGCAAATGTTTATGTTGAGGAATATGAATGCTTTCTTCAAGGTATGCAAATGATTATGATTATGAATACAAAACCTCAGGCTTAGTGAATTTATATACAGGAACAAAGGAAATGTATGGTAAGTCCTTTAATTATTAAATTTTGTTAAAATCATATTTATCATTACTCAATTTAAAAATTTTAAGTATGTGAATTTATTAATTAGTCTCAAATATATATTATATTTATTCCACCTTAAAAGTTTGAAAGATTTTGTGTTTTATTAATGCGGTTAATTTTTTTTTTAAAAGACAACATAATATCTATTTATGATTTTAGAATTTACGAATGATTATTTGTATAATATCAAGATTTATATATACACTCGTAATGATTACCATTTTAAAAAATATTTTTATTTATTATTAATTCATTTGAACCTAAAGTACTCATCTAATGAAACTCATTTCAAGCAATCATACTTAATGAATAAAAAAATTGTAATTATCATTTTAAAAACATGTTCTATTTATCTTGATATACAACTATAAGAATTGAATATTAAGAAAGATTTAATATATACTATAACTATTAAAATCAACTCCCGTAAAACTAAAATATGAAGAAAAAATATAATTCCAAAAGCTAAAAGATTAAATGAATTAATTACTTTTTAGACTATTTTACATTAAATGAAATTTAGTCTTTTTTTATACTTTCTCAAATTATATATATTTTCTTAAACATTATTATTAATCTATTTTGTTTAGGAACATTATCCTAATATTCTGGTCAAACTTAAATTTCTTTGTAATATTAATTTTTAGATATTTGATTTGACTCCTTGTTATAGAATTAATAATTACTTAATTTTAGAATTATGAAAAAAATTATATATTTCATGTATCAATGTATCTAGAAATAATATAATAAAAATTAAAAAGTCAATCCAAATTAATTGAATTAGATTAAATAAAATTTTATATATTAAATTAAACTAATTATGTGATCATATATATAAATCGCTTGGATTGATTTATTAGATGTTTTTGTCAAAATTTAATAAATCCAATATGGTTTGTGACTTTATTATGACGCAATGTGTTTCAAGTGTACATTATTTAGTTGGTTATAATTAATACATTTAAATCTTATTAGAATAAATTATGACAGTGATTTTTTATCTTTTGTTTTAGTCTTTTATTTTTAAAAAAAAATTACTTTGATTATTTTAATTTTTAAATTTGAATAAGTATTATCGTTAAAAAATAATTATTTTTTATTTAGAACATAATTTTAAATATTTTTGACACATTTAAGACAACGGAAACTTATTTCATTATATTTATTTACGTGAAGAGTATGAAACTCAATTAAAGTTTGAAGAAAAAAACGTAAAGTATAATTTAAATATCTAAAATTTCTCATATTACTTTTATATATGATATATATTTGAAATAATATAATTTAAAAAAAAAAACAAAGGATGTTTTATTAAAACTAAAATCTTGACTAAAAGTACAAGCTGTTCTCATTTATTTCAAAACATTTTCATTATTCCTTTTTCTTAAAGATTTATTATCAAATATATTTTTATTCTTTTAATTTCTTAAATTTGAAAATATTTAATATAAAAATAAGAAAATAATATAATATAATATAACATAATACAATACTATTTCTAATTCTATATATAAAAAACAAATCTCACTTTTTAATATATTAATTACTAATTTTTTTATAATTTTCATTTATTATAAATTCTTTTAATAAGTTATCCACTAATTCAACTATTTTTAATGATCGTGATGATTTAATTATTTATTTTTTATATGTAAAACTAAAGATAATATAATATTATATAATATATACTTAAATATACTTTTAATCAATATAATATAGTATTTTTTTGTTTTGTTTCTTATAAAAATATATATTTTTAAAATAATTCTTAAAATTTTATTTATTTTTATTATAGCCTTTGTTATAATTTTAGTCCTTGTAATTTTTTTTTTAGTCGTATAATATTTTATTTATTTTGAGATAGCTCATTTAAAAAGAAATAATATAGATACGAAAAACATATTTTTCTCATATTAGAAAGATTAAAATAAAAAATATATATTATAAGGATTAAAAAAATAACAAGGACTAAAATAAAAAAATAAATAAATTTTTCAATAATCATTGTAAAGTTTATTTATTTTTATTTTAGTCCTTGTTATTACTTTTACTTCTTATAATTAATGTTTTTTTTAATCCTATAATATTTTATTTATTTTGAGATACGTCATTTGAAAAAAGAAATAGAAATTAAAAACAAATTATTCAGAAAAATATTACAAGGATCACTTTAAAAAATACATTTACAAAGAAAAATTATATATTTCACAAATCAAAATATATTTAAACCTATAATACAATGTAAATGTTACTAAACACCCCAACCTTAAAAACTTATATACAAATGACTTGACCTCATTCATCAACGAAGAAAATGAAATACCTCTGTATTGATATTTAATTATTTTCTGGATTTATATAGTTGTTATTTATTTAAAGTTGAATGAATTTAACGAAAAGAAAATGGAAAACATCCATAACAATTAAAATCATAAATTGTGATCATACAAAATGGTATTTAGTATGACAAATAATTATATATTTAAATCTGCTAAGTATTTTATGTCATATTCATATTGAATTTTGACTAAAATAGTAACTACCAACCCACACGAGATCTATAATAGTCATCTCCAAGTAATCATCTTAATCCTCTCATAGAGTTTTTTATATGTCAAGTACATTATAACTTCGATGTTTTGGAGATGGAAAATCTTTATATATATTTGAAAGATAATAAATTCATATAGTTAGAAATTGTGATATGAAATAGTTTCTCAACATATATATACATATGATAAATTTTATAATTGAAACTGCTTGAGTTTTTACCATAATATTGTGTCATTAATTTTCTTAGAAAGTAAATAAAATTATTTAGGTATCATGAATATCGTCTAGACTTTTTCTATTGCTGAGCAAAACGAATATTATTGATACTATATAATCAGACTCAACGCAAGTTGTTTAAAAAATTGGTCATAAAAAGGTACACAGAAGATAACCTATGACACCACAATAAAAAAATAGACTTTGAAGGCATAGCCCAATGCATAGTTCAATAATGCAAAGATCGTGGACACACTAGATGAAAATCAATAAAAACTAAGGTGCTTCAAAGCAATCTAATGGAGGAAAGGAAAAAAAAGAGTGCATTGGTACATGAGGACTCAGCCCCCTGCAATTGTGAATTGCGCAGGCTGAGACAAGTGACAAGTCAGAACATAGTCTAGTCTTTTGGTTGGGTACCTTTGTCGAAAGTAATGTCTTTCTCCTTATTGTCAAAACCATAATCTCTTTCTTCGACAATAATGTCATTCTCCTTAGACAAAATTGTACTGTATTAGTAAAAGAAATAAGTTGTAAAGCATATTATTAAAGTAATTAATAAAAAGGAAAAATAATTAAAATGAATATCTACAACATATGATAAAACAACTCCTAGATTCTCCTTTTTCAAGAGAACTAAAAAAAATATCCTACACAAGATTTGCATGCCACCGATGTATATAGTAGGTAAGTAGGAAATAATATTTAATAACTAAATTTAATTCAACATGAAAAATAAAAAATAGTAATCTTATGATCTAAGATAAAAATAAGTTTTATTGATCTACCTAAACTTGGAATTTGCATGCTAGAACCTCCAAATTGGATACTTTGTTAAGGGATGTAAAAGGAAGATGAAATAACCAAGGGAGAAATACCCATTAGTGTATCTGGTTTTGCTTTCCTTGCTTGATCTCGACAATGTGAAAGTAATTTGCTTACGGTTTCTAACTCTCTTTTCAAAAGACTAGATTTATTTAGACGCTAGATTGAACAAATGACCAAAGACACCATAAATTGTGTGACATCAAATACTAAATGCAACATTCACAAAAAAATGTGTTATCTCATTAACTAGACTCATGAAAAAAATGGTCCCAAAATTTATAAAAAATTTCACGAAAGAAAATAATTTAAGAGATACTTCACAATTAGACAAAGCATGTATATTTAGGATACATATAAACAAATATATATATGCATGCAATGTGAGTGTCAAGCCTATGACTTTGGACAATAAAATAGAATGGACATGAGCTTTAGTAATAGAGAGACACAAAGAAAATCTAAGTGCTTACCCGTATTAAAAGGAGCCCGATTAATTATAATAAAAATATTTTCTCTTTTAGTCACCAGTCTCCTAAGATAAAGGTAGTGTAAGTGGAGCAAACAAAGGAAACATTGTGCGGATGAAGGACGTGAAAGATATAATAAAGGGACTCTGTTCAGACATGAGCACCGTTATCCCTTGGTAAATAAACAAATCTGTCACCTTCCCACTTTCTATCATCATCGAACTCAATGTCAATTTTACAAATGGGCAAGTGAGAAGCCACAATTACCACCTTTCTTACCAAATAATTATGCATACACAGACAAATATAGACAGGTGAGGCAATTACGTTTAGAGTTTTACCACAAAGATGAAAGAAAATCTATCAAAAATAAACAATACATAAATCCAACAACTCATCAGATAATGTAAATTAATGCAATAAGATGACAACAAGGCTAAACCTATATGGTACTTTAGATCTCATTACTCTGACACCTGCTCTCCACAACGAACTCAAGTGCACTAAAAATATTCTTATTACTCAACCTTCTTGGTTATCCAATAATACTCAATAACTTCCCATCATTCTTTTCTTAAATGCATGAACCTCAATGTACCATGAAAGCGATATGTATTCTAGTATGAAATGGTTCACTCATAATGCATGGGATTGAAATCAAATAATGATCAATCCATAAATCACATGTATTAGTGACACTTATGTAATAATATTAGTCATAAACATCACTCTAATCACACGTACCATGTAAGGTAAATAGTTTAGGATTTAGTACAAAACACTTCAGTAAAATAATTTCATATGAATTGGATAAAGGTATATTGGGAAAATACAATTAATATTCTAATAACTAATTATATGTTTGTTTGAAATAATTATATAAATTGAAATTGATTTGAATTTAAAACAATTTTGGGTTATAAAGATTTTGGATTAAATACTTTTCTTGGCCTAAGCTTTTAAAAATCATGGGTCATGTAGAGTATAAATCTCAACTAATTAATAGCCTAGTCAAACAATTACTTAGTTTAAGTAATAACCTTAAATAGTTAATTTAAAATCAAAATATATGATATCAAGTACTCTTTGGTAAGAAAAGTAATTAGGTTTATTAGGTGAAAAGTTCATTTGACCACTTTACATGTGAAAGTCATATGTTAGGTTAGTTTTTGCGAGATTTGTTTTGTAGTTGATAGAGAGGAAGGAAAGTCTTTAGAGGAAACATCGAAGGATTAAGAAAATGGATCACAAGGAAAGTTTATTGTAGTTTTCTACTTACCATGTAAAGGGAGTGAATTTATCTCACTATGGGTTACCTTGACATAAGTATGGGTAAAGTGGTTATCTCTAAGACCTTTGTTGAGTATGTGTTAATGGTCATTAAGGGAGAGATTAAATTTCTTGGACTTATTACAAAGTTGGGGTATGATTCTTGTGTATTTCTTGCCTTGTGTTTTCTGCCAATTGAATGAATTAACATGTTGTTATGAAGTTTAGGTTTTTGTTGAATTGATTGGTAAAATTAGGGATTTCTATGAATTGATTTGATAAGTGTGAAATAGTATTGCCTTGTATATGTTCTTGTGTGTGAAATTCATAGAAATGAAGAGAACATAAAGAGCATAAGGTTTTCCCAAGAATTCTTAGTTTTTGTGTAGAAATCACGAAATTGTGACGTGTAGTTCGTTGTTCTTTCTCGGCGAGATGCGAGAAACAAAAGGCAAGTTCTGTAAGGAAAACCAAGATTTCATATTGGTTGAATATTGTGATGCATACTATCTCGATGATAGGATGGAAAGAAAAAGTATGGGGTGTATGTAGATTGCTTTAGATTAATTGAGTCAAAAAGTCATATAATCCAACTATTAAAATAATGTGCGGTTTAGTTTGATTTTGATTGTTTTCTTAAAAAGATTTGATTCGATAAAATGTAATTTGGATTGAATTGGATTTGATTTTCATCAACACATCCTTATCGACATTTTAATTTGCTATTACTATAAATTTTTAACTCAAATATTAAACATTCTTTTTGAAATAAAATAAAATTTCTTTAAGTCTATATATACTAATAATTTATTTAAAAATAAAAAACACAAAAAAGATTAAAAAAATTATGTTAACTAATCGATTAATTATCTTATAATATGGTTTCCTTTTCCTAAAGAAATAGAAACATATATATTCAAAATAAAAGTTAAAAAGAATGAAGTATATAATTTTTTTATTAGCAAGATAAAATAGAATATATATATATATATATATATATATATATATATATATATATATATAATGTATAAAAGCTACATGTTAAATACATAATAACCTATATCTATTAAAAATATCAGCTCAGTTTGAATTGATTCAATTCCATCTGAAATTCAATTCGATCGATTGAACAAAAAGATAATAAAAAATCATCTTTTTTTGGTTTTCAATTTTTTTGAATCCATTTGTGATTTTATTTTGGATTGGATTAGATATGATCACCCCTAGCCACTTCATATGACTATGTCTTATCTCTTGGGTTAGATAGGAACAAAACTTCATATCTTTTTCAATTGTTGAAGCTAAATACATCCTAGGTTCCAGTTGTTATTCACAACTCTTATGAATAAAATATCAACTAGAAGATTACTCAAGTTTTGAGCATAATATTCCTGCTTTCTATGTAATACCAATGCTATAAATGTTTCTAAAAATCCCATACAACATTCTAGGGCTAAGTATATAGAGATTAAGTATCATTTTATTCGTGACTATATAGAAAAAGGTGTTTTTAATATTAAGTTTGTTGATACTAATCATCAATGGACAAATATCTTTACAAAGCAATAGTAGAATATTGTTCTAATTTCATAAGAAAGAATCTATGTAACGCCATAGTTTTTCTATTATTTATTATTGTTTGTAAATAGGTTGTTTTATTATTTATTATTATTAAAATAGTGTTTGAATATTTTATATTTATATTTAATTTAATATAAAATTTATTTGAGAAAATATATATGGGTGAAAATTGGGTTTTAATTAAATATATAGAGAAAAATGTTTTGGACTCATGCATTGTTGCCCGTTAAGAGGGAGCAAACATGACCCTTAAGTGTTAGAAAATATCTATTGCCAAGATAATTTTTCTCTGAAACCCTTTTCTCGATAATAAAGAGAGAAACATGAAGAAACAAGAAAGACACAAGAAAGGGAGGTTGAATTGTGTGTATAATTTTTGTAAAGGTTTTTGAAAACATTGGATATATATTTATATATAGGTTTTCAAACACTGTACAAAGGACCGTCCAAAAGAGGTATAGAAAATATAATAGAGAAGGTAAGAAAAAGAAATGACACAAGGAATTTATCTCGATTTACTCTTCTACGATAGCTACATCTAGTCCCTTTAACTCGAAGGATTTCTCTACTAAAATCAAACTAACTTACAAACAAAGTATTCTGAACCTCTTCAAGTTCTATAACACTTGTAATCAACCTGATTATAAACAACACCAAGTATTCTTTAACACTTAGCTTCTTCAAGCTATCACGAAAACAAAATTTCCTTTACACAGAGAACTCATTAGGTAAGCATATAGAAATTACAAACTGAGACTTTGAATTTGCTTAGAAAAGTAAATATAAAATAATTTCTAAGGTTGTCATCAAAAGAGTACTTAAAGGAGATGAGTTTTTTCTCTTTTTCCACTTTCTCTATGTCTTGTCTTCTCTTGAGAGCTTGATCAACCAAATATATACACGAGTTCGAGATGAATGTTGTTATGCATGAAAAGAAGGATATTCAACATTAAATACCAAATATATGCTTTTTTGTAATACTGTTGCAAGAGATTTTTCTTTTTCTAAAATAAGAGAAAAAGTGTGTCATAGAAAAGTTTTTTTTCTCTTTTCTTATCCATGCTATCTTCGTTTGATAAAGGAATATTGGTTCTTTTTGTTTCCTTATACATAGAGGCATGATCAATACTTTCTTCTATCAGTCTTAACTTGATTTATTAGAGTTTGAAATGTAACTTTTGTTGTTCTTAAAAACACGACATAATAGAGTACAACACGTATATAGAAAATATAAACATTGTGTAAACTGTTGAACGGATATAATCGTGCAGATATAGTACATAAGATAAAAGACAAGTTGTGAAATATGATAAACACTAAAAATAAGACAATTTTATGCTTAGAAGGCTACATCCTTTATTGGACAAAGACTCATTCTTTTGGATGATGTCTCCTTCGGACGCGAAGGATAAACTTATTCAAGGAATAAGTTTCTTTTCATATGGACACATTCCAAACTTTTATAATGAAGACTTGTGTGGGAATATTGTCAACACATTAATCATTACTTCTTAGTCATAATGTTTCTTATCATCAAAACTCTTGGGTTATTTAGGACACATATGTATTATGTTCCAACAAAACAGAGGAGCTTGTAGAGGGAGCACCAGAAGATCATCAAGGAGAGCCTTGAAGATAGTTTTCTTCTACGATTTTCGTATGAGGTAAAAGGGGAGTGAAATTGTCTTATATTTTTAGATATCCTTTATGTAAAACGGGTAGTGGGGTCATCCCTAGGACCTCATTTGTATATGTTTTTGTATGGTTCTTGATGGTCTCTAAAGGAAAATTAAATTCATGGATTAGTGTTATGTCTTGGTGTGATTTTTGCATGTGTTTTTGTTATTAATTATCATCAATTGCTTGATTTTCATGGATTTCTTTGGCTCAAAGGTTTTGGAGTTCGATTTGGGGTTTATCTTATTTGAATGCAATTGGATGAAATTGATGATTTGTGTGTATCTATATGTGCTAAACTTATGTGCGTGAAAGAAATTAGATTTCTACATTCAATTTGTGAGATTATGCTTGGGTTTTTTTTGCATAATTCACAAATCACAAACTATTGCTCATTACTTCTCATTGAGTGAGAGATGACTCTCACTAGGCAAGAGCACATAGAACAAATGAGTTTTTTTTTCTATTGAATCTATTCACTGGGCGAGTGATATTCTCGTTGGGCGAATAAGAGCCTTAGGACCATTATGGCTTCCCTCGCCGAGTGAATAGTGAGGTTCACTAAGTGAGAGTGTTTGGACCTGAAAGTAGGGCTCTCTATGGTCCCACTTGCTAGGCGGGATAGTGTCTTATTGAGGGAGAGAAAGGAGGTCAGAGAGTTTAAACCTCTATGGCTTAGTTTGTTAGGCAAGAGGATGTCTAGCTAAGCGAAAGAGTGAGAATTAGAGAGTAAAACTCTATGTGGCTTAACTTGTTGAGCAAGAGTGTAAAATAAAGAGTTGAGACTCTTTGTTAGGTGTGTTTGCTAAGTGAGTAGGGAGTCTCATTGGGAAAAGGAAGGGAAGAGAGAGCAACAAAACTTTTTGTGCCTTTTGTTGTTGGGCAAACAAAGTGGTTTGTTGGGAAAACATAGTGGTTTTTTAGGCGACAGTGCATAGAAAGCTCTATGTGGTTCTGATTCATTGAGCGAGAGAGTATATTCGTTGAGCAATAGCTGAGCTTAGTGACTAGATCCCTTGTTTGTGTGGTTAAGAGGTGTGTGTTTTGAGAAGCTTGCATACGTTATGCTTTTGAGTTTATGATATGAATTTATTGAGATATATTGTCATTGCATGAAGAGATGAGCACAAGAAATGATATGGGAAAATGAGTAAGGATAAGCAGTTATCAGATGAGCTTCCTAAGGGAGTGGTAGGAAAGAAACTTGGATAACTCTTGTTAGGTGAGCGACCTATGTCTGTTTATAGGTGAGGATGATTTTTACTGAGTAGATTGTGATATGAGGTTCCTAACCTGTTGCGAGCAAGCATGATCCTTATCGGCATAGTTTAAAGAAAAAATAATAAAAATATAAATTATGTAACATTTATCATATAATGTAACTAAAGTGAGAAAAGTAAACATAAATCAAATAGTAAAGTCTCTTTTTAAAAGCGTTCTATATTATTTATTTGTAAATAATTACTTAAATATTAATTATAAAGCGGATAAAGAGTTTCACATTCAACATATTCATGGCTTATCAAGTTCAACCGGTCATGCATTTCATCTTATGCATTTCGTCGACTTCATATCTTGTGAGTATAGGAAAGATAAAAGGTATGATTTCGTTTTATTTTCTTTTAATAAAATTCCTGGTTTTCTAGAAAACACGGGCCAAAACTGCAGGACGTGATTGCTGGTAGTTGAAATGCATTAAATGCACATCTCCCCTCTTTGGTTTTCAAAATTACAATTTTTTGCTCTTCGTTATCTGATTTCAAAACAAACTTTTTTCTCTCTGCAAAATCCTTGCTTGCATCAATGGAACCCAACAACAGAGACCTCCCTGCTCTCAAGAAGTTTCTTGAGGATGACTTCTTACCCAGAAGTTGGGTAAATCTGATAAATCAGAAGAATAAAGGAGTTGATCTAAATTCCTTCTTTGATGGCATTGATTGGACCTGATTTGTATAAAAGAAGAATGACTGGTACAGGATGGATAGATGGTAAACCCTATGCCATTTTCTAGGCAACTACTATAGTAAATAATGAACCACCATTGGAAGGATAGATGGTAAAACAATTATCATCTCATCCGACGTAACCACCAAGTTGTGAGGAAGGACGCAAGTTCTCTTAAGATTGGAAGCTACCCTTCAGGCAAAACTATTAACCTTGTTCTATATGGAGACAAAGGTAAACCTCCAACAATCAAGAATGACTTGAAAAAGCATATGTATGCTTCAAAGTTGAAGCCTGTTTGTACAGTTTTGCACAACACCTTGTTGCATGTGATGATGCCAAAGAAAGGTACAAAGGACCATGTCTCCTCCAAAGAAGACAGGTTATTCTTATAGCTCAAAAGACAAGCATAAAGAAAAAGAAGACAAGCATAAAGAAAAAGAAGAACAAGAACAAAAATCGATCTAAAAGAAAAAACATTTTACACAATTATTAAACAACCTATGTAAATAAAAATGCAGTATTTATAAAAATGTTATCCCAATTTTATTTACATTAGTTTTTAACCAATATAAATAACCCTATTATAAAAGCCCGTTTTTTAAGCCGTGATTGTATTATCAAGCACACGTATATAGGGAGATTCTTTTATACTTTCAACCTTACCCTTAAACATTTTCTAGATTCGCCCGTGTGATACAGAGGGTCCGGTTGGATCACACAAGGGTAAGGAAATTAGTGTCACTTTAGCTACAATGGTTGTACAGAGAAGATGATGACTTTAAAATGTAAACAAAAGATAAGAAAGAAAAAGAAGTGTGTGAGAAGACCCACAACTAAAACATAAAAAAGATGTGTGATATTTGTTCAAAAAACAAATATCATTTAAGCCAAAGGTTAATTACGATTCCATCAAAACCATTTTACAACTGATTTCGCTTTGGCATAGTTATACCATCATCTTATGTTCAGGCCTGTGAGTAAACTCAAAATCAATATGCACGAAGGCTCTTTCAACTTCAGGAAGTTGCTCCAATTTCTCCTGCAATGTCTCACCAATGTTGTGTGCTTGATTGAGAGGCATGTCTTCTGGCAACACGATATCTACTTCAACAAAGTAATGAACACCAAAAGTGTATGCTCTAACCGTGTCTATGTGCTTGACCTCTACATGGTGATTCCATATCAGATATGTCAACTTTGCTAGAAAATCAGGTGGTGCTGTCCTTCCAATAAGGGACCAAACATTCTCAATGACTGTCTTTGCCCATGTATTAATAGTATATGCTGCTATCTGCATTAGATAATCAGGATACCATAGTCAGGGATCAGTGATGAGTTAATAAAATAGTCAATAAAATAGTCATCATACCACACAGGAATAATCCTTGGAATTAATTTTAAGTTATAAATGATTTGTGTATATGATGACCCTTGTAGAATTATGGCAAGTCAGGGAATATAATTCTAGTAGAATATGTAAATCGTAAGCACCCAATAAAAAAAAATTGGGAATGGATTCTCTCGTTAAAATTTTGTGAAATTTATAAAATTTATGCCTTTTTCTCTCTTCATGAACTTTAGAATTTTAACTAGTCGCAGACACCCAAAAGTAAAATTATTAAAACTCAAGCTTTAAATCTATTTATATAAATTTATTTGTTAGTAATTTTTATAAAGTAAAAATGTTTCATATATTAAAAAATTCCAATATAAATAAAACAAAAAAATCTCTCAATTTTTTTTTTTAAGTTTCATTGATGGGTTAGTACTATCAAAATTTTGTACTTTTTTTCATTGACAATTTATGATGATCGACATTACTTATTTATCATATATGGACAAAGAGGTAGACTCAACGATGGTGAAATTTGAACATGAGGAGATCCATTTTTCTCATAAGGGAAATAAAATAAAAAGAGAAAACATGTAGTGATAGTATGAACTCACAATAATAGCTCCCATTGGATCAATCCACCAAGAGTACTTGACAGCAAGCACAGCAGCAACTAATCCAACTGAATTAGTAATAACATCGAAAAAATGATCTTGTGCATAAGCTCTGACAATTTCGTTCGTAAACCTTCGACAGTAGACCATGAGAATGAACTTCACTACAGTAACAGATGCCATAATCCCGATCATCCACTTCAACTCATTGGGATCCATTTCAGCCTTAGACTATAATATAAAGAATGAAACAAGAAATTAAAAAAATAGGTGGACAATAGAACACTTAACTCTCCTACACTTAACACATTAAAATTTCTCAATAAACGTTTATAGGAAGAAAAATATTAAAAAATAAATAAATAAATTTATTTATAAATTAAAATTAACTTATGCATAAACTAATTTAAAAAAATTAATTTTTAACTTATATATAAATTAATTTAAATTTAAGAAGAAAAGTATTTTATTTTTCCTTTCTATTTTTTTCTATAATTATTTATAGAAAAGTCTATCCTCACATCTCATAAGTAATTTTTCTTATCCATCTTTTTCTTTTTCTTGCCTTATCCACACCTACAATAACTTGATCCTAACTTTTATTATGAAGCTACTCAAAGGGAATTCATAACATATAAAAATGAAAGAAATAGTGAATTAGTGATCTCAAATACCTTTGAAATAAGTTGTCGGCCAGACTCAATCAAAATCTGCAATCCCAAGGTTGCCATTACTGATGCAAAAACAATGATACCCTGCATAGGAGATCTCTTAACAAAGCAATGGCTATTCCGAAGATACATATCCAATTATTGCCATTTTCATTCATGACATTTGGAAGAAATTTCCTTTACCAAAATTCTCAATTAGTATGTTCACCCTACACTCTTTAGAGTATAATAAAACTAGGCTAAAATATATGGCTTTGAACCCAAAAGTTATTTCGAAATATTAATTTTAATCCTTCTAAAAATTTAATATATTTTAGTCCTAACAATTTAGAAAAAAAAAACACGCGTTTTTATTAACTGATGAAGGAGTAAAATCACGTCTCTTTTAGTAGATATAGAAACTAAAAATGTATTAAATTTTTATACCAATCGACTAAAATAAAAATTTTGAAACAACAAAAATATATTCTACTTGAAGAGAATCTTACCACCGGTTGCATCCGTTTCTTTCCAATTGGGTAGTGAAAATGGTTTGGTTTTCTCATGGCATAGGCAGTGAACCACAATATAAACCCTGACAAGAGATCTAAGAGAGAATCCATTGTAGAAGCAATGACTGCTAATGATTTGCTCTCAACTGAAGTATAAACCTTTGCAGCAAATAGCACCAAGTTAGCTGCATTTGACACATTAACTGCCAGTCTCTCACTTCTTGCTAATTGCTTCACTTCATCCTGAGAAACATAGTGCTCAGTTATTTAAAAACCACTCTTTAAAAATTTCAAGAAACAAGTCTTTTTAATATGATAAAAAGACAAACCTGAGCCATCATTTGTAACCATTTATCCGAATAATTTAATGTGTGTTATACTATATGCTTAGTTACATCTATGAATAATAAGTGAATCAAGGTGATAGAAAAATCAACCTCAGTGAGACTTCCTGGGAAATAACCCGTTTCAGTCATAGTATCCATGTCATTATATCCTTCAAGGAGCCTCTCCTGTTTCTTGTAGTATTCTGCAACCTTGCGTTGCTTCTCTGAAATAAAAAAAGTAACCATAAAGTTACTTCGAAGAAATCACTTTGTAAACAAAATTGAGTTATAGAGCCACGCGCATTTAACAAATAGAACATGTTGAATAGCAATCTTAGGAAACAAATAGCACGTATTGCAAAAATCGATCAGCTTAGAAGTTACGCAAAAGTACTATTTCACATTTGTGCAATTAATTAAATTAAGCATCATGAACATGTTGATGACAAATTTAGCTCTAAGTTCTTTAATTGTGCATAACGTTTTCAAAATCTTATGTTAGTAACCAACAAAGTCAAAATCGATAAAATCACCTGCCCGTTAACAGTAAGTATTTTAAGAAAGGTTAATGTTTTACCTCCAACAATTTTTGTTTTTAAGTTCACGTAATTTTTTTTGTTTTTTGTTTTCATTTTTATTCTTACAATATACGTCGTCGCATATTTTAATTATTTACAAGAATTAAAATAAAAAAAATATTATATTTTATAAAGATGTTACAAGAAATAAAAGTAAAAACCGCTCTATTTCCATGCACGTATGTGTATGTATATATATTTGAAAGTGTACAAGAAACCGTAAATAGTCTACTTTTGGTTAAATCAACATCCTTTTGCATGCATATATATACTTCAAAAAACATTAATATGTATTACAAGAAGTTCTTCAACAGCTGTAATTCTGTACAAGAAACTTCAATAATAAATACATGACGTGTGTTCAGAACCAGACTTTACACAAAAGACATGAGATCTCTCGTCCATATCTTTTACATATGCAAATTATCAATCAAATTAAACCTTCTTATAATATATCCTTTTGAAGAAAACAAAACAAACACATAGTTGCGTTGTATATCCTCTCACTCACAAGGAATCACTTTAGAACCTAACTTTATCAAAAGAGAGAATAAAAACTAACCCCACCACCAACACAATCAAAAAGAAGAAAAGAAAAGATAAGAAAAGAAAAAAAAGTACTTATCTGCGAAGATTCCCTCCGTGACCACAAACAACAGAACAACGCGTAATTCAACAAAATGAAACCGACCCATTACTCGAAATGCAAAAGTTGATGAGTTGAAAAATTAATTTTTCATATGTATATTTGAAAATTTAATTTTTCATATGTATATTTGAAAATATATAATTAAGAATATACTGTCTTATTTTCATTTTAATTTTATTTTAAATATATAGTTACAAAATGATGAAAATAGGTGGTTATTTATTATTTTAATGTATAATAAAAAAAACGAAAATGAAAGTGAAAATGAAAATAAGCAATATTTTGTAATTACATATGAATTGTGTGTATGCGACATGATCAAATCATACGTGTCAAACTTCATAAAAGAATCCATTTAATAACTTTAAATAAAACAAACTTCATTAGATTAATTATTGGATCATGTTATATAAATATGCATATCAAAATTTAGATGATTCAAGAACTTTTAGATATATAATCACTGGAAATTTTAGTTATATTTTAAAAATCATATTGTATATATGTTAAAATTAAATAATGTGATGATATATTAATTAGTTTTCAAATTTCATAAAATATTTTAGATTTAATATACGTCATGAGAACTTCTAACATAATATTATTAGATTGATAAAATTTAACTTTTATAAAAAGTTAATAAAGATATTATTTTACCAAAATTTAACAACTAGTGTCATTACACACACATAGTTTGCATATAGAAAGGTTTTTTCAATCTAATTAATTGGTTTTTCTGTTTAGTTTAAAAGAGAGAAAGAGGAAAAAAGTTTTAATGGAGGAAAAGAAACAAAAAAAAATATAATCTCTTTATTTATTATGGTTAGAAGGAAAAAACAAGGTCTTAGTTTGATTTATAAAGAAGAAAAAAACAGAAAAGCATAAAAATATAAATTATATCTGTATAAATAAAAATAATATATTATATTATTATATTGTTATAGATATTTTAAAAAAATAATAAAAACAAAAATTTCAAAATAATTTAATTGGTGAATACAACCCAAATATTATATATAAAAAAAATCTTCGTAGCAAATATCTAAGAAAAGGTAAAAATAAAATGAAAAGAATTTCGGTTTCTCAAACTTCTCCTAAATTCGTGAGATAGATAAGAGGAGTTTTCTCCTATATTTCATCCTAACTAAATTCAATGTAAGAACTTTATTTGTAAACGAGAAACAACGTAGCAATTTTAGTTTAAAAGTTTATTTTAAAGTAAAGAAGTTCATTTTACTCTCTTACATTCTTAATTAGTTCATATGAGAGGGAGAGAAAGGTTAAGAGCTATATACCATATTTTTAATTACTTCAATTATTTTATAAATTACTTTTTCCACCATTTATAAAAGTTAAGCTTTTTTACTTTTTTAAAAAATAAATAATACATGTACAAGTAATCATAATAATTCATTATAACTACTCTAAAATCAACATAATTTTTAATTAGTTGATAGGGTGAAAATATTAATTTTAATGTATTTTTAATT
This sequence comes from Mucuna pruriens, assembly GCA_025330945.1. Classification (NCBI taxonomy): domain Eukaryota; kingdom Viridiplantae; phylum Streptophyta; class Magnoliopsida; order Fabales; family Fabaceae; genus Mucuna; species Mucuna pruriens. Next base: position 1,030,313 of record JAENHJ010000536.1, read on the forward strand.
TTTTAAATAAAAACAAAACTAAACAAATAGTTCAAACATTGTTTAAGGAGATGTTTGTATAAAATTCTAAGAAAAAATAAAATAATTTTTTATAAGATAAGTTAATTTATTTAGACTTTTTATATTATTCTTTTCAAAAATAAAATTTTAAATTATACCTAATTTTAAATTTAAATGTATAGAGAAATTTATTTTAATTATTTTTATATTTTCTCTTCATAAAAATATTTTCTAAGAAATTTATCAAAAAAAACAAGAGAAGAAAGAATGGCTAACTGGGTTTCCGAAGAAGGCCACGAAAAGTGAAGCAACGAGCGTGGTGACGATGATCGTGGCTATGAGTTTGGCGTGGCAACTGAAACTCCTTCACATTGAGTCTCCACGACAATGACGACGAGTCTACGGAGGCGTTCTCCGCCAGGAGCTGTTCTCTTCTGCCAGTCTCGGCGGCGGCGCCGCCATATCCGCTGCCACTCTCCGACATCACTATTCGTATTTTTTCTGTTTTGTTAGATCATATGTACGCTGAGTAACGATCCACCTTTCCTTTTTATATGGGGAAATCAATTAATGGTGATCGCTTTATGATGGTTCAAGTGGCTTACACGCGCGGCCATTATAAAGTGGATCTTAGATTTGGACAGGAAGATATGCTATAAAAAGGATGTATGATCACATAAAAGAATGTGGACTACAACTGTACAAACAAATACGTAAACAATGATAATTGGGTGGGTGTAAACGTATATGTTTAGTTAGGGCATTAATTATATTTAAATTTATTGACTCATGATTCTAAGAGGTTGGTCGAGTAAAATACTTTAAGATGAGATAAATGTAATTTACTTCTGTAAAAGTTTTTTATTACAAAAGTTTTTCTTGTCTTGGACCGTGATATTATCATTTTCTTCTAAATTTTTATTATAAAAAAAATTATTGATTCATGTTCACATTTTTTTAATATTTAATTTAATATGAAAATTATTTCCATTTAATATGTTTTTTTATGCATGCATATAGTTATAGAATTTTTTTCAAATATTAAAGAAAAAATAGGTTATGCAATAATAATATACAAAGAATTTATACAGTAATCTAATTATAAATATTTAAATGAGATAAATTTGTTGATTTTTATAATAGTTATATTAAAAACTATATTATAATTTCTGATTGATTAATAATGTATCTATGCATAGATATTAAATTCAATATTAAATGAATGATAGAAAATTTGTTGGATTGTACACTAACAAATATATGAAAAAAATTTCAGTCACACATTATTAATGTGTGTGAAGATTTTATAGAGAAAATGCTTGTATGTATAAATGCCTTTACTCGAAAATTAGTTTTATAGTATCATTAAATATAATTTTGTAATATAGAATGTGTTTTTATGTCATGTTGATTTAGTCTTTATTTTTTTTATATTAAAGTCATAGTTCACGCTTTTATTTATGCTTAACACAAAGTTGAAGAGAAAGATGGACTAGTTGAAATAAAAAACGAATTTCAAAATCTTTTTTGCTAAACAAAAATAGGAGTTATGTACTTTTGTCAAAGACAACAATCATATGTACATGTCCCTATCTCATTTTGCTTAACAAAATGAAGCATAAATGTGTTAAATCAAGCATATCATGCTTAAAATTGAATTCTCCAAAATCGTACAAGGTTTTAAAGTCTTTGCATCATATTTTTTCCATACTCTTCAACATAGTTATGTCATGTTTGTTATTACTAACCCTAATTTCCAAAACTCCCTATAAATATGAAAGGAAAGAAAGTGAAGGAGCATTTTGGTTTCATTTCTGGCTTCCACTTTGATACGAATTGGGGAAGACATGAAGAGTAGGGGAAGGGATACTGAACATACGGAGACCAAAGGAGGAAGATTCACCTCCTTAGTAGTTGTAGGACCTTGTAAAGTTTCTTTTAGTGTGTTTACATTATATTAAAACCTTAGCATTGGTCTTTGGATGCATCTAGAGTCTTTAGACGCTAGGCACGTTTTGGACACATTTGAAGTTCTATGGATGCTAGGCACTCTTTGGATGACCTTAGGTCTTTTGGATGATGATTCCTTTGGACGGTCCCCTTTGGATGATGGGTCCTTTGGACGATGAGTCCTTTAGATGATCCCCATATATGATGGCATCCTTTGAACGACCCCTAGAGATCTTTGGACGATGGGCCTTTTGGACGCCCCCTTTGGATGATGGGTTCTTTGGATGACCCCTTTGGACGATGGGTCCTTTTGATGACCCTAGGCCTTTGAACGACGCCTAGGTCCTTTGGACAACTTGCCTATTAGAGCTCCCCCTTTGGATGCACCTCCTCTGCATGCGATTATGGCCAACGTATGTGAATCTTGCTTTAGGGTTGTGGCCCAAGACCCACTTTAGTTAGTTAGCTTTTCGCACCTGTTGTAAGCAATATCAATATATATAGCTGATATTAACTATTTTGTAGCAACTTTAGTTCTTTTATGAAATTTTCTTAGTAAGCAATTGAGAGAGTTCTCTCGACTTGTTCTTGAATTATACTACATAATTCTCATCAATTTTTCCATGAAGCTTGTGGCAAATTGTGATTCCTCTTATTTGATTTTCTTGAAATCAGTGGCGAGCCACTTCTAAACCTTATCCATTTTAATTTGAGAAGAAATTCTTTTCAAGAAAGAGAGTCTAATATGAATTGAGGAAGGCATGAAGAGCATGGGAAGCGATATCGAGCATAAGGAGACCAAAGGAGGAAGATTCACCTCCTTAGTAGTTGTAGGACCTTGTAAAGTTTCTTTTCGTGTGTTTACATTGTATTAAAAACCTTATTATTGGCCTTTGGATGCATCTAAGGTCTTTGGACGCCAGGCACACTTTGGACGCATCTTATGTTCTATGGACACTAGGCACTCCTTGGACACCCCTGGATCTTTTGGACGATGACTCCTTTTGACGATCCCCTTTGGACGATGGGTCCTTTGGACGATGACATCCTTTGGACGACCCCTAGTGCTCTTTGAATGATGGGCCTTTTGGACAGTCCCTTTTGGAAGATGGGTCCTTTGGACACCCCCTTTGGATAGCTCCTTTGGACAATGAGTCCTTTGGATGACCCTACACCTTTGGACGACACCTACTGTCCTTTGGCACGACACTTACTGTCCTTTGGCACCCCACCTATTGGAGCCCCCCTTGCCCCTGTAGACGCATGCTCACTGGACACACCTCATCTAGACACGCTTCTAGCCAATGTACGTGAATCTTGCTTTGGGGTCGTGACCTAAGGCCCACTTTAATTAGTTAGCTTTTTGTATAGCTGATCCTAACTGTTTTGTAGTAACTTTGGTTCATTTTATGAAATTTGCTTAGTAAGCAATTGAGAGAGTTCTTTCAACTTGTTCTTAGATTAGAATACTTAATTTTCTTCAAGTTCTTCATAAGGCTTGTAGTGAATCATGAATCCTTTTATCTTATTTCTTTGAAATTAATGTCGAGCCATTTTTAAACCTTATCTATTTTCTTTTTTTCGATTCTGTTTATCTTTCATTTAATTTATCAATCCTACTCTGAAAACTTATTAAAATATGCTCGTATTTGTGCAAAGTGAAGGCAATTGTGTTAAGTGGAAAATCCAAGCTTCAACTAAGTCGATCAAGCCAATCGATCCTCAGGCAGTTCGTATTTGGTGGAATCTGGATCGTATCACACTTTTAGAAGGTGATACACTAAGGAGAGTTGACAGGGAAAGGCTATAATAAGTAGGAATAGGGATCCTAATTGTAACAAGGTTTCTTTTCCTTTTTCTCTTTATGCACTATTTGTATTTTTTGATTCTCCTCTCTATAATGAGTTGCTAACTTTCTAGCTAAGGTTATGGTGTACAATGTAATTAATTAAGAAATTCCATAATCCCCAATTTTATGTTGAATCTTGTTTTGATTCAATAAAATAGATTATTATGCCATTTTAGTTCATTTCGAGAATTATCACTATTAATATGCTTGAATTGATTAAATGAAAACGATCTTACTACAATTAATTGGTAAACATATAGGATAATCAAGTATAGAATTATTGTATGATCAAACTTTAATTCTAAACTTCCAATTGGGTTAATTGAACTTTGATTAATCAACCTCTTGATAATTCATGTTTTTTCTCAATTAAATTTCTTACCTGATCAAATGGGAAATTAATCTAAAAGAAAAATTATCTAAAATTCATGACCAACAAATGTTGATAATAATTGTAGAGGAGAATTGGTATTTGTAGAATTAGAATTAGGGTTCATGTAAAATTAGGATAAGGGGAATTAAGAACACAAATGAAATTAGAACATTAAGTCTTTCCCTTATTAATTTTTATCTAGTGTATTGTTTTTTTATTCAAATTTATTTAATCTTTATTTCTACATATAAGAACTACTTAGTTTGGTAATCATCAATTAGCTCCTTGGATATGTACAATATTTGGACTCACAATCTTGAAGATTGTGACTTTGTTGATAACTAATCTCTAACGAAAAATTTGGCTGCTCACCCTTAGTAGATCTCTCCTTCTAATTATGTTTATTTTTCTTCACAAAACTCAAACCTAAAACCTTATTTAAGGGATTCAAGTTCATTTGCCACTTTAACCAATAGTATATTGGTACACATTTACCATTTTCAATTGCATACATTAAATTTACACATTTCATTTATTTGTCATTCAAAATATGAATTTCAAAATTATTTCTACTACACCAAATTAATATCTTTTACACATATTTTTTTTAATATTCAATAATTTTATTATCCCTCAAATAATATATTTTTTATTAGTATTATTATTTAAATTAATTCTGAATTATTAAATAATATTAATTATAATCATAGATATTCATTATTAGTTTATGATATGAATGAGTTTATGATGAATGGTTGGTCTCTCATATTAGTGTTCAAATGAAGGGTTTGTGCTCTCACTTGATAACTATAAAGTTATTGTCCCAATCCACAACATACAAGTCAGAAAACCCAAATCACCATATAAATAGTAATTTTCTCATCATTTTCTTATCTATGGGTTTAGATCAAAATAGCAAGTATGGACTAAAGATACTATATATCTAAGGTTAGATCAAGATTATGAACATATGGGTTAAGGGTTTCTTTCGGCTATGCATATTTTAAAATCTTCTATAATTGAATGTTTTGCTAAGTACGCATTTTTGTGCAACGAGATCCAAGATCTACATTCTAAAATTCTTGCCATTGATTTCAAAGCCTTAATTGGTATATAATATGATTGTTACTTGAATTACATCTCATGTATCAATTTGAATCTCAAAATCAATAGGATCCCTTATTTTGAGGTCCCAAAACACTTGTGCATGAATCTAAAAATTGTTTTGGAGGCTTTATTACTTACGACCTTACCTCAAGTATAATGGAGAACCAATTTAAGAAACACGATGGAAAGCATCAATTTTCGACCTCAAGCCATTTTTTATCAAAGAATACGTAAAATTGAGTTTCTCATTTTCTACCTATAGTACATAAAATTGATTTTAAGTTTTTCTTGGACATTACGGAGAGCAACAATAAAAATTTCCACTCGATTCCATTGATCCAATTGTGAGAAAGAACCTCATTGACTTATAGGTAGCCAATTTCCTGCGTCAATTAACTACATAACAGAAACCAATTTTTAGTGTATAGTTAATTTATTTTTTTATTTGTGTTTAATATTTATATTTTGATTAAATAATTTAATTACTTTAATAAATTGAATAATTTGTTAAATAAAATATTATTTAATTTAGCTAATTTTTATGCTTAATTTTTGTTTTTTTTAAATTAATTCAACATCTTAATAACTTGACAAATAAAATGAGGCAAATATTTTAGACAAATAAAAATAAGTCAACATACTCATACAAAATATTTCAACATTTGATAAAATAATACCAAATATTGAAGATGAAATAATACAAAATAAGTCAACATTAAAAACAAAATAATACACTTAAAACGGAATATAATAAAAAAACTAAAACATTAGTTATATGTTTTCCTCCTCTTCTAATATGTACATTATGTTGTAGTGTCTGACTATGCAAGTGTCAACTGTGTGGAAGTCCAAGCATGAGTGTCCTCTATAACCATCCTTAGATCAAGCATGACCTTAAGCTCTTGAGTAATCCTCTTAAATAGCCTATAAAAAAGGAATCTAAATAAGTATTATGAAAGTTTGATTGTCATTCAATACATAGGGGAGATATAGATACTTACAAGATTCATGAGACTACTCAATATATGTAGTAATCACTTGACGAGAGCCAATATCCGGAAATTACTCATAAATCCATGTATGTAAAACCATTAACATAATTAATTATTGTAAAACAAAAAATCACAAAAGGAAAAGAAAATAAAAAAATAAATAAATTTTGTACTTATAATAGAGTCATATATCCTACCAACTATTTCATTTGATGTATGTTGGTCGTGTTGACCTGGTCATATAGGTAACACAAGGCAGTGACACCCCATGCATGCTCATTGCATTTGTCAAGGTCGTGAAAAAGCTTCAAGTAAGCTACATCCACACAAGTGAAAATCTTGTCTACATATATCATGAAGCCAACCAAATATAGTAGATAAGATTTGGTTGTAAAGATGACCCTCTTAACTTGGACATGTGCACGATATATCCCGTTTAGCTAGGAAAATGGAATACACACTCCTCGCTTAGTCCCAAACTATGCATCGCTAAAGGTTACCCCTAGTAGATCCATCACGAAGTCAAGTACCTCATCATTGACCAACATTGGGTATGAACATGGGTCCCAACTATAGGTAAATTTAGGAGAGGTGACACATTATCTAGAATGATGGGCATCTCCCTTATTAGAAGGTAGATGAAACTAGTGTCCCTGTGTCACCACTTAGCAAAAGCGGACAAGATGTCCTTATCCATTATGTGGTAGCATGCATATATAAGAGGCATAAGCCTAGACCTTTCTACATGTCGCCTCACTTGTTGGTCTTGAGCCAAGGGTAACATCATGCTCACATGGCTAACCACCTTCAACTCCTCGCAATCCAGTCCTTTCCACAACCATAGGAAAATATGGTTTGCATAGAACCTCAACACAAAATGGTCCTTAAGACCTAGATAAGGGGGCTAGTAGCTCGTGGCTTAATAATGGGTACTTAGGACTAGAGAGTGAAGTAAGCTCCAGTGATCCGACACCAAGCACCACCATCTCCCATCACAATGTTGTAACTCTATCTTTGTGAGTTGAAGTAATATGGACACTCAACTCTAGATGTATCACATATTTATATACAACCCCTAGATGTATATGCTCTAGAAGCCTTAAAAGAAGTCTTGCTTGGATATCTAATAAATTGTGTACACAACATATTGTACCTACACTGGTAAAAATAAATAAAAGTTAAATAAAAATAAATAAAAGTTTAATAAAAAATGTTATACCTTCAATTTTTTGAAGTGCTTATAAAAAAATTAAAGAACTAATCACATTTTTATTAAAAGCATATAATCATCTTAAAGAAGATAAAAATAACTTGTTATATGAGTTTGATCGGATAGATTATAGGATCATCCTATCAGATGAATATGAAACAGAATGCACTATTTTACTTAAAATATATGTTTATATACTTATTTTATATTGCATGCCTGTACTAATTTAAACACATGACAATGTTTCATGAATTTTAGATATTACGAGTTTGTCTTTAAAATATTTCAGAATATCAATAAAGATTCGTATAAGTTAACATTATCAAGCACTCTGCCAACTCTTCAAAATAGCATATCACCTTTTCGTAGAAAAATAAACATGATCAAAGTTGCATGGATACATTTCAAAGAAAGTAAGATAAGTTTGTTTTATCTTATTAGAGTGACAAGATGGTGAAAAACAATAAATGCAAGAATTTAATGCTCCAGCGTCTACTTCGGACTCAAGTTTCCCTCAACAATCATATTCTCAGAGAATCTTATAAATACTTGAAGATATGGAATTTTAGAGTAGAACTTTTCTTTTCTATTCAATTTATTGTAACCTTAAACACTTTCTACTTGTTTCTCTTCTTAGTCAAAGACTAGCACCTAATTAGTGTATATTCTTTTGTAAGATATAAATAGTCACTTAGCTACAACAACAAACCTTTTCATCATTTGAAGAAGGTTGAAGCCTGAAGAGGTTTTGTGTAAAGAAAACTTGAGGTTATTACTTGAAGTGACAATTAAAAGAAAACTTGGTGGATCTAAAGAGATTTGTTGAAAAAAATACTTGTAAACAAAGGAATCATTTTAGTGAAAAACTTGGTGGATTGTTAGGGACTAGATGTAGTTTTTATTAAGAGAAGCAGTATAAAAATCTCATATGATATAACCCTTCTCTTTTATTTATCTTAACTAAAGTTAACAAGAAAAAAAAAATCATTAAATACTAAATCTTATCAGAACTTTAAAATAATCATCTTATCCTATCAAATGACATTTACTAAAAGATTTGGAAAAATTATTTAAAACACAACTTAATCCCTTCTTGTGTTTTTTTATCCTTACAATTTAATATTAAAGGTTAGCTTATAAAGAATTGAACACTTTACAATATTAGAGAAAAAGATTCGCATGACAAATCTTAAAGATTAGTTCATACATACATGAGAAAAGAAGGGATTTCTAGAAGAGGAGGAAAAGAGGTGTTAAAAGACAAAGGTAGTATACAAATTACAATAAAAAAAATTGGTGGTGTGAAAATAAAAAAAAGAAATGGTGTCAATAGTTTGGGCAAAATCGGTGGTGACTTGTTGCCTTAGGTATGGAGTGAGTATAGGCCCACTCTGGCCCCATTTTGGATAGTTCTTGGCCGAAATGATTTTATATATCATTCTTTAGATTTTTTGGTATTTTTTTATACCATGAAATATTTTATAATAATTAATTTAAGAGTAAATTGTTTTTCATCACGTATTATCGATATTTGGGCCTGATTTTTTTATGGACATTCCTTGGTTTGTTATTAATTTTGTGTATTGTACCCTCTCTTGTAAGGAGATGTGATTGAGGAATAAATTTTGAATGTTTATATGAATTAAATTTTACCTTTTTATGTCATTTTTTACATGTTTCATATTTGATACATATGCATGTGCGTGTACATACAAACACTTTATTTTTGCAAGAAAAAACACATATATAATTGTCAAGTAACCAACAGTGGGAATGATTATATAAAATTTGTGTGAATTAAATAACTTGTTTGCAATTATTACATGAATAATAATTATATCATATCATTGCATTGTTATTAATGCTGTTTGTAATTAGTAGAAATATTTTGTTTTACTTATGTCAATTATGTTTCGGTACATACCCATTAGTATTGAGATTTTTTGAGGCATTAATATTGTACATTATACTTTTGTTATATTTTTTTTAGCCATAATTGCAGTTTTGATACTCCCTGTTTGTTACATGGACAATTTTGATGTGTAGTTTTAATGATTCGATTTTTGTCCTATATTCAAAAAATGAGTAATTTTAATTTTTATAGTTTTAATTATTTGAAACATTTGAAAAATAAGTAATTTTAGTTATATCATTAATTTATTATTTAATTTTTAATAGATATAATGACATAATAAAATCATTTAACTATTTTTTTAATTGGACAATTTATGATACATAAATATTTTACATAACATTAATTATTTAATGCTCATAAAGCTAAACATAATTCCAATGCAGTGTACTAGTTCAATTGAATATGAAAAATATGATTTAAATATGTAAAACATATATAAAAATTGAAAATTTTATAAATTTAGTTTATTATATAAATGATTTATTGTAAATAATAATTTTCATATAATGTGTATTTTTTTTGTTAAGATTAATAATATGCATTGTCAATTTTTTAAATGAAATTATGATTGAAAAAAATGATTCTTTTTAATGAATCGATTCCATCCATTTCTTATGTAACTATGGGTGCTATATTAGATTTGAATCAGATTTCGGATCAATCTATATTGATTGACTACCTCTATTATGTTGTTGCTAGTAAATACCACTATTTTAGGTTTTGGATCTTCCAAATTATTCCTGCAAGAGGTGTGGACCCATTTTTTATGGTCCTTCTCGAAAAAGATTCATTCTCTTCATAAAAAATAGGAGATAGAACCAGTAAAGAGTAATTTTTCGATTCATCCCTAGATAATAGGTAAATATCTATATAACTGTATATAAAAATTAGTAAAAGACAATAAACATAAAGTAAATACACATATATTATTTTAATTAAAAACAAAAAATATGTCACAAATTATTTTAAAGTTTAATTTATATATTTTATCAATTTTTATTATATTCATTAAAAAATAATATTTCAAAATATAATATATAAATTAATTATTTTTATGTATACATGTATATATATATATATATATATTACATTTATAATTTTTATTTTATTTAATAATAAATTTTAATATATATATATATATGTACATATTAATATCTATATATTCATATAAAAAGTCACACGTTTAAAAAAACATATATAAAATTTATTAAATATAATATATTTATTAAGTATCATAATTAATATATTCTAAACAAATTGACTGCCTAATAACATAAATACTATGTTTATTAAATATAATACGTAATTAGTTATTAAGCATAAAAATAAATAGATAATTATATATATATATATATATATATATATATATAAATTTATTATTATATTAATTTATATTTGAAACTTTCTATTTTAATATATGTTTTATAAACTAATTCTTTTAAAAAATAATAAAAATAATATAATTGTGATTGTGGTTAATAAATATCATAATTAATAGAGTAGCGATTAACTTAGTTCGAAAGTAACTTTAAATGATTATTTTCATTCTTTATTTTTTTTAACCTAATAATTTTAACGAATAACTCATCTTTGTTAAATTAGAAAAAATAAAGCATGTAGGTGAAGAGTTTATAATTATTATTAATGTAATTCGTTCCTCTTTTAATTAATATATTATTAATAAAATTAACTGTCCAATAACAATAAACATTATATTTATTAAATATAATATGCAGTCAAACTGTTACGAATAAAAGTATAGAGATAATTTTTTATATATTTATATATTTATATATTATATTATCATATATTTCAAATTTTATATTTAAAATATGTTTATAAAATAACTTTTTAAAACATTAAAAAGTAGTAAAAATTTTAATGTATTAAAACATATATTAAATTTCTTAAATTTAATAAATGTCATACTTAATATATTATAGGTAATGTTGATTGTGCACTAACATTAAATATTGTATTTATTAAATATAATATTTAGTCAAATGATTAAATATGTAAAAAATAACAAAAATTTTAAGAGTTTAATGGTCATGTATTTTGACAATATGATTCAATCATAAATTTGTATGATTTTGAGGTAATTATTTTAGAAATCAACAAAATATATATATGATAATTTGTTATTGGATGACTATAAAATTATTCTACATTGTTAGTGCATAATATTTTTTTTCCAATTTTTAATACATTAAAATATATGTTAATTTATTAAATTGAGCAAATATTTAAGTATCTCTAAAATGAGCAAATTTTTATTTTTGTTCCTACAAAAGAAATGGTTTTTATCCCTCAAAAAGTAAAGAGTTTATTTGAAGTGATTTTTAGTTGCAAATTTCAAAATTTTTTAAAATAAAAACCAATTTTTGGTTTTAGTTTTTTTGGTTTCAAAAATTAACTTTTAGTTTCAAAATAAACCCACTTTAAAAATTTCTATCTTATTAAAATTACTTTAAGAGTGTGTATGTGTATTGATAATAATGGTGGTGATGATGGTGGTAGTTAGAGTTAGCAAAATATGTTTGCTTCTATGGGTTAGGCTAGACTAGGCTCTAAAAATGTAGCCAAGAAGGAACAAGCTACTTTGCCTTGGCCAAGCCAACAAATTATTGACTTGAAATGCATCAAGTCTATTTTTTTCCACACATATTTTAATTTATTTTTTTCTTTAGAAATTATATACGAAATAAGAAAAAAAAAAGTAATGGGCCAATTTAGCTTGTCCGACGAGCTACAAAAAATGCAACCTATTTAGTTTTTTGGTGAGCCATCCAGACTAGGTTAGGCTACCACTGTTGCCAAGTGGTTGCGACCTAATGGTGGTTTTGTGGTAGTGATAGTGATACTAGTAATGATGATAGTGGTGTTGGTGAGAGTAATGGTGACAATGCAATAGAGATGGTGAGGTGGAAATGACGATGTTAATGGGTGGTGATGGTGGAGATGGCGAACTGCTAATGCTGGTGTTAGTGGCAATAGTGGTAGTGGCGATGACATTGGTAAGGTGGTGGTAGTGGCAGTGGAAGTGGTAGTGGTGGTGGCGAATCGTTGATGTTAGTATCAATGGTAGTGATAATGATACTAATAAGATAGTGGTGGTGGTGGTGCATGTGGGAATGGTGGTGGTGATAGTGGTGTTGGAAATGGCGATGGTGGTGTCGATAAGATGATGGTGGAAATGTGGTGGTATTAGTAGTGATGATGGTGGTGGTGTTGGTGATGATATCAGTGGAGGTGGGGTTGGAGCAATAGCAGTGTCGATAAAGTGGTGGTGGTAGTGCAAATGGGAGTGGTGATGGTGATGCTAGTGAGAATGGTGGTGATGTCGGTAGGGTGGTGATGGTGGTGTTGCTAGTAGGGTGGTGGTGATGCTAGTGGTGCCAGTAGGATGGTGGTGGTGCTGGTGGAAGTGGGGATATGGGTAGTGATGACAAACTGCCGATGTTGGTGGTGGTGATAGTGATAACAAGAATGATAATTGTCAAATATAGTGAGAGTATATTTTTTAAAATTAAAAACTAAATTCACAAAACCTTTTTTTTGTTTTTAAAATGAATATAAAAGTGTTTTGAAATTAAGTTAAAAAATATTTTAACTTCATTTTAGCCAAATGTATTTTGTTTTGAAAATTATATTTTAAAACAAAAAATAAAAAACTTGCAACCAACCCAAGCAGACCCTAAAATTATAGCTTTTATTTTTATTATTATTTTGTGACACTCGTTAATTAAGTGTTTAATGAAAGGTCAATGTGTGATGCCTCAAACAATTTTTAGATCCTTAAAAAATATTATTTATCTACCTTAAAATAAATGTTAGAGACTAAAAATAGTTATTCTCGATTTTGGAGGGATGACCACAATGAAAAATATTTTGCAATGACTAAAATCAAATTTTGTTTATTTATAGAGACCAAAAATATTAATTTTAAATTTTAAGGTAATTGTTATAAAAATCAACAAATTTACCATACATAATGGTTTTTTAGTGGATGACAATGTAAAATTATTTTACACTATTAGTGCATAGTATATTTTATCATTATTTATTCACAAATATATTATATTTAATAAATATAACAATTAATATATTATAAATAAAATTAATTTTCCAAAAACATTAAATACAATATTTATTCAACATATATGTAGTCAAATTATTAAATATAAAAATTAAGTGATAAATTATAATATAATTTGAGAAAGGACCAAATTACACTAGTGTAATTTATATAAACTATTACACCACCAATTAATTTATATATAATGTGATTTGATCCAACATTGAATTATATTTATATATTATCTTGATTGTTTGTATCAATTTTTGTGAAAATTAAACAATAATAAGAAAGTAACCACTAAATGATTCATATTTTTGCATATTCTAAAAGTATATATTACGCCAATTTTGATGTATATGAATCAGACATTAAATAATTTTGAATTAATATAAAATTTTGTACATATGATATATGTGAAAGTAACTTTCAAATGGTGATTTTTCGAATAAAATCGCAACACCTACCCTTTTCTTCTATGATTAATAAATTGATTGAAAATAATCACAAGAAATAATTAAATTTAATTTCGTGAAAAATTAGTTATAAATGTGTGATTTTTTGTGTAATTTTTAGTAGAAGATTTTACTAAAATTGGGATTGCATTATACACCAATAGTGTAAGAATACATTGTGAAAGTAAACAAATAGTAATTTTTTTTAAAAGATTTAACTATAATTAGTCCCTACTAATTATAATTAGGTCCATATAAAATTTTTATTTTATCCCATTATCGTTAATTAATATAACAATATTTTTATTTTGTTCCAAAGAGTGCAATTTTGAGAGTCTTTCGGAAGTTGAAAAATTATCTCATTCATTTTAAACTATTTGTAAATATCCTAAATCATTTTAGTGAGTTTTTAACTTACTAATTTATTATTAACAGTTGATTTAGCTTAATTATCATTTTATTACCTTTTGGTTAAAAACTTTCACCTAAATAAATAGTACATTTAAACTCCAACTTCTCATATCAACTTTGGTCACTTTAAGAGTCATTGACCCTAAATTATGTAGTAATGTAATCTAATGATGAGACCAAATTTTTTATTCCTTTATTTTGTTTGCTTGAATTATTAGTTGCATTAAATTGGTTCAAAACATAATTGATACTATAAATGTAACGAGAGCTTCAACACTCTTTTTCTTCATATGTTACTTGATCTCTTACCTTCCAAAACTCTTCTCTAACACCTAAGACCAAAGACTAAATGAGTTCCCAAAGAAAAAAAGTTTCACATTTCTAAATTGTTCTTGGTTCTCAACTTTCTTTGAGTAAATTTAACTTCAACTTTTTCTTCTCTTTTCTTTGAAAAGGCCAAACTTCTCCATTTTCTTACCAATTTCTTTTCTTGTTTCTTGTTCTTAATTGGTGTTGGTTCAAAGGTCTTACTCAAGAGGCTCAAGTTCCTCTATTTTCTTCTCATTTAAACTCTCATTTTAGCCTCTCTTTGGGTAAGGGAAGCTCTTGCTATTTTGTACTATTTTAATAGAGTAAAAACAATTATTTTTGTATAATGTGTTGGAAAATATAAGATATGATTTGCTTAGCATGTTAGTGTTGTACGTCATGAAAATGACCTGCTTTTGGTGTTTGGTGTAAATCTTTTTATAGAGTTTCTTATTATTGTTTAGTTACTTTTGGTGGTTGGATTCTTGGAAATTTTATGTTAATGCGTGGTGGATGTACAACTAAAAATATATTCTATTTGTTTTGGTGACATTTGAGTATCACGACATTTTTGGAGAAAATCTATATGATTGTGAGACATTTTTTATGTGTAAAAATATGTGCTTGCAGTCAAAATTGATTAGAAATTAATTTTGTGAATTAACCCTAATTAAATAACAATAAATACATAAAAAATCTACAAATATTCAATAAATATTAAAAGAATTTTTTTTATAAGAATTAGATATTTTGGAATCTTGGTGGACTTCTGGTTAGTATTGAATTTTGTGGTGGGCTCCACTTAAAGGAAAAAGGAAGCACTTTTTAAGGTTTAACACCAATTAGTTATTAGAAAAATTGAAATAAATTAAATTAATGAGATAACAATTAAAATGGGGTAAATTAACCTTATTATACCTCATTATGACCTAATAATTTTTTTTGTAATTAAATAATATTTTTATAATTTAAAGTGAATTTTATAAAATTAGTGTACAAATAGTAGGCAAAATGGTGATCATTTTAGCATAAACATTCAAAATAGTTTATCTGAAAGGTAATTTTGTAATTTAAATTTTTTATAATTATTAATACATTTATTTTAAGTTAATTATGAAGAAAAATAAATATTTAAAATTTATTTAGTATTTTATTAATTTTTGACAATAAATTAACTGATAATAGTGATTTTAATAAGAAAATACTAAAAAGGGGGTAAAATAGACTTTCTACTTCAAGAAAATTACTTTTATATGTTAAAAACAATATTTTTACTGGAAATTTTTATAAAAATACGATTTTAATGTATTTTACAAACTTATATGCTTGTAAGATAATTCTAATCATTTTAAATTAGTATAAGGGTAAATTAATAAATTTACTTCAAGGCTTAAAAAGCTCTAGAATTATTTCTAAGTGTTAAAGTTAATTTCAAAAGATTATATTTAAATTTTTGTAATTTATTAGGTTGAATTGAATTTATTTAAAATTATAGAGTTCAATTAATAATTTTATGAAAAAATAAAGATAACTTTAATAAAACTTATAGTTTACTTTAACTTACAACAAATATTTAGTAGTGGAGAGATAATAATATAAGATGTATTAGTCTAAACTAAATTACTTAAAATATTCCAGTGAAATTAATTAAATTCTTCATAATTTTTTATAACGTATATTGTCTAAACCCTAAACCCTAAACATTGAATATTCCCTTTATCCTATTCTCTTCTTTGATTTATCGAGTTTTGCCATGTTGAGACACTTGGCAGGGACGTCTTTGGCATCGTTGCGTAGCAACACGTCACTAGTCCTAGGATGACGCGTCAATGTCATAATGAGGGTGGTTTACGTTCCAACATGTCACCCTTGGATGCAAGTTGTGGGACACAACACTTTATTCTGGTGCATTAGATCCTTGCCTCAGTAGCTTCCCTTTTCCCTCTTTTGGTACTTTGATTGGTGCATATTTCCCAAGTTTACTTTCCTCTGCGACTTTCTTCTTTTCTGCAGTGGCTTTTCTTCCTCTTCCTTTCAAGTTCTCGCATTCTGCCTGGCATTCATCTTCCTTCCTTGTGCTTTCTACCTCTTGTTTTTTGTCAACGTTTTCAACATCGTCAACCATAACCAAAAAGGTAGCCCCCTTGGCCCTCTGTCTTCCTTCTTCCTCTTTTTCTTTTTGGATTTTCTTGGGTGGTTTTTTCCGGCGACTTACCATAGGGCGAAGCCATTGTGGGTCTTTACGTTGACCCTCGTGTGGTTTTTCTTTCAGGTGGAGCCACCTTCGAAGGGCCATCCTATACACTTTTTACTTCCAACGAGGCATAGCTCAGCCCCTCAAGGCAAGGAAATTCTTCTTTTTCCTTTCTCAACTCATATGTGGAGGAGAGGTGGTCTCTCTATGTCTGGTACCAAGAGGATAATAGATCGACAGTTGTTAGGGAAGAGTTGGAGGGAGTGTCTTCTAATGAAGGTTCCTTATTTGAATGGGTAGGCAAGAACGTCCTTAAGATGTTCTCAGTTTACAATAACCCTGACTCTGTGGAGGGGCTAGCCAATGCTATTTACAACCAAGGGCCTTGGTCCTTGGAGGTTCGACCTAATTGGCTTGATGAACACGTATGTGGGGGGCTTGAGTCTAGGGAGGCCACTTACTTTTACCTATATGACACCCTTCCCCTCAAGTTAGGGTTACGTCTTCCCTTCTCTCAGTTTGAGTAGTCAGTACTGAACGTGCTAAACATAGCCCCCGCTCAACTTCATCCCAATAATTGGGGCTTCATTTGGGCCTTCAAATTGCTTAGTGAAGACGTAGGGAGGGCACCTTTGTTAGGCATTTTCTTCTGATTTTTTTCTGTTCGTTGGTCAGATAAGGTGAGTTGGTCCTTCTTTTTGCGTTTATCATAGTGGTGTTGGTTCTGACTTATTGTTTGACTCAACCGATGAGCCTTATCTTCCCTTTTCTTGGACCAAAGCACCAGTTGTGGGGATTAGGTTGGAGAAAGCTAATCTGACGAGTTGGGAAGATGAGCTCATAACCAAGCTCCAAGAGTTGTCACCACTTTCTTGTGTGGACCTCCTCAAGAAGAGTGATGCTGCCTCATTCCTATATCTTCTTTGTTGGTTTTTTGTTTCATCTTATTAACGCTCGTTTGATTTAGTGCAGGTTTTACTCCTTCTAAACTCAAGACCATGAGGAAGAGGAAAGCAGCCCAAACTTCTTTTGTTAAATCAGCCATTTTTGTTAAGGAGGCCTCGACTCTGCCACACGTTGCTGCTCCTGTTACGACTTCTGTTGGGCCGGTCTCTTTGACTAGCAACACTTTGGGACTACCTTTGAACCAGTCGTTGTTGCTTCTCCCCATATAGAGTCCACCTGAAAGTGGCCACAAGAGGCTATTGAATTGAATTTCCCCTCTTCCAAAGAAGGGAATAATCCTGTGGAGGATGTCTTGGTTGAGGCGACGCTGGGCCCTTTAGTGAACTGGAAAACTATCCTTACTAGTGGCTCTAACAGTACCTCTGTTTGGTGTAGCAATTTTTCCTTAGTCGAAGTGGTTGACCAACACTTAGTTGCACCTTCTAATAATGACAAGGTGAAGATCATTGGGCTTCCCGATGGCTTTAAGGCACTTGAGGCATATGCTAGTTACTCCTTTGTCCTTGCTCAGACTCTTAAGCATCGATATAGGAACCTGGGATCGCATACTAAGAAGATCAAGGAAGAGAACACTAAGTTGAAGTTAGCTCTAGAAGTTATCGAAGGGAGCATGCAGGAAACTCGCCACCTGGCGAATGACTTGCAGGTCTAACTACAGGAAACCCTAACTGAAGCGAAGGAGAGCTCAATGGCTCAAACCCAACTAGAGGCCAATAAGAAGAAATTGACGACCGAGTTGTCCTTTTTGGAAAAAAAAAAGGTGACTAAGATGGTGATTTCCATAGAAAAGTTTAGGAGGTTGGGAACCAGCAGCTAGAAGCCGAGAAAAGGAACTTGGAAGCAGAGAATTATAGGCTAGCCACTGAAGGGCAAAAGGGGGAAGACCTTCTCAATCAAAAAGAGGAAGACTTGGTTGAGAAGGACTTGGTCATAGTTGATCAATTTGAGGCTAGTTTTTCTTGTGTTTTGGAGTAAGTCTCCTTTTTGTATCTCGATGTAGATTTATCCGAGACTTTAATTTTTAAGGAAGTAGTGGACGACTAGTTAGTGGAAGTCATTACTCCCCCTAGTTCCCCTACATTGTAATCCTCTTAACTTAATGGAATTTTCTTGAGAATTTGTTGGCCTTTTATTCCTCCTTCCTTGCCATTTTTTTTTCTTTTTGTTTTCGAACTTGGTTGCTTGTAGTTGGTTGACTCTTTCAATAGAATAGTTCAAACCCAGTTGCTTCTCTCAAGGTTTTTGATTTTGGCCTTAAGGGTTTTTGGACCACCTCTCTTAGGGTCTTAATTTTTCCCGAGGGGGTCTTTGGATCGCCTCTCTCAGGGGGAATGCACTTCTCGCATTACATACTCCGCCTTCTTAGTGTCTAAACATTTCAACAATGGGAAAGAAAAACCCCTTCTATACAGGTGCTCACCTACAAGGGTGTATTTAGATGCTTCCTGTTTTAACCTTTTAGCCGCCTTTGTATCCTCCAGGTTAGTGTCCTCTCTGAAGTATTCGAGGAGTTGGTCCATCCATGTTTTCCTTGCTTCTGCATAGTGTATGTCTAGCTCTTCAACGGTCGGTTTGGGAAATTTTTCATAGATGACCGACCACTTTTTCCCACCTTTTTGGGTGCTTGCTAGCTTTGACAACAAGTCAGCCCTTTCGTTTTATTCACGAGGAGCGTGATGGAGTGTGAACTTCTCGAAGGAGGTTGCCAACTTCATCACTTTATCCCAGTATTTAATCAATTAAGGATCTCTGGCCTGGTATTCCCTATTCACCTGGCCCGTGACTAACTTGGAGTCGCTTTTGGCCATTAGGACCTAAGCCTCCAACTCCTTTGCTAGCTTCATTCCAACCAATAGAGCTTCGTATTTGACTTGGTTGTTACTGGCCTTAAACTCGAATTGTGGTGAGTGCTCAATTAATACTCCATTCGAGCCCTTAATGATGACACTCGTTCCGCTTCCCCTTTGATTTGACACCCCATCGATGGATAGGAACCACTCTCTACCATTGCTACTGTTGTGGCCAATTGAAGCCAACTTTGTTATGAAGTTGGCTAAGGCTTGTGCTTTAATGTGACCCTTCCTTTCAAAGGATATGTTGAACTTGGAGAGTTGGATGGTCCACCTTATCGTTCTTCTAGCCAAATCTGGCTTTCGCAAGACCTGCTTGATGGGTAAGTCTGTTCGAACGATTATACGATTACTCTAGAAGTATGGACAAAGTCTTATTGATGTGATGATTAACACAAGGACAACCTTTTCTATTTTCTGATACCTCATCTCTAGGCCCTACATGACTTTGCTTACAAAGTACACCAGTCATTGGCTCCCCTCCCTTTCTTGGACTATTACTACATTGACAATGTCATCAGATAGGGATAAATAAACGAGAAGGGGTTTACCTAGAGTCGGCCTTGTGAGAATGGGGGGTGTCACCAATATTGCCTTCATTTTTTGAAATGCTTCTTTTCTCTCTATGGTCCACAAGAATTTTTCGTTCTTCTTTAGGGTGTGAAAAATGGGTAGGGTAGTTTCAACTAATCAAGATAAGAAACGTGATAAAGCCGTGATCCTTCCTGCCAGCTACTGTACCTCTTTAACATTCCACGGGTTTCTCATGTTGATGACGACTTGACATTTTTGGGGGTTAGCCTCGATCCCCCTCTCAATCAGCATATATCTCAAAAATTTTCAGCTTGGACTCAAAATGAGCACTTTTCCGAGTTCAACTTGAGTTTATGCTTCTTTAGGATTTGGAACACTCATTACAAAGTGTTGTAGTGTTCTCTAACTGTTGTCAAATTTACAACCATATCGTTGATGTACGCCTCCACATCGTCCCCTATTACATCCTTTAAGATCTTGTCCATCAGCCATTAGTACGTAGCACTTGCATTTTTCATACCAAAAGTCATTACCTTATAATAGAAGGTTCTTGTGTTCGTGATGAAGGCAATCTTGACTTCTTCATGTGGGTGTATTCTTATTTGATTATATCCTAAATAGGTATCCATGAAACTTAACAATTTGCAACTAAAGACACCATCGACCAATCAGTCAATGCTGGGCAGGGGGTATGGGTCCTTTGAGCAGACTTTATTCAAATTGGTGTAGTTCATGCACATCCGCCACTTGCCACTGGGCTTTCTTACCATGACGACATTTGCAAGCCATGTGGGGTATTGTAGTTCTCTAATGAAGTCGGCCATTAATAACTTGTTGGTTTCCTCCTTGGCCACATTTTGCTTCTCTTCCTCCAATCGTCTCCTTTTCTAAGCAACCAACTGGGTTCCAAGGGTAATGGATCGGTGATGGCATAGAAAGTCCGAGTCGATTCCCAGCATGTCAGTTGAGCTCCATGTGAAAACATCCCGATTTTTAGTGAGAAAACGGACTAGGCGATCCTTTGACTCCTTATCCAAAGTCCTGTTGACCTTTGTTCTGTGAAGCCTGGAGGGGCCAATTTGGACTTCCTTCAACTCATCCACTAGGCGCGTTCTCATATCCTCCAACTGTTGGCATGGATCCAGGTCCAAGAAGTTGACAAAGGCTTTCTTACCATCGAAAGGTCTAGGTCCTACCTTCAAGCTATCCTCATAACATCTGCAGGCTATTTTTTTATCCACCCAGACGACACCTACCTCCCTACCCACTAGGTACTTCATACATATATGCGGGGTAGACACCACTACCCTCAACTTATTCAAGGTGGGGCACCCTGTGATTATGTTGTAGGAGGCCCAAGCATTGGCAATTGTATAAGAGAC
The DNA here is from genome assembly GCA_025330945.1 of Mucuna pruriens. NCBI lineage: Eukaryota > Viridiplantae > Streptophyta > Magnoliopsida > Fabales > Fabaceae > Mucuna > Mucuna pruriens. The sequence goes on from JAENHJ010000536.1 coordinate 1,051,888, forward strand.
CAGTGTGCTATGTGCAGTTGCTCCTATCTCGACTATAGTTTTGGTTTCCACTATCCCTCTTATCTCTACTTATTCTCTTGCAAACCTGAATAGGGTTCCTGAGCACTCCTCCAAATTGGACATAGAAAGTCCTAGCTTTTGAAACATCGACCAGTAGAGAACATTGGAAGAACTCCCTTGGTCTACCAGAACCCTTTCTATCTTGTAATTAGCAGTTATTATTGAGATTACCATGGGGTCATCTTGTTGAGGAGAAATACCCCTATAGTCTTCGTCACTGAAACATATGACTAGGTCCCTTGCTCGAGGAGGGTCATCCTTGATGAACAGGATCGCCCAAACATGTCTTTTCTTTGTAGACACAATTTTTCCACCCATTATGCCACCCCTGGAAATGGTGGCGATGGTACCATGGTAAGAGGTGTTGGGACATTATCTCGATCTACTTCTTTCTCTTAGTTTTTCCTTGTCTACTTCTCTATTTCAGCCAGTTCATTACAAAGCCTGGCCAGCTCGTGACTGGTCTCTTAAGTTTGTAGCAACTTCTCACCTCTTGCTTCGACGAAACGACCTAGAAGGCCTTGTTGAATCAACTTTTCTATCTAGGCTTGAAGGGTACTACAATCCTCTATGGTGTGCTCTGTGCCTAGTGGAACTTGCACCATTCCTCCCGACTTGGTCCCAACTGCCAACTTGTAGTGGGTGGAAAATCCAAGAGCTGAGTGTGGTATACTTCCCGTAGTATTTGGGCTCTCTTCGCCTTCAGAGGGGTGAAGTAGGCTTGCTCGTCATTGGACCGAGCTTGAGTCTTGTATCTCCCTTCTTGATTTGCTTCGGTCGGGGAACCTAGCTTTGCTTGAGGTGCCAAAGGTTGGCATTCAGCTTCTAGTTGATCAGTGAGATCTTCCTCGGCTTCTATGTGTTTTTCTGCCCAGGTCCTTATTTCCTCCATACTTGAGATTCTTCTTAGCGCCAATACATTGCAGAACTACCTCGCTCACAATAGCTTCTAAAAGGTTTTCACGAAGAACTTTTGGTCTGGGTCATTCACTCAAACTATGGCGTTGTTGAATCTAGTAGGGTATCCCTTTTAATTTTCACCTTTCATTTGTTTGATGTTAAATAGGTTTGCCACCTCCAATTGTTTCGCCTTGTTTGCCACAAACTGGGAAATGAATAGGGTGGCAAGATCATCAAACGTTTGAATGCTTCAGGCTAGGAGACTCGATAAGCATTGCATGGCCACGCCTCTCAGGGTACCCAGGAATAGCTTGTAGTTAAGGGCGTCACTCCCCATGCTGATTTATACTTGGGCTTGGAAAGCCTATAGATGGGCATGAGGATCTTGGGTCTTGTCGAATGGATCCACCACCAACTGCCTGAAGTTGGCCTGGATGGGGCTACATTCAATCTCCTCACTAAAAGGTTGCCCCCAAAAGGTAGGGGGGTTTGGCGTGGACTGTATTGGTTTGTCTACCATTTTTGCAGCTACCTTCATGGCAACCGACTATTGCCAAAGTTCTTTCTTCCACCGCTTGGCCACTTTTAAAGCCTCCACATATCGTTCTTCTACCACATGCTGTTGTTCCTCAACCTCCTCCTGCCATCTCACTGCCTCCGCGTTGAGGCACGATTGCTCGTCGCTCCTTTCCTGCAAAGAGGCTATTGCCCACAACAGTCGCTGCAGGGTGTCATCATCACTCTCGTTGGTGGAGCTTGCTTAATTCCTGGTAATAGGCATGATCGTCCTCCTTCCATGCTCTTCTTCCATGCTTTCTAAAGACCACGGGCATCGGGAAAAGTTTTCTCGAAGCCCCACGGTGGGCACCAATGTTCATGGGGAAAACCCGGGATGGGATATCCAAGAACACAAAGGTCTTCTCCTCTCCTCTCTTTTCCTGTCTCTAAGCTTGTTCGTCCCCCCAGCCAACGAGGCTAGTTTCCTTTTATTCCTCCTTCCTCGAGGACGTCAGCCCTTCAAGGGTTGGGTCCCACTTATTGATGGGATGCATTGGTCCTTTGAGAAGTGAGGCTCCTAGACACCTGACCCTATCTTGATGAGGGGAAGGATGGTGGGTCTCAAGGCCTTTAGTAACACATTTTATTAACTGCTCCTGTTAGGGGACATCCTCTACAATTATTAATTGTCTAGTGTACTCTGCCGATTCTCCCAGCTGGCCGTTTCATCATGTTGATGGATCATGAAGATAACGAGTTGACAGGTACAGATATAAATTTTGTTATTAAGTAGGAGTTATTTGGTGATACCCATACTTCACAAAGGTTATTGTTGAGACCTCTGCCCATATCTAAAAAGGTTCCTGATGAGACCTTTTTAGTGTATTATTGACTTGAGGAAAAACATATAAGTAATTAATAATATTTGTTGTTATTATTTGAATGTAAATGCATTCATGAATGAGTTAGTGACTAAGGTAGATGACGATGAACCTCATGTTGTGTTGCGAGCAAACACGTAAGTTAGAGCTGCTTGGTGGGTCCCTCAACCTAGTGCTAGAAAGATTGGTGGGGGTAACTACCAATGGACCTTGAGGATACATAAATGGGTGAACCCCATGTTATAGACCTAGATCATTGCAAACCTTGTGTTGTGGTAAACCACTACCCATATATGTCTATCCTGAAAAACCGCTACATCATTTTTGTAGACCAGTTAGCAGTGTCCCTCAATGATTTTTAGCACATGCTCCCTATAGATTTGTGTGGGTCATCTATGATGTTGTACTATGTTAAGGAACATGTCAGCGTTGGTCACTCAAATGTTGAAAATCTCCATGGAGTTAGGTCTACATGTGAACATGATTATCTTTCATGTGTAATTCATTTGTACAAATATCTATTGATTAATTATGGTCCTCCTTGGGTTTATTGCATGTTGATTTTTTTTATAAATATTATTCTATTTATCTATTATCTTAAATTTTGTAAGTTTACCCTTGCATAATATCTTTTGTAACTACAATGATTGTGACGTTATCGAGGGATCATATGGTTAGCCTACAACAACAACTTAGATTCTTCATAATTGAGTAGATATAGCACACATATTTATACTTGAGGATCATTACACATGTCAAGATGTATAGGATGTGTTGTTCTAGGCTCTGTAAGAGTCCTTACTCCTTTTCATTTACCGTTCCTTCATGTTATCCTAGTTTGCCTTAGATATAGTGTGTAGAGATGGCCAGCTAGGAAGTACGTATGTATATCCCCTTTTGTTGTATATACTTATAGGTAGGTACACATGTGTAGACACCCACCTTCCCACTTTTTGAGATACGGCATATTCTATGTATGAGTTGTGGTGTCATAAGACACATTACTATTTTTTAGAGTTTTTTTTTTATCTTATCTATGCATGTTACTCAACATACCTCTATGTACGATTGAAATTTTAAATTGCACATTATTATTGTTGACGAATAAATTTGAGAATTAAAATACAAAAAGTTTACTTGTATTTTTATCAACAAATTAATAGAATTTTTATGAAAATTAAATCTTTCTGCAAAATCGTTATTAAGTTGTCATGTAGCAACAATAAACCGTTACAACAATGGATCGTATGTTCTGCCATTGTAATTTGATTCCCCACCTATATATTTATCATTTGATGAATAGTATATTAATATATTTGAATTTTATATTTTTAAAATATATTTTATAAGCTAAGATTTTTAGACAATAATACAAATAATACATTTTTAACAGGTATTTTATTATTATTATTATTATTATTATTATTATTATTATTATTATAATATTAAATTTTATAATAATTACTTGTTATTTTTTAATATATTAGTATTTTATCTCATACAATGCACAATAAAAATATATATATATATATATATATATATATATATATATATATATATATTATAATAAACAAATAATTTTGAATATATAAATTATATTATTCATTTTCTATACATAAATTAGAATATCTATATTGAATGAGAGTTTTTAAGAATTATTATTCATCGAGAGCATTTTAGGTGTTTTTTTTTCAACGAGGGTGTCTTAATGATTTTTCTTAATCACTTGTTTCTTTCAATTTGTTATTTTCATTTTTATTTTTTGAAATCAAATTTTAATATTTTTTTAAAACAAATTATTAATAGTTAAAAATAACATTGTATCACTAAAATAACAAGAGTACATACAAAAATTTGGGTTAAATTGTATATATGTGTATTTTGGAAACTTTTCTTTTTCAAAGAAAATATAACGAATAAGAGGCACTGAGTGTAAAATGTCTAATCTTGAAAGCATGATAGACAAGGACAAAGAGAGAATCACATAACATATTTATATTGGTTCACTCTATAACTTAGAGTTACATCCAATTACTTGAGGATTTTTCCACTAAATAAAAATGACTTATAACAAATATTCTTAGCAGTCTTTTCAAACTTTACACCACTTGTAATCTTAATAGAATCTCAACCAAGTATTCTTTGATACAAATCTTCTTCATGCTTTCACAAGGTAAAAAGACTTTTTACAAGATATAACTCACATAAGTAAAGATATAAAACTTTGGTTAAATATTAATTTTGGTCCTTTATCTTTTAAAATATTCATTTTAATTCTTTTAACTCTTATATTTGAATTAATGTAGTCCTTCTGAAATAATAATCGACTTTTGATTTTATGGCATGATTTTGAACCTTTTGTTTTTTACTAATTCAAGATTTAAAACTAGTTTCATTATATTTATATACATGAAAACAATGAAATCCAACTAATGCTTGCACACTAAAACTGTCATAAACATGATGAAAATCGTGTGAAAAGTGAGTCTCACGAGCAATCAAAAAATTGAAAAATCTAATAAATTATTTTCCAATTGTTTGTCAAACTCACTTTTCACGCGATATTTACTATGTTTATTACTCTTTTTGTGCGAACATTAGTTGTATTCCACAATTTTCATGTAGATGGAACAAGTTTCATGTTTTGAATCAATAAAAAAAATTCAAAATCATTTCTCAAAATCGAAAAAAAAAAATTGTTTTAGAAGGACTACATTAACTCAAATTTAAGAGTTAAATGATCAAAATGAATCTTTTAAAAGATAAAGGACCAAAAAGAATTATTAGATAAAGATAAATGAGTAAAATTATAAGATAGCCTAAAACTTTTAAGACCAAAGACACAACTTTGTAAATACACAAAAATATGCGAGTTGAGATTGTTCAACCTCTTTTGTATGCAAATATTCATTTTGTGCTTTTGTTGATGTTGATCTTCTTATATAAATAGAAAGAAAGTAATTGTTTAGATATAAGAGTTTTGTAATGATTTTTGCATTTAATGCATGAGATATCCTTCACATTTTGTTAGACAGTGCTCCTCCTTTTCTTATGAAAATAGAAAAGTTATTGACAATTATTGTAGTTTTAATATATCTAGATATGTACTTTTGCTTTTTTTGCAAATAGAAAGTTTTTTTTTCTTATTTTTCCCTTTTCTTCATAATATAAGGAAAAACCTTTGATACATTGAGATGCTTCCTTTACTTCAAAGATGCTAGAATATTCTATTTTCATTTAAAGAAGCATTGTTACAAGAATGTGTGAGTGTGTGAGTTTTTCATAAAAAGAGATATTGTATGTACCATATTGCTTTTCAGAATATTTATGTTTGTGTGAACTTAATTGTTTCTGGTAAGCTAACATGTATATACATGTAAAGTATCATCTAGATAGAGCTTTAGATGCTTTTGCCAAAGATATATAAGAGTTATTACAAAATCAGGTGTATTCACACACACATACAAGCATTTTATACACATATAAAGTTGTACATGTAACACTCTATTAGTGAGCATAATTTTAATCAATTTTCACTTTAGGGGTTAGACGATTCATTGTCTTTGATTCCAACAATCATAATATAAATTGTTTATCATAAATTTAAAATATAATTTATATATTTAAAATATTTAATTAATAACAAATTATTAAGTCTTGCAAATATAACTTTTTCTGGTTTTAGTATTTGTAAAAAAAATTATCATTTATAGATCTCTAACATTTTCTTAATGTGATTATTTTAGTTCTTATCACTAACTTTAGTTAATTTAGTGATGACATGTCTAACAAAACAAGTAATATTAATTAAGTTAATAAAGAATATTTTAAATTAAGATAATTAGATTATTTTTAGGTACGCAATTCAATTAATTAATGTATTTATTTATTTTATATAAATAAAGTAGTTACATATAACTAACTTTTATAACATTCTTTAATATATTATATATGAACAATGATGATTATTACTTTTAGTATTATTGTTGGAGATATTGTAAATATCTGATAAGATATGATAGGTAAACTATTAAGAGGTTACATATATTGACGCGACCTAGATCGTGTTGAGAGACGTTTTGTTTTTCTTGTTTTTTTTTGAAATATTATTTTGAAAAGGTAGGCCGGAGACCAGATTCGCTTACTGGCCTAACAACAAGTTGGTACCGATTCAATCAATCCGAGGGATTGGCTAAACTTGTACTAACTCGGACTGTAGTCGCGACCAATGTTTAATGGTACATTGGAACCTAAGACGGATAAGGCGGGTAAATGAATCAGAGATCTAGGTAAGGGGTCGGTTACGCATGAGAGTGGCACACCATCCCATCCGCCTACCGTCTAATAGTTACCCTACGACTTGCATATGTTAGCACAACTTTCACTTCCTATAGCTTGATCGGATTAGGGATATATGAGATGAAATATAGATGATTTTGAACTTGACAAGAGTGTGCCTCTCGCTCTTACGTACCCCTCCAAGCCGAGAGGGGTCAAACTTAACGTAGTTCTATGAGTACATGTAGGATCAGACTTTTCATTGGGCGTCTTTCCTTAGGAAATCGATCGTGTATTATAAATAGCAGGAGGGGACTTTCGCTTGGGCGTCCCCGAGGCGGTAGAATCCGAGTCCATGGGTATTCGACCCGGAGACCAAGAATCTGAAGTCAGACTATCCCTTGGGCGTCCTTTGGATGTGTGTGAGTGGGCTAGGATGACTCTAACATATGTGGGTTGACCCTGGATGCATGAAATGCACTGTGTTCGGATGCTTGGATTCAAGGATTGACTATAGGCCACCTTACGAACTGGCTATACGACTGGTAGGTAGTACATTGACTAACTAGGGTGTAATACCCACCATCTGTGAAATGAACAATGGCTCGTCAGATGATGAGGTGTAATGCACACTATTTATGAAATGAATAATGGCTCGCCGGCCATCTAGAGTGTAATGCACACTGTTTGTGAAATGAATAATGGCTCGCCGGATGATGAACAAGATTCGGTCAAGAACCTTACTTGGTATACAAAGAGAAGATTGGCACGAGTAGCTAGGAACTTACACAGGTGTCTCTCGAATTATCCCAACAACATTTCCTCAGTGATTTCCTTTAATGCTTAGTGATTCTTGGCCCTGAGTTCTTCGCAGCGAGGCCTTTTATAGCCATTAGGGAAGCATTGAGGGTGCTGTTGATCTTGCCATCTGGCATCTCCCTGACCACCTGATTTAATCCGTTATTACCAACAATCCCTAGGCTGATCCTCGTGGGGCTCTACGCTCAATCGTGTCACGATCTTCTGCAATTCATTGTGCATTTCATGGGTAGTGGCTGACCTGGCACTCTTGCATGTTGTGATTGGCGAGGATCATTTGGTATGTTAAGCCTTGCTATTCTGAAGTGGCTCGATCAGCGGCCCTGCTTCATTGTAGGGACTCATGACCTGGATGCTTTGAGCATGGTGGGGAAGCATTCTTTCTGCTGAGGTGGCGAGTCCTGTCAGCACTGAGCTAGGCTTCTTGGATCCAGTTTGGTCTGGCCCCCTCAAAGTTTAGTATTAACTCTAGCAAGGTCAAGTTTCCTTTTTCGCGATAATCTGGGTCGGGCCCAGCATTATTCCTATGTGGCCGCGTTGGGCCGCGACCTTTTACTATCTTCTTTCCGCCAAGGTGCTCTCTGCGACGGAAACTTTTGGGGTCTCACATATATCTAAATATCTTATTAGATTAAGTGGTTACAAATATTTAAATATCTCATTAGGAGATCATGAATATCTCATATTATCTAGTTATCTTTTAATTTGTTATTAGTTTATCTTTAGGTAGTTGACATTTACACTATAAAAGGGAGATTAGAAATTGTATAATTCAATTCAATCAATACACAATTTCATTTACTTCCAATTTGGTATCAGAGCTCTAGATCTTGGAAGCTTTGTTTCCGCTGCCTCACTTCTGTGAACTGCTACCCTCTGATGAGATTCACACGCTGGTGTGAGACTAGTCAAAATCCTCTTTGTTGTTCCTAACTATCGGTTATAATGGTAGAAAACAAAGTCATTACCTTGTGACCTAATGAACTTCCAAATTTGGTGAGTTCTTATCGCCTTGATGACTGCAATTATCTACAATGGGCACAATATATTCGTACTACTCTTAAAGGGCGCAAGAAGTTGAGTCATATTGAAGGAAACGACCCACCTAGAGATGACCCAAAGTTTGAATCATGGGATGATGAGGATTCTTTCATTATAACATGGCTATGGAACTCTATGACTCTGGAAATAAGCCGAAATTATATGTTCTATTCCTCTGCACGTGAGATATGGGAGAATCTCATTGAGACATATTCAATGAAAGAGGAGTCTACTACTTGCTATGATATTGAAAGCAAAATCTTTAATTCTAGACAAGGAACCCTCTCCGTAACAGAGTACTATGGGACTTTAAATGGGTTATGGATCGAGTTGGATCAGTACCAAGGATTGAAGATGTGCAAAGTTGATTTTGTTGCATATACTGGGCTTGTTGAAAGGAGGAGAATCTTTGAGTTTCTTCATGGCTTGAATTTTGAATACGATCCTATTCGGGTTCATATTCTAGGTAAGGAGAAGCTTCCCTCTTTGTTTGAGGTATTTTTTATTGTGCAGAGTGAAGAAACCCGACGATCAGTCATGCTTGATAAAGGAAACTCCAACACAGGATCTACAATGGGGATAGGAAAAGGTCCCACAAAACGATCAACCTCCGAAGAAAAATAATTCACAAAGAGTAGTCGTGGAGAATACTGTACGTATTGCAAACAATAAGGACATACCAAGGATACCTACTACAAGTGTTATGGAAAGGAGAAAGTTCTTGAATGAATGGGTGGAAATAAAGGCTCAACTCAAATGTGGGTGAATCAAACAACCTCCAATAAGGAAAATGGAGTTGAACATCCTTCTACCTCACAACTTGACTAAGATACTCAAGCCTTTAGTAAGGAGGAGATGAACCGCCTTCGAGGCCTCCTAAACTCAACAAGTAAGCCTCTTGGTTCATATGGTTTGACTATGAATGGTAAGAGTTCCTTCAATATTTCTGGTTCAGTTCCACAAAGCATTTAGATCCTTGATTCTAGGGCAACAGATCATATGATCCTGTTTCCTTCACATTTCACATCATACCTTAAAGTACCAAAAAGGCAACTCATTACTGTTGCTAATGGAGATCATGTTCCCATTGCTAGATCTAGCAACGTCCAACTTCACTCCTCTTTATCTCTACACAATGTTCTTCATATTCCAAAACTAGCTAACAACCTTATCTCCATTCATAGACTTATATACAAGATTGGAACTGTGCAGTGACATTTTTTCGTTCTCATTGTGTTATTTAGGAACTTACAATGGGGAGGACGATTAGAGTGCTAAAGAGCAGGGTGGGTTATATTACTTACAACATACAAAGATAGGTAACAACACCAATAAGGAAGAATTGCCTTCTAGTCAATAGGCAACCTCAGAAACTTGGGCAGCTTCTCAAATTTGGCTTTATCATAAACGTCTTGGACATCCATCGTTTGGGTTATTTAAGACAATGTTTGCTAGTTTTCAAAGCACCATCGTGCAAAATTTTCTCCTTGTAATAATAAAAGTCTTGAACCTTTTGACCTCATTCATTTTGATGTGTGGGGGCCAACTAGTAACTCTATATCGGGGAGATTGTTGATAGACCTAAAGACAAAAGAGTTGTAGGCTGTACATGAATATACACTGTGAAGTGTAAATCTGATGGGACCCTTGAGCGATACAAAGCAAGATTGGTTGCTAAAGGGTATACACAAACTTATGAAATAGATTATGAGGAAATATTTTCCCCTGTAGCAAAGATGAACACGGTAAGTGTTATTATTTCCTTAGTCGCCCACTTTGGCTGGAACTTGCAACAGTTTGATGTTAAAAATGTCTTCCTTGATGGAGACCTAGAAGAAGAAGTCTACATGGAGATCCCCCCAAGATTCTATTCTCATAATGAGAAGAACAAGGTATGCAGACACAAAAAGGCATTGTATGGACTTAAATAGTCTCCCTGAGCATGGTTTGAAAGATTTGCTCAAGTCATGATATCCCTAGGATATAGACAAAGTCAAGGTGATCATACTCTCTTTATAAAACATTCTCCTAATGGTAAACTCACCCTTTTCCTAGTCTATGTAGATGATATGATTGTTACAGGTGATGACGAGATTGAAAACTAAATTTGAAAGAAAAGTTAGCAACACAATTTGAAATGAAGGAGTTAGGAAAGCTAAAATACTTCCTTGGGATTGAGGTTGCATATTCCAAACAAGGTATCTTTATCTCCCAAAGGAAGTATGTACTCAATCTTCTCAAAGAAATAGGAAAATTGGGATGCAAGATCTCAAGGGTACCTATTGAACAAAACCATAGGATTGAGTGTGAGGAATGTCCAATTATAGAGAAGTCCCAATATCAAAGATTAGTGGGGAAATTAATCTACTTATCCCACACTAAGTCAGATATTGCCTATGCTATTAGTATGATCAGCCAATTTATGCATGATCCTAGGGAAAGACACCTTTAGGCAGTTGAAAGAATCCTCCAGTATTTGAAGGCAAGTGCAGGAAAAGAACTATTGTTCAGAAAAGAAGGAACGTTGCTCATGAAAATATATACAGATGCAGATTATGTAGGATCGGTTGTGAATAGAAGATCCACCCCAGGATACTGTATGTTTCTAAGAGGAAATCTAGTAACTTGAAGGAGCAAGAAGGAAACTGTGGTTGTTCGATCTAGTGTAGAAGCAAAATTCCGAGCCATGGCACAGGGTATATGTGAAGGATTGTTGATGAAGATTATTCTTGATGACCTCAAAGTAAAATATGAGGGACCTATAGAGTTGTTTTGTGACAACAACTCAGCTATAAGTATTGCCCATAATCCAGTTCAACACGATAGGACAAAACACATTGAGATTGACAGACACTTCATTAAAGAGAAGTTAGACAGTGAACTTATAGTCACAACACATGTTCCTACAGGGCTCCAAGTGGTAGATGTTTTCACCAAAGGGTTCCCTACAACTAGATTTCAAGAACTCAATGACAAGTTAGGAATGATTGATATTCATTTACCAACTTGAGGTAAAGTGTTGGAGATATTATAAATATCTAATAAGATATGATAAGATATGGTAGGTAACCTATTATGAGGTTACATATATCTAAATATCTTATTAGATTAAGTGGTTACAAATATTGAAATATCTGATTAGAAGATCGTGAATATCTCATATTATCTAGTTATCTTTTAATTTGTTATTAGTTTAGGTAGTTAACATTTACCCTATAAAAAGGGAGATTAGAAATTGTATAATTCAATTCGATCAATACACAATTTCTTTTACTTCCAATTATTATTCTTACTTTTCAATTAACTAATCTATTTTTAATTTTGTACTTAAAAAATAATTTAATTATGTTATTATAATTTAATTTTAATATATTACTTTTGAAGTTTTTTTATATTTTAATTTATTAATTTTGACTTATTGTAATATAATTTATTTTTTAATATATCTTAAGTAATTATTTTTTCTCTAAAGACAAAAATAAATTAAAATATAATATATTAAAAGTAAATTATATTATAATCAGTCAAAACTAAAAAATTGAAATATAAAAATAAAATTAAAATAATATACTAAACTTAAATTATAAATGTCTAAATAAATTATAATCTTTAAAAAGTACAATGTTAAAAATAAATTAGTGAATTGAAAAATAAGATAATATTAAAAGAAATAAAATTATTGTTCGCAATATATTAAAATATGAGTTATAAAAGTAAATTATTTGTAATTATCTCATGTCTATATATATATATATATACATTAATTAACTAAATTGTGCACCTAAAAATAATTTAATTATCTTAATTTAAAATATTCTTTGTCATATTAATTTTCTTCATTAATATTATTCATTTTGTTAGTCATGTTAACACTAAACTAATTGAGTTAGTAATGAAGACTAAAATAATATAAGTTTATTTGTAGATCCTATAGTTAAAAAAAATTTTAAAACATCATTATAATTCAAAAATTTTGTAATTAATCCTCACCAAGTAACCTTATTATAACTCCATTAGTTTACACTAACCAAATATTGTAACATAGCAATTTACTTTTTTTTATTATGTTGACGAGTATTTTAATATGGTAATTACTCTTATTTTTATTTTTTCATCTTTTAACATAGTCACCCAGAGATACTTTGTTACGTATACATAGAGAGAAAGAAGCATTATCCTTATATTTGACAAATTTTATACAGAGAAAAAGCAATAAAAAAACAGAGGCAAAGAATTAAAAAAGAAGACAAATTTCACTTCAAGTTTCATTCTATTATCATGTTTCTGAACAAGTAAAAAGGGGAAGAAAAAAATCTGCAAGATTAATTCTTGAATTAAATATTTTCTTAGAACTTTGTATTCTTCTTATATTATTTTATAGTGGGAAAAATATAAATTTCCAAGCAATTCTTGTCACTACTTTATAAATAACGAGGAATATAAACTTTTCAAACACCAACTAATTCAAGTATCTACTATATTCAATTAAAAGAGGAATATAGTTTTCTCAATTCGAGATCGTATGCACTGTATGCAATGTATTTGAACTTTTGACCAATGTGGAAAAAGTGTATACACAGAAAAAGAAGACAAGTTTCACTTCAAGTTTCATTCTATTATCATGTTTCTGAACAATTAAAAAAAGGGAAAGAAAAAAAATCAGCAAGATTAATTCTTGAATTAAATATTTTCTTAGAACTTTGTATTCTTGTTATATTATTTTGTAGTGGGAAAAATATAAATTTTCAAGCAATTCTTGTCACTACTTTATAAATAACGAGGAATATAAATTTTTCAAATACCAACTAATTCAAGTATCTACTATATTCAATTAAAAGAGGAATATAATTTTCTCAATTCGAGATCGTATGCACTGAATGCAATGTACTTGAACTTTTGACCAATGTTAAAAGAGTGTATACGCAGAAAACGTTTCCTTTACGTATCTCTACCAACAATTAAAATTGAAGTTTTAAAATCTCTTAAAAATTAAAAAGATGAAAATAAAATATTAATTACCGTATTAAGATACTATGTCGGCATAATAAAAAAAAAAGTCAATTAGCATGTCATAATTTTTAATCAGCATAAACTAATGAAATTGTAAGTTTAATTATAAAATTTTTAAATTATAAAGATCTTTAAAGTATTTTTAATTGTAGGAAACTAATTAAAAAGTTGAAAAAACTAGAGAGATCTACAAACTAATTTAATAAAGTATACTAGGAAAATCTTTGGATCTAGAAATGAGAATTTTTTTTTAATAAGTAAAACCATAGACAAATTTGTAAGAATTTAATATATATATATATATATATATATATATATATATATATATATATATATATATATATATATATATATATATATATATATATATATATATATATATATATATATATATATAGATATAGATATAGATAGATAGACAAAATCTTTATATATATTAAATGTTTCTTTTATATTCTTCCCACCCACTTTTGTGAAATAATAAACATACACGAGGAAATTGTTGAATTTCATGACTTCTAATGTTACAATTCAGTGAACTCTCCGATGTTCTTTTGGATTGTCCATGTATATATCTAAATTTTGTTATAACAATTATGTACTAAATGTAATTTCCGTGCTTACGCATTTGTTAAATATTATTGTTTAAATTTCAAAACTTGCTTTTATATATCAATTATGTTGTCGTAAATAAAAGTAAAAATAATATAACATAAAAGTTTGGGAATCAGAATAAAGCATGTTGCTCTAAATGTGTTTTATGCTGCTTACTACTTATATGCTACCAACTAATATTATTAATTTTATCTTGTATGTGATAATATTCCGAATTCAAATATTTGCAAATATCTTGATAATATCTTTTTATGGTATCTAATAAATATTATTTTCGGATTATATTATAACGATGAATTCTCTCATAAAACATATCTCAATTAAAATTTTTGAAAACATTGATATATATGGAGATTTTATATTATAAAATGTGAAGTGGAGATTTATAGTCTCGTTAATTTTGTATCTTGTTCAAATAAATTATATATTTAGTTGCAACTTTGAAGGTGAATTTGAGTCTAATTTAATCTCAAAAACTAACTCAAAAAAAAAGGATTATCCTGTACTTATAAACTTTTTTCAGGTTTTATCTTTAGTTAATGTAGGATTTAGGTTTTTCCTAATACAATCGTTTGTGCCCAGTACTATTAACTTTGGACTTGGTGTTTTTTTGATACATTCCTTCACGTCTAATGCTATTGGGTTTAATGCGTGAATAATAGACTTTAATATCATCTTAGAAAGTGAGTCTAAGCCTAATTTAACCTCAAAAACTAGCTCAATATGTGAGGATTACTTCTCACTTATAAACTCTTTTTTATTAAGAAAAATCAAAATCTTACATTATTTAAATATAAAACTTGAAAAAAATTTATAAGTATGAACCATCCATATTTTTATTTTTTTTTACCATTTCTCCTAGAAGGTAGAATATTTAATGGTCTGGACAAGTCAAACATGGTGTGCTTACAAAGACTCATACTCAAATCAGTGTTTTTACGAGAAGATGAAATGCATTAGAGAGGCCATAGTTGAGTCCATGTCCATGTGGCCTATTTATATGGCTTTCCTTAGAGCAGTAGCAGTGTTCTTTACGTGATTAGGCATGAGAGATATCTCTGAGGCCCCATAATTTGCACTATTAGTTGTTAAAAGACTTTGTCTTAATTAGTATGTGAATTTACATCTGATTAACTCTCGATACAGGTGAGAAAGATTCCCAAGCCTTTGCTAGGCATTGGACTTGTGTCGCATAGTTAAGCTTAGTGACAGTGGACCAATATATTTACTTTACTCATTTATGTGGGCCTAAGTGACCTTAACGGGATCCAAATTAATTTGACTTATTTAATGTGAATGGATAAGATTTACTCTTTTTATGATTGTTTATGTTTTATATTTATCGCAGAAAAAACAAGTTAGTGGGGGCCTAAATAATGCAATAGTGGAATAGTGAATGGGACTTGTATGAGAGAGTAACGTCTTCCTATCCGTCCACTACCTAGCTAATGCATAGCTCCACTAACATTAAAGGGTATTAAAATTTCTGTGCGGACTCTTATTCAATAACGTAAAACAGTGGCTGGTCGACAAATGGTCACAGTACACTAAAGGGTATTATGGTCATCAAATGGCTATGTTAGAATGTCGACAAAAGTAACTGTTTATGTTCTTTAATCAAGAGTGATAAGTGATAGTGGCAAATAAAGGTGAACTGGGTAGAGTACTCTTGCCGTTGAAGTGGCAAGAAGAGGAATAGAGATTAATTGGGATTAGAATTGATTTCACAATTGTGAGGAGTAACAAGAAGACATTACTGTTTTGGGACGGCGAGAAACATCCATAATTTCTGCACAATGTACTTAAAGTATAAGATGATGACTTTCTGCATAATGAATTCTGAACCTAATGTGGCTGTTCTCTAACTTCTACTTAATTGAGGTGATTTGCATAATAAATATAAGTTTAATGAAAAATGAAAACCATTGTATATTAATATAGTTAGTATAATTTTGAATATAATTATTATAAAAATCAATAAATTTATAATTCATAATATTTTATGTTTAGATAATGATATAAAATTATTTTAGCATAATACTATTTTCTCAGTAAATATTGCGAGTTTCCATGTGTTAAACTTGGCATCTAATGTGTTATATGGGTGTAGCAACCAAAAAAGTCATATATGGAGGTCGTCTCGATTTTATTTTGCACATATTTTCTCATTAAATATTGGGTTTCCATGCGTTAAACATTGCATCTAATGTGTTATATGGTTGTAGCAACAAAAAAAAGTCATATATCAAGGTTGTCTCAATTTTATTTTGTACATATTTTCTCATTAAATATTGGGTTTCCATGTGTTAAATATTGCTTCTAATGTGTTATATGATTGTAACAACGGAAACATTCATATATGGAGGTTGTCTTGGTTGAATTATGCATAGGCTCGGTGTCAAGAATACACTTAGTGAGTTGTATATAAGTCTAGACATTTTTTAAATATAATAATTCAACTTATATACTCTTTTTATTTTAATAGCATCAAATGTGAGACTTTATTTTCCAACAGCCTCCACATGTCCTATTATGTATGGTCGATTTTTGTTGGCCCAATTGTTTTTTTTTTTTTTTTGGACTTGTATTCAATAGAGTCCCAAAGATCTCTTGTATGAACTTATACTCCTTGGAATTGAGTTTTAGAGGTCCAATTTATTTTTTATTTTTTATTTATTTTGGGTCAATATAAACTATTAAGCATTGGGTTCTAATATTATGTAGAAATCTGTAACACCCAAATGTGAGGGGTGCATTAGTGAATTGTATACAAATGTGAGAGTTGGTAAAACAAAATTTAGACTTTTCTAAAACACAATAACCAAATTTATATACTATTTTATTTTCATCATACCTTCGATGAAGGACTTTATTTTCCAATGGTCTTCGTGTAAAGATGTTGTACATTAGTTATTCATTCCGATATTCAAGCATTAAACACATTCATGCATAAGAAATAGGTAGATTGAGGGTTAAATCTAAGATAGACCAATAATTAAGTGGTCCACCGATGGACCACAATCATAAATCGTTGGATATATTGATAAATAAATGAATGGTGGATCCACAACAATGCTAATTACTTGGTACCCATGGCACCAGTCATGCAACGTCACACAATATATTCCCGTTTTTTTTATCAACACTTTCATCGATTAGAGTTTAAGTTATTGAACTTTTTTTGTATTTATGCGGGAGGTAATTTTTGGCGATAACTTTTTTGTTTTCTTCTTTCGTTCTTTTTCTCCTCCCCATTTTATCTTCCCCTTGTCCCTCTTCCCAACAATTTGTGGCTTCACTATCAAAGGTAATTTTGGTTAGCAATGTTTTTGTTTTCTTCTTTTCTTCTTCCTCTCCTCTCCCTTTCGTTCTCCCCTTCTTCCTCTTTCCAGTAGCGACTTCTTCAACAATCCCAACCACAATTGCATGCTACGCATTAGGTTCAAATCAAAATGAAATAAAATCAATTGTACATGAATCAAGCACCTCCATCCTCCCTTCTTGATCAAGATTCAGATATGTTATTGAATCACTAACCCCACATCTCCCAGTGTCTCACCTTTATTTTACTAACGACGGAAAATATTCACATTAGAAGTATAATGATGTTTATATTTTATAAATGACATTATTCGTTTTGTCTTCATATATATTTTCAACAACAATTATTAGAGAACCCTTTATTTTTCCATGCATAGCAGATGGATGTTGATGAGCTAATCCTAAATGTATTTTGGGCAGATACAAAAATGGTGTTGTCAGATTCAATATTTTGTATTGTTGTGTCATAGGTTTCCTTTGATGATAGAGATGGTTCACCTTTAGAAGACATGCACTTTAGCAATATTTGATTAGCCTTGAATGGATTCTAACTTGATGTTTTGTTTGTTCCAAGTTTTGTGGATTTATGTCTAGTAGTTTTGGGTTAAATGTACATATGGTCATTTTTTTTTCTATATGTATTTGTAATCATATTAACTGATGAAATGTACTAATCATTTTCTAATTGAAATGAATTTATGATCCATTAATATCTATTAAACTCAGTTACTACCCATTTATTTTAGTTATTGCCTTCATTTAATTTAATTCCAACCTCGTCTGCCTTTCCCTTCTGCCAGCTTTGCATAGGAGCATCCAAAGGGATTACTCTATTCTCCCTTCTACTCCTATAATTCCTACTCTACTGTACTTTTCTTTGCGGCTCTATTGTATGTCAATCATCCAAAGGGACCTCCAAAGAGCCAAAAGGTTGCTCTACTCTACTCTTTGCAATTCCTCCTCTCCATCTCTATCTCACCTTCTACTCTCCTTCTTACCTCTATGGACGCATGCATGACTCTCACACTTTTTGCCTCTCGCTCAAACCTTATGCATGATTTGCATTCTTTTGCACACGGGATTTAGACATCTCTGCATTCAAAAGGCATGGACGAATAGGAAAGATAAATACAACAGATAATAGAAAGAAGGAAAGGAGTTGTCCAAAGGCTCTTGCATCCAAAGAGAATGAATGAACATGAAAGATAAATAACAACGGGTAGTAGAGAAAATAAAAGGAATCATCCAAAGGTTCTTTCATCCAATAAGCATGGACAAACAATAGATAAATAAAAATAGATAATAAAAAGAATAAAAGAGTTATCCAAAGGCTCTTGCATTCAAAGAGTATGGACGAATAGGAAAGATAAATAACAATAGACAATAGAAAGAAGAAAAGGAGTCATCCAAAGGCTATTGTTTGTCCATGCTCTTTGGGTGAAGAGCCTTTGACGTCTATTGTTTTCTTTCTCCTATTTGTTGTTATCTGTTGCATCTACTATTCCACCTTACTTTGGACGTAGAGACCCTTTAGACGTCCATCTGGTAGTCCCTTCTATTTCCAATTTGTTACCTCTACTGTTCTAGCCTTGCTTTGGACGTAGAGGCCTTTTGGATGCCCATCTTGGTCTTCTCCATTCCATTTATTTTCTTAGTATTACAGTCTTACTTTGGATGTAGTCCTCCTATGGACATGGTCCCTTTTGGACACATAGGCTCTTTGCACATTTAATTAGGTAATCACCTTAGAATGGACATTGTATGATGCTAGTACTTTCTCTATACGTAATCAACTCTTTTATAGGTTTATTCTAATGTTTTTCCCTTCAACTCCTCTTTTTCTTTTTTCTTTTAAAATTTTCTATTCTTTGGCATCTCGTCCTGCCCTCGGTTATGACATTCATATAGTCACATGCTTCTCCAGCCTCTCTTTGGACGCCCATTTAGGCAATCTCTTCCATTTCCATTTAATTGCATATTGTTATAGCCTTACTTTGAATGCAAAGGGTCTTTGGATGCTTATGTAGACAATCCCTTTCATTTCTACTTATTTACCTATTGTTCCAGCCTTACTTTGGACACAAGGACTATTTAGATGCCTATCTAGATAGTCCTCTCTATTTCTATTTATTTACTTAGTGTTTTATTCTTGCTTTGGACATTTCAACAATCCTCTCCATTTTCATTTATTTACTTAGTGTTGTAGCCTTGCTTTGGACATAGAGGCTCTTTGGATGTCCATTTGGGCAATTCTTTCCAATTTCACGTATTTACTCATTATTGCAGTCCTGCTTTGAACGCATAGCTTCACATTGGACGTAGAGGCCCGTTTGGATGCATAACCTCACTTTGGACATTTATTTGTCTTTGGGCGCAGGAAGCTCTTTAGATGCCCACATGAGCACTACCTTCCATTTCCACCTATTTACATGTTCATTCATAGCTTTGGATGTGGGGCCTTAGGATGACCCCCTTATTTATCTATCATTACCTATATGTCATATGTCAATACTCTTTGGATGCAAGGCCTTAGGATAACCCCTTTCCTTCATTTGTGTTATCTCTTATTATCCACATACACTTTTTTCCTCCTTTTTTTTTTATCTATAGTCTTTTGGACACAAGGTCTTTAGATGACTCTTGTTGCAATACATGCATGACTCTTTGGATGAGGGAACCTTTCGATGGTTCCTTTACTTTCCCCTATTTCTTGCTAATTGTCCTTCTAGTTCAATCATACTCTATAAACATAGGTGCTTTCAAACATCTCATTTCCTTTTGTCTACAATCTGATGTACCTATCTTTCTTGTTCAACCGTAAAATATTTTGCTTATACAACAAATTCGAATGATTGGAATTAACATATGTCAAGTGTTAACTATTGTTACCACACTTATGCACTTAATTTTCTTAAATTGGAATTAACATCTGTCACAACCTAAATAGTGACGCAGGGTAAGATGGGTCGAAGTGGTCTCAACCATCTGACGGTTGAAACGAACTCGACCATGGGGAGTCGCCACTGGCGTTTTTCAAGGAACGCCATAAAACCTAAGGGAAAGGCTGGTCTTCAGAGTCAGAAATGTGGGCTCAGGAGTTGGTTACACGTTAGGGGCACAGGGTGACCTAGCACGCCTATCACTTGATAGTTACCCTTGGCTAGCTATGAGGGAATGGGGATGGTGCTTGTGTTTGGGTCATGTCTTTTTGGTATAGGTCACGAGAGGGATGAGGTTCAGGTAGGGTGTTTTAGGGTTTTGGGGTTTAAGACTTGATAGGAGTGTGCCTCCTATGCCTATGTATCCCAACTATAGAGGAGTCAAAGTCAACATAGTTCTGGCTGGTTGTGGGTTCAGGGGAGGGCAAAGCCGACTTGTTTCAACTTAACCCTACTGAGACTGAGATGGATTCGGCTTTTGGAAAGGGTAATGTGTTAGGAGGATTTGTCACGCGGAGCCGAGATATAGTCAGCCTTAACGCAAGGAGCGTCAACGTAGCGAGGTTGTTTCCTCCCAGCAAGCGTGTCGAGATGGTTTCAGCTGGTAGAGGACATAGTAGGTTTAGGGTTCACAGTAGGAAGGTGTCCTCTTGGTCATTGGGCCGAGATGGACTCGGCCCTAGTGGCAAGGATGTGATATTTGGTCTCGGTTTTACTCAAGGAAGAAGGGTTTCTAAACCTAGAAGAATCTCTAGAAATGCGTGGTACTAACCTGGTATTTAGAGCAAGTAAGCTTCTTTGTCCTTCCGTCCAATACTTCCGCTTCTCCTTTGATCTGGCCTTGGGGTTTCCGCCTAGTCTCCTTCGTGTGATCGTCAGTTTTTCTCCTCTTCATCTCTCGATTCTCTCTCGCGCAATTCTCTCACTAGCCTCTGCCTTCTCCCTGTTGTTTTTTTTTCGACCCAAAGCTCTTCGTCCCAAGGCCTTATATAGACCCTAGGGCCAGTTGGATATAACTTCCAAGATCTCGAGATTCTCTCACGGTTGTGGTAACCGATTCCACTTTTCATGATCCCGTTTTCAACGCGAGTCATCCCAAATCTCACTTTCCACACGAGTCTGGTGGGATCTGCTAAGGTGGTGGGAGACTTGGTCTCAACTGGTCACGCTGACTGAAGTGGACTCAGTCTCGGCCCAATTCGGAGTCGCAAGGTTTAGGCCCAGTTTGAAATTACTGGGCCAAGATGGTGCCCGACTTAGGGCTTTACAAGGCTAACATAGGGATCTAGCATTGGAAAATTTTAGGGTGCTATAGTTGCCCCCTCTTTATTTGTGTTCATCTGGGGAGACGATAGTCTCTCCCTGATAAGCATAAATAAAGACTCCGAGTCAGATTGGTGGGTTGATTGATGCTTAGACTATCCATTAGGCGTCTAAGTATGGTTAATCAGTGGAGTATCCAATAGGTGCCTAGGGTTAGTTCGGCTGTTGGACTTTCTAATGGGCGTCTAGGATTGAAAAGAGTAATGGGCTATCCCCTGGGGCCTAAAGCTGAAAGAGGTGCTGACTATCCACTAGCGTCCAGGTTTGATAGGATTTGTGGGCTATCTGTTAGACACCTATGGTTGACAGGGACACTGGATTATCCGTTGACATCCAAGTTTGAATGAAGCGTTGGACTGGCCTCTGGCGTCCAGGTCTGATGGGACTTATGGACTATCCGTTAGACGCCCATAGTTGAAAGAGACATTGGATTATCCATTGGCATCCAGGTTTGATAGGTCGTTAGGCTATCCATTGGGGGCCTAACGTTGAGAAAGACATTGGACTATCCACTGGTGTCCAAGTTTGATAGGATTTATGGACTATCCATAATTTGAATGAGATACTAGACTATCCTCTAGCGTCTAGGCTTGAATGAGACATTGGACTGTCCTCTGGCGTCCAGGTTTGAATGGGACATTGGATTATCCATTGACATCCAGGTTTGAATGAGACACTAGACTGTCCTCTGGCGTCCAGACTTGATGGGTCAAAGTTAAGAAAGACAATGGGTTGTCCATTGGTGCCCAGGTTTGATGGGGCATTGAGCTATCCACTGGGCCCAAAATTGAGAAAGACACTAGGATGTCCATTGGTGCCTAGGTTTGATAGGATTTATGGACTATCCATTGGGCGTCCATAGTTGAGAGAGACATTGGATTATCCACTGGAATCCAGGTTTGGATGAGATATTCGACTATCCTCTAGCGTCCAGGTTTGAATGAGATACTGGACTATCCTCTGACGTCCAGGTTTGAATGAGGATAGATGCTTTTATGTGCACCGAAATTATGTCGACAATGCATGAACCAAGTATTGTAATGCTTCCCCAAACGAAGTATTGTCCTAGAATCGGTTCTCTGTGGGATGGGCGTGCATTCATGGCTTGGTTGCCCCCTAGGTAACCAAGTCCGGCCTTCCCCACATTTTCTTGTATAGTGATTGGGGCTGGTATGTCGTTCAGATGGGGGCCCAGTCCTTTGCCTGGTTGGTACCCTTCCTTGATCATGACCCGAAGCGCCATGTCTTCTACTACGGTAGGAGTGGGGCTTTCTGGAAAGGAGCCGTGGGTGCCTACGATCTCGAGCGATTGGAAAGAGGCTTCTAGGGCCTCCTCATCCCCTTTGATGTATTATTCGGGTGCGAGCATGTTGATAGCCCATCACACTAATCAATTGGTGCCTGTCAATGAATTTCACCCTTTGGTGAAGGAAGGAGGGTATGGCTCCTACGGCGTGAATCTAGGGTTTGCCGAGGAAGCAGCTATAGGTAGGGTATATGTCCATGACCTGGAAAGTAACATCGAACACGGTTGTACCGATGTAGATGAGGAGAGTAATTTCTCCCATGACCTCCCTTCTAAACCCATCAAAGGCTCGTACCACGATTGGGCTGGCCCTTAAATGAGAATTGATGGAGGCTAATCTGTAAAATGTCGCCTTAGGCAGGACGTTGAGGGACGAGCCATTGTCGATTAACACTCTTGCGATCATGTAGTCTCTACACTTCACAGAAATGTGGAGAGTCTGGTTGTGCCCTCTTCCCTCGGCTGGCACCTCTTCCTCGTAGAAGGTTAGATGCCCCCTGTTGGTGAAGTTGTTGACCATGCTGTCGAACCTTTCCACTGTTATGTCCTGAGCTACATGGGCCTCATTTAATATTTTCAAGAGGATGTTCCGGTGGCTTGTTGAGTTTAGGAGTAAAGAGAGGAGTGATATTCGAGTGGGAGTTTTGTTCATCTAGTCCAACAATTGATACTCGCTCTCAAATGATTTTCAGAAATTCTTCCGCTTCCTTTCCTACTACCGGAGCCTTGACAGCTTCCATTGTGGCCTCTCCTGGCTCGATGGATAACCCCTTCTTCCTCAAGGCATTCGGGGTGTAGATTCGACCGCTCTGGGTAACTCCCCCTGCTTTTGCGATATTGACGACCTCCTTGGTAGAGTTGTCATTTAACGGGTTTGCCGGTGCTACCTCTGTTATCAGGTCATACCGTCATGGGACCGCGTGATTGTTTCGGTATGCTGGTTTGGCTGGAACTTGAATAATGAGGGAAGCTCGTGGTGTAGGGATGGGGTCATAGTGTATGATGAGAGGCTTTGGAAAAGGGCCTCCAGTTTGCCCTACAGTCACGACTTGTGCCGTGAGGTGGAAGACTCATGGCTTAAGGCATTGATAGATTGCTCCCCGTGAGGTGGAAGAGGATTGCTATTCATGTTTGGCTAGTTATTCCCTAGCTCCTCGAATTCTGGCCCTAAAGACTCATGGCTTAAGGCATTGATAGATTGCCCCCCGTGAGGTGGAAGAGGATTGCTATTCATGTTTGGCTGGTTTTCCTTAAAATCGAGCCACCCTCCCTCTACGAGGTCTTGAACTTGTTGCTTACGCCTACTTTCTCGTGCCCTTCCACTGTGGCCTGTCCCTTAGCATTGGCATAATCGAGAGGCATTCCATATTGTGGGGTGAATCCTAGAGGATAGGTAGGGGTCCCTTAGGTGGTTGCGGCTGTGTTTGGGGTTGGCCCTTGGGCAGCCGTGGTGGCATTCAAGGTCGTATTTAGGGTGAGGAGTTCAAACATCTTGTTAATTCGTTCCTTCATTTTCCACATCTCTGTCCTTAGTTCTAGGTTCTGTTGCTCGCGATCCTCAATGGCCTGCTCCATGTCCCTTGTCTTGGATCGGGTGTGGTACCGGTGGAAAAGCGCAGTCGACTTTCCTTTCCTGGTATTGTCAGGTGTTACCTTTATATTCTATTTTATTCTGAATTTTATGCTATGCAGAATGTAAAGAAATGAATGATGCATGCATGCTTAGTTTATGATGTATGCTTAGTTGTTTTAATCACAGAATATTTCGAGACAGTGAAAGAAAAAGAGTTTCATTAAACTTAATCAAGTGGCATGTGAACATAAATTGCGTAATTCCCTCCCTAGGGTGACGTGGACATCACCTTCAAGTTGTCATACAGCTTCCTACACAGCTCCAGAAACCCTGATATTTCCTTTGGTGTGTTTATGGGGTCTACCATGCCTTCGACAGTCTGGAGATTTATGGGAATGTCCATTAAGGTTTGGTTGGCCAACCTTGCTAATTTGATGTATCGGTCTTTCCAAAACGGGGTTTCCACTGTAGCGGCTCGTACTTGTTCTACGGCGTCATCAACTACCTCTTGGCACCTCCATTTCTAGCTTTCTATGTCTCCTTTCAAGTCTCAGATGATTTCTTGGGCCTGCAATTTTGCCTCTTCAGCCTCCCCCTGTGCTTTGACCAATTCGAGTATACTCTTCCATCTTTGATCCTCCAAGTTTTCTTTGGTCCATTTGGCCCTCACCAACCCTTCCTCTATCAATTGTGCCCGTTCTTGAAGATAACGGAATTGCTTTTCCCGTTCTGCCTCTCTTGCCCTGATGCCTATTAGTACTTCTTCTAGTTGTTCCTTCTCGACGTCTAGCTAGTCCCGCTCTTCTCTTCGGGAACACATTTCTTTGTCTGTTGCCCTCACGCAACTACCTACCCTTAGGCGAGTTTCTTTTTCAACTCGGGCCCTTTTGTTGGTCTCATCATTCAATTGTCTCTCCAAACGGACCTCTTTTCTTTTCAAGGCTCCTTGCTCAGCCCTCATTTGCTCTAGGTTGTTTTCCAGCTCTTCTACCTTGAGCGTCTCTTGTATTCGTAGCCTTGTATTTCTTGGTCCTGATGCTGAGTTCTGCCCCATGGTAATCCCACTAATTTGATTCGGTTCTTGAGCCAAATCTTGTAGCTCGGAGAGACTCCGCAGCTTCTGGTTCTCGATGCTACCCCTTTTCTAATAACATTGTTCCATGCATGTCGGATTTTTCTATGGTACTCTCCTCTATGAGCCTCCAGTCAATGCAACACAAAGGGCGCCATGACTTCCTCCGGAGGAGCCCTAACCATAGGGTATCCTATTTGTGGGATTGTAGTTGATGGCCCCCTGGGTTCCTAGGAGAGGGACATTTGGATATCCCCCACATCTGGTGATCATGTTCTCTCTCTCGTTCCAGGGCGGGTACCAGCGTATCGTCCTTTCAAAAGCCTCACTTAGTTGCCTGACCCAGTGCTCTTTGGAAATGGTCCTAATCCAGCTCCATTTGAAGTCTTCTACTGGACACTTAGTTTTGCTCTTGCAATGGAAGAGGTGGGACGTCAACCACAAGTATAGCAAAGGAGTGCTGCATCTGAGACTTTCCTCCTTTTGCTCGCTGCAATAGTTGAGAGTGTAGTATGTGTTGACCAAGACAGCCATGGTGGGATTTTCCCTTTGTTCTTTCTTGGCCAGGAATACTTCTACGGCCGCGAGGTCAACGTAGTTCTCTACATGAGGGAACAGCAATATCCCATAGAGCAACAGCCTGAGAACGTCTATGACTGCGGGCCAGTCGTCCTCTTCCCGAAGCCGAAGTAGTCTCTCCTCTAGGTAAACTTTAGGGAGTCCCTCCAAGTCGTTTCGGCTTCTCTTTACTTTGGCCATTTCTGCCTCGGATACCCTTAGCAACTTGGCTATCGTGGCCCAAGAGGGGGGCTGATCTTGGTGGAAATATTGTGCAGATCCTTGCAAGGGTAACCCTAGTAGGTGTTCATATTCTTCCAAGTAGGGGCGATTTGGAAGTCTCGAAAAGTGAAGCATCGTGCTGGCGGATCATAATACTGAACCAGGGCTTCGAGGGCTGCTGGCTACATTTCGATGTCCAGGAGGCGTAGGAGGTTGCCATGCTTCCTCTCAAAGGCTCTACGCCATTATCCTTTTAAGCAATGGTCCCAATATCAGAGTGTCTAGAGATCTGGTGCTTTGGCCTGAACAAGATACCCCTGCTTGATCTGAAACTGAACTTCTGTTCCCATCTTCTGAAATTTCCATGATTAGTTTAATGTGATGCATGCAATGCAATGGTGTTTGTATTTTGCCTCCTATGTTTCTATATGCTAATACAATGCTCGCAATTGCAATATGCGATGGATGTATGAATGTAGGGGTGGGGTAAGGCTAGGTGGTTTCAATTGTGACCTCCTCCATCTGAGGTGTACTGGCCGACCTAGACTCGAGTGTACTGGCCGACCCAGACTCGGGTGTACTGGTTGACTCAAACTCGGATGTACTGGTCGACTCATACTCTGGTGTACTGGTCGACTTAGACTCAGGTGTACTAGTCGACTCAGACTTGGGTGTACTAATTGCCTCAGGCTAGGGCGTACTAGCTGACTTAGGCTAGGGCGTAACGACCGACTCAAGCTAGGGCGTATTGGCCGACTTAGGCTAGGGTTTACTGCCCGGGCTAGGGCGTACTGGCCGACTCAGGCTAGGGCGTAACAACTGACTCAGGCTAAGGCGTACTGGCCCATTCAGGCTAGGGTTTACTGGCCGACTCAGGCTAGGATGTACTGGTTTTTTGGCCGACTCAGGCTAGGGTTTACTGGCCGACTCAGGCTACAGTTTACTGATTGACTCGGGCTAGGGTTTACTAGTCGACTCAGACTAGGCTGTACTGGTCGACTTAGGCTAGGATTTACTGGTTGACTTAGGCTAGGGTTTACTGGTCGACTCAAACTAGGTTATACTAGTTGACTTAGGCTAAGGTTTATTGGTCGACTCAGACTAGGGTATATTGGCTAACTTAGGCTAGGGTTTACTGGTCGACTCAAGCTAGGGTTTACTGGTCAACTCAGGCTAGGGTTTACTACTAAGGTTTACTGGTCGACTCAGGCTAGGGTTTATTGCTAGGGTTTATTGGTTGACTCAACTTGGCTGGGGATCTACCCAATCAGTTTGACAAAAGGATTTCCTAGTGTTCTCACCATTAGATTTCTAAGTTTCCTCACCATCAGGCTCTTGGGTCTATGGACCTCCCAAGGGACACTACCACAAACAAGATAAATTCCCAAAGTATGGTCATCCCTTAAGGCTGTCACCCCAGGTGGAACTATTGTGATCACCAGTACAAAGAACATCTCCAGTGTGGGTACCACTACATGTTCCACACTCCCTAACACACAGGCCCAGGAATAGGACCCCTCTCATTGGTATAATCACAAATTAAAACAATCCTCCCAACGAATGCCCCCCTAGTCACAGTATTATCATAGTAACATTAGGTCCTCTACCTTATGGTTTCACATGCAATATATAAGGGAAAAGTAAAAATTAGCACACATGCATCAGACTTCCCTATGCAACTAACCTAATAGGGCTCAACTCTCAATAAAAACATCCTTAGTAGAGTCGCCATTTGTCACAACCTAAATTGTGACGCAGGGTAAGATGGGCCGAAGTGGTCTCGGCCATTTGACGGCTAAAACCGACTCGGCTACGGGGAGTCGCCACTGACGTTTTTCAAGGAACGCCAGAAAACCTAAGGGAAAGTCTGGTCTTCATAGTCAAAAATGTGGGCTCGGGAGTCGGTTACATGTTGGGGGCACAAGGTGCCCCAACACGCCTATCACTTGATAGTTACCCTTGGCTAGCTATGAGGGAATAGGGATGGTGCTTGTGTTTGGGTCATGTCTTTTCGGTATGGGTCACGAGAGGGATGAGGTTTAAGTAAGGTCTTTTAGGGTTTTGGGGTTTAAGACTTGATAGGAGTGTGCCTCCTGTGCCTACGTACCTCGACTTTAGAGGAGTCAAAGTCAACGAAGTTCTGGTTGGTTTTGGGTTCAGGGGAGGGCAAAGCTGACTTGTATTAGCTTAACCCTACTAAAGTCGAGATGGATTCGACATTTGGAAAGGGTAATGTGTTAGGAGGATTTGTCATGCGGGACCGAGATATAGTCAGCCTTAACGCGAGGAGCGTCAGCATGGCGAGGCTGTTTCCCCCGGCAAGCGTGCCGAGATGGTTTCAACTGGTGGAGGACATAGTAGGTTCAGGGTTCACAGCAGGAAGGTGTCCTCTTGGTCATCAGGCTGAGATGGACTCGGCCCTGGTCGCGAGGGTGTGATATTTGGTCTCGGTTTTACTCAAGGAAGAAGGGTTTCTAAACCTAGAAGAATCTCTAGAAATGCGTGGTACTAACCTGGTATTCAGAGCAAGTAAGCTTCTTCGTCCTTTCGTCCAATACTTCTGCTTCTCCTTTGATCCGGCCCTCGGGTTCTTGCTTGGTCTCCTTTGTGTGATCGTTAGTTTTTCTCCTCTTCGTCTCTTAGTTCTCTCTCGCATAATTCTCTCACTAGCCTCTGCCTTCTCTTCGTGGTGTTTTTTCGACCCAAAGCTCTTCGTCCCAAGGCCTTATATAGACCTTGGGGCCAGTTGGATATAACTCTCAAGATCCCGAGATTCTCTCACAGTTGTGGATATTACTCGGTTGTGGTAACTGATTCCACTTTTCATGATCCCGTTTTCAGCGCAAGTCATTCCAGATCCCGCTTTCCACACGAGTTTGGTGAGATCTACTAAGGTGGTGGGAGACTTGGTCTCAATTGGTCGCGCTGACTGAAGTGGACTCGGTCTCGGCCCAATTCAGAGTCGTGAGGTTTTGGCCCAATTTGAATTTACTGAGCCGAGATGGGGCTCGACTCAGGGCTTTACAAGGCCAACATAGGGATCCAACCCCAGACATTTTTGGGGTGCTACAACATCTTACATAAGGATAAAATAAAATAATAACACAACACTTAGGAAATATTGTTCACAACAAATATCATTTGAACTAAATAGCAAAACTACAAGACATATTGCATATAATTCCTAAAAGGACCAAATTTGGATATAACAAATTCTTCAACGCTAGGTACTTATTTCCTTGTAACAGTGGTCTTCCACTTCATAATTTTTTCATTGCCAAACATCTACAACAAATGATTCACATCACTAAATGGTCTTGGATAGTTCCACCTCAAAGCTATACATTGATGCTAACTCATATTCACATTCACCATCATTTGAACTATCATTTTATCGATATTATGCCCCTATCATAATGCAATAACCACAACTTTATTGTTGAAAAAAATTAAATTATCTTCAATTAACTTTTACAAACAAGTATATTGCAAAACATAAACAAAAACTTACAAACTTATAATTTAACTCTTCATTTTTATATGTGACATTATCTTCTTCAAATGGAAAATAAATACTTTTGTTTTTACTTGCAATTCCACTCATGTTACCAAAGCACACATGTGTTCGACAAGTTCTTTTGTTGTGACCAGTTTCTTTGCATGAAATATGCTAAATGACTTTCTTTGTCTTACTACCCCTAGACTATAGGCCACCATGGACATGTCCTTTACTTCTAACAATGACTAAATTTCTTATAATTTAACTGACTTTTTGCATGGCTCATTACCTTTTTCACATTGACGAGCTTTCTTACCTTTTATATCACAAAGTTCATTTAAAACTTTCCCTATTTTATCAACATAATCATCAAAGCTTTCACATGTAGAAGTACTAAGCTCTTTGTAATACTCCATTAATGATAAATATCTAGCATCTTTAATCGAGTCACAAAAATTACATGTATCACTACCTCGAACCCCATCCTTTGCTGCCTTAGTCCACTTTTTAATAGTAAACATTTTGGCAAGCTAGAAACATGGAGATACACCAATATAACAAGTATATGGTCACATAGAATACCAAAAGATTCCATTCTTTGGTAGGAACACTTAATCTCACATGGTGATGATTGATACGACACGTGTCAATGCTTATTTTTCATTTCATACTTTGAGACAATGTAGATACAACAACTAAAAGTCTTTTTGCAACCAATCGCAGTCATAACACATGAACTACGAAGTTCAACTCAAAATAAATGGAAAATCTCCTTCATATATAACTTTGCATCTGAGCATTACCTCACCATGGATAGATGCAAAGTCAACTTAAACTTCTTTATACCGCATATAACTCAACAAACAATTAAAATGTTGAAGAAAATCTGTCAAATTCATCTTTGCATGAATATACCTTTTTAACTCTGAATGCAAACCCTCACATCGAGAGGTGAACCTAAAACCAACAAAGAAGTTTCCTCTAATATAAGTTGTACACCACATTTTTTTCTTATCAAACAATTATGCAAACCAAGGATTATCATGAAGCTCAAACTTATTCAATATTTTTATCCATTTTTGCTAAATTTCACCAATTTCATAGTCACCCAACATGCATTTTCTCAGTTCTTTTGTAAAGACTGGATTCTTAATATTTGTTGTTGCATTCCTCAATAAGTGTCATGCACACAATCTATGATGAACATTTGGGAAAATATTTCTTATGACATTCTTCATTGAAATATCACCATCAGTGATAATTGAGATTAGTGACTTTCCTTTCATCGATGCTAAAAATTGCTTAAGCACCCTAATATATGTGTCTTCAATTTCATTTGAAACAACACTTCGAGATACAATTGTATGATTGTGATGGTTAATTCCAGAGAATACAACTACAAGGCATAACTTATTCATCCCATAGGTTGCATCAAATGTCAATACATCACCAAATAGTTCATAATCGACTTACATCGTGCCATTACACGTAAACAAATGTTGTAATCTATTTTCCTCATCAATCATGTAATGAACAAATATCAATGGATCTTTATTTCTTAAGTCACTAAGATATTCCAATGCAGATTTAATGTCCAAATCTTGCAATCTTTATTGTCTCCCAACCGGATTATATATATATTTTCTATAAAAACTAATTCCCTCATATCCTCCACACTGGTTTGGAAATGATCCATAAATATGAGGAGTACTTATACCAACCTTTCTCATTATATTCATCTGCATTACATCCAACTCACTCATTTTCTTATGACTAGCCAACATCTTACAATACTTTTCTTTTGATAAATCAATGGGAACTCTTAACTTTGCTTCACATCCACACTTTGTCTCACATTTAGCATCATGCTTGCGATTCTCAAAGGTCAAGCCATGTTCCTCTTTGAATCCTTCCTTGAAACATACAAATGTTTGTTGTAATTTCTCCCCTTTACTATTTCTTAACACCTTGCTTTTTCTGGTGGCAAAGCCATTAACCTTAGCAAACCAATAATAAAACAAGTATGCTATCTCAAAACCTACAAATTGAATATTCCTTAGATAATAAGGACTCAAACTCAGCAATTACAACTTAAAATATCTTCTAAATAAAAAATTGTAGTACCATTTTCAATGTCAAAACATTGAGATTCACCATTTTCTTCACTTTCACATTTGTTTTCAAACACTTCCTCCATAACCATACTAGCGCATTCACCTTCATTTTTGCACACACCAACTTCTTCTCCTCCTTCTCTTATGTATTGTGAAATCTCTTCCAAACCATGCAAAAAAAATGTCACATTTTACTTTGCACATGTGCATTACATAATTACTAACCCTGTAAAAAAGTCAGCACCAAATATGTCATCCAGCACAAAATACTTTAACTAACATAACACAAATATTCAAATAGAAGTTGCAAATCAAATAATTTGCCTTAATGTGAAACACACACAAATCTAGAAGACACAGCGTACAGTAATAGTCCTTCACAACACGCACCAAACTGGAAGACATACGAATCTAGAACACTATTAGAAAATTTAAAATTTGTTACCAAATAATTTTGTGGCCAATTTTAAAATCAATATTTATTTTGTAACTAATTTCTAGTAAAAATAATTAGCTACAAAATTACTATAATATTAGTGGTAGCATGAAATAAGTAGCAAATTAGCTAAGAAAATAATCTTAGTTAATTTGTAGTAAATTTTTAAAATTTGTAATTATTTTCCAACTAATTTTTAGTAATAAGAAGTATAAATGAATATAACTAAAATTTAGTTAAAAAAAATAATACTATAGTTAATTAGTAATTAATTAACTAAAATTTAACTATTAATTTAAATAATATCTAAAATTAATATCAGAATAAAAAAAAAAATCTTGTAG
This sequence comes from Mucuna pruriens, assembly GCA_025330945.1. NCBI lineage: Eukaryota > Viridiplantae > Streptophyta > Magnoliopsida > Fabales > Fabaceae > Mucuna > Mucuna pruriens. The sequence goes on from JAENHJ010000536.1 coordinate 1,084,697, forward strand.
TGGAAGATGCAACGTGCAACAATAATCGTTCTCCAATTTCAATCGCAATATGATTTTGTCTCAGGTTTGGAACAAATAGCTCTACCTTCTCCCCAAATTTCAAAGCTATTTAGTAAAACTATTCCATTCCAAAATCCTACATCAAAGTGGCAATTAAATATTCCAGGTATATACTAACGTGGATTTTATAATTTTATAAAATTTAATTTAAGTGAATTTATTGCAACAGTTACTCTTATGAATGGTGGTTTTTTCTCATCCAGCGTGGACTATGTACATAGTCCACCCTTGCATCCACCTAGATTGAGTACTTGAGCCATGGGTATCATATGAGATTTATTAATTTCATTGCTTGATATTATTTTTTTACAATTTAGGGAATTGAACAAGTTAGTTAATAGATGGTTAGTCAGTTATAGTCAGTTAATAGTTAGTTAGTCAGTTATAGTTAGTTATAATGACTCAGCTATGTTGTACTCGCAACTGCTCCCTGATGGTACATGTAAGTGACATGAGTACTGAGTAGTTTGTGCAAAATTTTAGGTTGAAACTTTGTTGTTGGCTTTGTACACTAGACAAATATGTAATGTCTCTAATTGTAATGTCTAACTTCAAATCAACAAACATCAAATTTCTAGTTCAATTCTATACTCTTTCGAAACTTGCATGCTTCTTTTCATCTTCGTGGTCTGATACCTTTCACTTACTTGGCAAATTAAAGTCTCGGCTGCAGCATGGGCATTGTGCTGTCAATTTAATATATATATATATTTTTTGTCAATTTCAATTCTGCAAGTACGTTATTGCACAGTTCAATATTAGATGTATGTAGATAAATTAAATGAGTACTATTTACTATGAAAATTTTTAAGTACCAAACACACGGATTCATCTTTGGTAATATGCTATTGGTTGATTGATAAATTAAATAATTACAAAAAAAAATTAAGTAATGATGCAGAAATAAAGCTATAGGTAATTTTATTTTATTTTTTGAAAGCTCGGTAATACATGCATTACGTTTCGTGCAAATATTTCGAAATTTAAATCCTACAAGCTAGGTAAATAGAGTTATATATATATATATATATATATATATATATATATATATATATATATATATATATATATATATATATATATATATATATATATATAATGTAAAATGATATGTTAAAGCAGTTGATAGATGTAAAATGACATTATATGATATTTTTATACATTTTAAATTTTATTTTATGTTAATTAATATAATGGTTAAATATCTTGTTAGACCCAAAAAAATAATATATTGTATAAAAAATATACTAAAGTATTGTGGTACCCTTAAATTGTCCGGGCTGGATGTGTCCCAGCCTTTCCCCCCGAAGCCGGTCCAATTTCTGGCATTTGGGCCATTCCAGCACAACTCAAAGCTGAGACGGGCCCAGAGTCCACGTTTGACCCAGTCTCCATTTGACTTAGTCTCCTCTTGACTGAGTCTCCCCACATCCCAGTGGGCCCCAGGTGTCATGGGAGAAACTGAAAGAGAGAGAGAATAATATCTGAGAAAATCTTGGGATTCGGTTGTTATGCGGCTCTCCTGCACTTATATAAAGCCCAAAGGCGAGAAGAGAAAGGGACATCAACAGAGAGAAGAGGCAGAGGATATGGCGGAGACCAAGGAAGAAGGGCGACCAACCAAGAGAGCCGACGACGACGCCGCCGAGAGACGGAAGGAGGACCCCAAGGGCCGGCAGAGAAGAAAGATCAAGCATCGGGCAAAGACAGGGAAGACACGTCCACCATCTCCAAGCACCAGGTTAGTATCTTAATCCTCTTTTTACCTCAGTCCAAGTCGAGTTCCCTACCACCCTTCTCAAACCCAAATCCTCACCTGCCTGGGCCGAGTCCATCTCGCCGCCTAGAAGCACCAAGCCTTACGAACCTCAAGCCGGACTTCGACCCGGCCTCCTCCAAGCCGACTCGGTCTCTTGGGCCACGCCGATGATGGCCGAGGCCGACTCGGACCCGCTCATAGTAGGGCCGAGCCGACATGGCAGGGCCGAGCCGACACGAGTCGGCCTGATCCCCACTACAAACCATCATGCCTAATCCGACTTGGTTCCGGCGGAGCCGAGACGGAACAAGCCATCCCTTATCCTCTTTAACTCACCTCCCACTAAAAGGAGAAACCAGTCAAACCTCCCCCAGCCAGAACTACGTGGACTTTGAATCCTCTAGAGCCGAGGTACGTAGGCCTAGGGGGCACACCCCTATCAAGTCAAACCTTAAAAAACCAAAAAAAATCCAAAATGCCAAACACCGTCCCTCCTCCCATATAGCTAGCCTGAGGTAACTATCAAGTGATAGGCATGCTGGGGGCCCCCACGCCCTTAGCGTGTAACCAACTCCCGAACCCACATGTCTGATTCGAGACCAGCCTTGCCAAAAGGTTTCTTGGCGTTCCCTAAACCAAAACGCCGGTGGCGACTCCTACCTGGCCGACTCGGTTTCGGCCGACTCCGCCCAACGTCACAATTTAGGTTGTGACAGATGGCGACTCCACTGGGGATAGTTGAGAGCTGAGCCTTGATAGGTTAGCGTGAGGGAGAGACCCGATGAGTCCAGTAGCCAGTTTCCCCTTTCTTTTTTGTATTTTAGCTTATTTCATGCATGATTGTTTTATTCTTTTCGATTATTGTCATCACAATACTGTGGGGTCCACGGGGGCAGAGCACCATGAAGTGTGAATGTGAGGGCCTTATTTCAGCTTTGTGAGTTAGGGAGAGAGGAATGTGTAGTGGTCTCCCATACTAGAGGCGTCTCAATCTTTGGGGGTCACGATAGTTCCACTTTGGGTGACCGATCCTGGGGGGTAATCATGTTACGGGAAATTTATCCTGTCCATGGTACCGCTCCCCAGGGGAAAGTCTATAGACCCAAGAGCTTTGTTGGTGAGGATGATTAGAAAAGCCCAGAGAGAGAAGGGGGAACATAGCCCATCCAACCATACGCCTGATTAAGGGATAACCAAGCAAAACCGAATTGGAATCGGCTAGTACAAACCGAGATGGAATCAGCCCAAAAAAAAACCCTTATACCAACCCAGCATGCATACATGCATCTCATACACCACAAAAAAAAAAAACAAAATCATGCATCATGATACATTGATCATGGAAATTTTAGATAATGGAAGTAGGGTCACAATATTGGGCTAGATCACCTCAACACGTCCAGGCTAAAGCGCCGAATGTCCAGACCCTTCGCCACTAGGGGCAGCTGCACGAGAGGCCCATGGCGAAAGCGGCAGAAGCTTCATGGCAATCTTACGAGCCTCTTGGAGGTTGAAACTCAGCCAGCCGCATTGGAAGCCTGCGTCCGTATTACTACGACTTCACCAATCGGTGCTTCACTTTCAGAGACTTCCAAATGGCGCCAACCTTGGAGGAGTATGAGCGATTGATGGGATTACCCTCGTCGAATCCCCCACTCTACTTCCATCAAGGCCAACGCCCTTCTTGGACCACTATCGCCAAACTAGGACACGGAAGTTGCTAAGTGGAAAGGAACCGCAGCGATATAGAAGGAATACCCGGGGTGTGCGTAGAGGAAAACTGCTCCGGCGGGAAGAAACGAGATTGGGATGCCATGATAGGCGTCTTTGGGCTTACTCCTCTACGGGGTGGTGCTATTTCCCTACATCGAAGATTACGTCGACCTCAAAGAGACCATAGAGGCATTCTTGGCTAAGAAGGACAGGAGGAAAACCCCACCATGGCTCTCCTAGCCAACACCTACTACACACTTAGCCATTGCGGTGGGCGGGCGGCGAACCTTAGATCTTTGCACCCCCTCTTTGTGCCTCTGGCTGATTTGCCCATCTCTTCAATGCAAGACCAAGACTGTTTGCCCAGTAGAAGACTTCAAATGGAGCTGCATAAAAAATGACCAAGAAGCGTGGGTAGGGCAACTAGGAGAGGCCACCGAAAGGACAATTCGTTGGTACCCATGCGGAGCGAAAGGCAGGAAATGATCACTAGGCTGTGGGGATTATCTAACATTCCCCTCCTCGGGACTCGGGGCTATCAACTATAACCCCAGAGCTAACCGCCCGACAGGCGGGTTCCCCATGGTCTCGAGCCGTCAGGGAAGCTCTCACTCCCTGCTGGATAGAAAGTGCGCAGGCCCATAGGCGAGCATCACGAGAGAAAAATCCGGCGGGCTTGGGCCGGGCGTCGTCGGACAAGGAGCATGCGTGGCGAACCAGGAGTTGTGGGACCTCACCCAGTCTGAGCGGCTCGGCGGCGTGTCCACCTTGTAGGACTGCCTTGGGGGAAGTATCCTACGCCGGGACCAAGCAACCCGGGCTTACGAGATCTGAGGAGACACTCCAAGTCAAGGCACTCCAAGGCACCCTAAGAGCAAATGAAGACGTAACGGGGGAACGCTGAAAAAGAAAAATTGGAAACAGCTCTAGAAGAGGGCAGAACGACGGCTGACTGGCATGAATTGAAGTAAGGAAAGCTCGAAAGAAAGGAGGGTCGTCGTGCGAAAATAGGCCCGGTGTCTAAAGGCCGCTTGATCGCAGCGCATTCGAGTAAAGAAGAAGCGACCAACTAATGGCGAAAAAACATTGGAGAAAGTCCGTAGCCATCCTCAAGGCTAGAAGCCAAGAGAAGAAAAAGCAAGGCCCTCCGGGAAAGGACACACTTACTCGAGGGAGAGTTTAAAGCAGCCAACTATCGAAGGAACACCTACAAAAACCAAAAGGCGATCCGGATTGTTAGCCTTGGTCGAGGCGAGGAAAGATCGGCGAAGCAAAGTCTCAACTCGAGGAGAAAAAAGATCCTAGAAAGTTGGAAGCAGAGGTGTAAAGATATCGCGGACGAAGCTGAAATACAAGTGCGAGCCGCTACGGTAGACGCAGCAAGGTTGGAAGGACAGATATGTCAAACTAGCATGGCTCGCCAACTGTGGCGATGAGCATTCCCAGAAGGCTCTGCGCGGTAGAAGGCATGATGGATCCCACTAAGACGCCAAGAGAGATCAAAGAATTCTTAGAACACTATAGGCGATGTATGACATGGTGAAGGAGCTATCAGCCCCCACCATAGGAAAACATCTTGTATAAACTCACATTCCCTTCCAATAAACATTATTTTGAATTTCCGTGACTCAATGTTATCATTGCATTTGCATCATTCATCATCCATATAGATACATGTCCCCTAATCGCAAAAAAAAAAAACAAAAAAAAGAGAAAAAGACATAAACTAATCAAAAATATATACCAGGAAAAAGAAATTGACTGCGCCCCACCGGTACCACACACGATCCAGGACTAAAAACATGGAACAAGCAATGGAGGAATTGGAACAACTGAACGCCGAGATAAGGGCAGAAATGAGAATGGAAATGGGGCAGATGAAGGAACAAATTAATAAGATGTTCGAGATCATCACTCAATACAGCCCCAATCCCATGACGATCACCCGAGGCGGCTCCTAGCACCGCCACATCGGGAACACCTACACACCCCGGATTCACACCCCGGCATGGAATGCCACTACAGAAAACCCGCCGGCTCCCCAAGGCAACCCAGCAGGAACACCTCGGGACTGGGCCGGGGGCAAGGATCAGGATCGGGCCTTTCCCACCCCCAGGAGCCACAATCTACTATCACCCCCTCTCGAATACTGCCGGCGCACCGGGCCCCCGGGAACAACCATCGGTAGCGACAAGATCAACGCGCTCGAAGAGCGTTGCGAGCCATTGAAGGAACTAGTAGCCATGGTATTGACGCTGCCAATCTATGTTTGGTTCCCGGCATCGAAGTTACCCGCCGATTTCAAGGTTCCCAAGTTTGAAAAGTACAAAGGAAGTTCTTGCCCACGTGTACATCTAGCCATGTATTGTTGAAAGATGGCCCCTACACCCAACAAGACAAAATCTGATGCCTTTCTTTTCGGACAGCCTTTCGGGGCAGCATTGCGATGGTGCGTCGGTCTAGATACTTGGGCACATAAAGACTTGGAGAGACCTCGCGGGACGCCTTCCTCACTGACAATACAAGTATAATGAGGATATGGCCCCGGACAGCTCTCGCTTTTACAAAACTTGTCCAAGGCGGCGGAGGGCTTCAAAATTCTGGCCTTGAGATGGCGGGAGATTGCTGCCTAGGTTAAAGCCACCCCTCGAGAAAGGGAAATGGCTTCCATGTTCGCCGACACCCTCCCTCGCCCTTCTCGACAAAGGCCGTGGGAGGCGTAACTTCCAACTTGGCGACCTAGTCGTCATAGGAGAAAGAATAAGCTAGGCATTAGCGGGGAAGGTTCACGCCAAGACCGGGGAGCGCATGCTTCATCAAAAAATGAAAAGGAGGGGAATCTGAATGCGTAACAATGGTCCCCCGCCCACAAGGCGGAAGTAAGCTCGTCTGAGCAGCCGCGGGGATAGTCTCTTTACGACCCGTCACCCAGGCGTGGACTGCAGAGGAGACCCAAAACCCAGGTGTGGCCCGAGCAAAGGAGAGTCTTCACTCCATCCCGATGCCTTACTCTACCTCTTCCCTCTCCACCTCCAGAAAGGCATGATAGCGGTTATGCCATTCAAACCGCTAAACCTCCTACCCCCAGGTCTTCGACCCCAGGTCTGAGAATGCGACTATGACTCCATTCAACGAAAAGGTGCTGGGTTTCAAACATAAAGTCCGAGGACTGATAGGCGGGGTGGCTTGGGTTTGAAGGAATAAGCCCAATATTAGTACCAACCCTCTCCCCGCCCACGAAGGACAGACCATGTATTGCTAAGTCACAACCACTTCGCCGCTCAGTGCGAAGAGGGAATGTCGCCGTTGTAGGTCGAAGCAAAAGACACTCCTTTACAACCACTAATCATCCGATGCGACCCGGTCGCCCGCACCCTTGATCATTACGGCCCCACCTAGGCACGCTTACAAGGATAATCACGCCTGTCCCATGGCATTGCGACCCGGTGCAGGAACCGTAGAGAGCAAACCCGAGATCTCCCGGCCGGAGGTTACTAATATTGCAAGACCGGGAATGACACGTGCGGAAGAATCTATACCCGACCACCTCGGAGGAAAAGACCTAAGGGGAGTCAGAAAGGGCACCTAAAGAAAAAGGAGGCGAAGAATTCCTCAAACTCATCACAGCGAATGCAGAATTGTTGGACCATCTGAACAAGACCCGGCACGCATCTCGCTTGTGTCACTACTGCTGAATTCGGAAAACCACCGCAATCTCTTCTTTGAAAGTCCTAAAAAGAAGCCCCGTAGCCCGGACATCACAGCGGAAAGATTTGGGGGGCATTATTGGCAATCTCACTAGCTCGGGACGGTTGACCTTCTCGGACGAGAGATCCCGGCCGAAGGGGGGCAGCATAACCAGCCCCTTCATATTGCTGTCAAATCGCGGGACCTACGCTGATTACTAAAGTACTAATCGATAATGGCTCTTCCCTCGGCGCGTCTGCTGAAATACCCACAGACAAGCTAGGTACCACCCGTATACATACTGGAGATCGAGCCCGCTAATGGTGAGGCGTTCGGCCCGGTTGAAGGGGCGTCATGGGAAATCACTCTCCCCATCACATCGGCCCTTCCACATTCCACGTCCTCTTCCAAGTCATGGATAATCGCCACGCATACAGCTGCCTCCTGGGAAGGCCTTGGATCCGCGATGCGGGAGCTGTACCTTCCTCCCTTCATCAGAAGAGTTAAATTCATCGCCGACCAACGGTTGGTCAGCGTAATGGGAACAAATTGATGATTAGCACCCCACACCTGATGGATACCTCGAGGGAGAGGAGGAGGCCAGAAACTTCCTTCAAGCACTTTCGAGATATGCTGCAAGCTTGAAGGCCGTCTGCGGAAAACATGGCATTCGGCTGTCATGATCAAAGAGGGGTACCAACCTGGCAAAGGGCTCGGTCCTCTTCTAGAGGATCCGCCAATTGAAATCCCGGGAAAATAAAGGGAGAGGTGGACTCGGGTACCAAGTGGCGACCTGGCAAGAACTGCGTCCAACCCGGGCAGCGTGGGGCCCAACATTTTCGTTGTGAAAATGTGGCAATGATAGGCAAGCGAGCCCAGAGGTCAGTCGGGAGTCCACGTTTTCGAGGACAGACTAGCTAATTGGACGACGGAACTTTCATGACAATTTCTCTTTGCAATGTAATTCCTTTTGTAACTTCGCCTTCCAGGCGACTTCGAATTAATAAAATTTAGCATGCATTTTCATCCATTTCCAGTCACTTTCTTTTCCTTTCCGCATTCTTTTCACTTTAAATTTAGCTAAAAAAAAGGGAAACTCCCTTAAAAACACCACCAATAACGAACCTGTCCAAACAGCAATACAGCCTGCGTATGCAAGGACCCTAGTCCTATTGAGAGCCGTGGGGAGGGCATATGTGAAGCCGGGCTTTGGCCGAGGTAGAAAAGGCAGATAGAACTGGAAAGACCAAAGTTCAACCCTTGGCCGGGGAATTAGAAAAGCGTGAACCTAAGGAATAAGAAAGAAGTGCGAATAGGAAGTCGGATGTCACAAAGAATGGAGAAAGGCCTCATAGAATTCTTCAAGGGTTTCCAGACATATTTGCGTGGTCATGCCGAGACATGCCAGGCCTCGACCGCAGCATAGTGGAACATAGACTCCCATGCTCCCAAAAGCAACCTTGGATTCGCCTTGACATTTGCGAAGAATGAAACCAGCGTGGCCTTAAAAATCAAGGAGAAGTAAGCAGTGGGGCCAGCCGGGGTTTCTGCCGTATCTAACTATCCCAATGGGTGGCAAACATCGTACCCGTACCTAAAAAAGACGGAAAAATGCGCATGTGTGTCGGTATAGGGATCTAAGACCAGGTCGAGGATAATTTTCCCACCGCGTCGGCGTACTCGTAGACAATACGGCATGTCATGCCTTCTTCTCCTTCATGGACGGTTTCTCGGGGTACAATCAAATTCTAATGGCGAAGGAAGATCAGGAAAGACGACCTTCGTCACCTTATAGGGGAAGCGTTTTGCTTTGCAAGGTAATGCCATTTGGCCTCGAAAATCTCACAAGCGATGGTAACCTGTTCCACGACATATGATGCATAGGGAAATCGAGGTATATGTCGATGACCCTGATTGCAAAATCAAAAACTCCAAGCAACACACATCAAAAGACCCGAAGATTATTGGTGAACTTCCGTAAATCTGAGCTAAGACTTCGGCCCGACGAATGCTTGAGTAACATCGGGAAAAATTGTTGGGCTTTGTAGTAGCGAAAAAAGTGTCGAAATGGACCGGATAAGGCAAAAGCGGTGAGGAAATGCCCCTCCCAATGGACTCAGAAGTCCGGGGCTTCACAGGACGAATAAATTTCATAGCGGTTATTTCCCCGATTAGCGGCAACATGCACCCCGTATTCAAACTCCCGAGGCGGCATAAGTTTGAATGGGATGCGAGGAATGTCAAGAAGCCTTTGAGAGGATCAAAGCGATTACCTGGAATGTCGGTCCCGTCCCGCCACCTGGAAAACCTCGATCACATGCCTCACGATTGCTCGGCCAGTCCATGGTTTGCATACTAGAACCCAAGATCAAGGTGGGAAAAAGAAACATGATCTACTACACCGACAAAGGTTCACGGTTGCGAAAAAAGATACTCCAAACCTGGGCGACCTGTTTGCGCTTTGGTCTGGCTGCCAAAGGCTTCGACCATACATGTTGTCCCACTCGGTCCAGGCTGGTAGCCAAGACTGACCCCATCAAATATATCGCGGAAAAGCTTTTGCCTTCACCGGGCGCGTATACGTTGGCAAATGGCTATCGAGTTCGACATGGCTTATACTTACATCCGTCACGCTGTAAAGGGGCGCCCTAGCAGATCACGGCCTATCACCTGGCGGATCCGGCCCTGGCTCACGAATTCCCAGACGAACACATCACGGTAACAGAGCGAGCCCCGTAGAAGAAGCGAATGGGCGATGTGGTTCGGCAGAGCGTCTAACGATGTAAGGAATGGGATTGGCGTGGTCTTGGCCTCTCCACCGACCACACTACTTCCCCTTGGCCTTAACCTGGGGTTGATTGTACAAACAACATGGCGTCCTGGCTTGTACCATGGGACTCGCCATGGCCACAGGCACAGTCGAGACTCAGGATCACGGAGACTCGGCCTTGGTGATCTACCGACTTCCGTGGAGAATGGGAAGCACGGGACAGCAAACTTATCCCATACCACGACTCACGTGAGGGAGATAATGACCGCCGACCGTCGCATTCCTACCACGTGCCACCGCGAAAAGAAAATCAAATAAGCCGGATGCCTTGGCGACCCATCGACCATGAATCTGGAGTAAATAATGAGGCGGAGATGACCATACGGTCGGCAACTCCCTGCTTGAACCTATGCCACCACGGGTCAGACACCAAAACGGACCGAACCATGGTACCTCGACATAAAAAGGTACTTGGAAAAGGGAATACGGAAGGCGCGCGGAAAATAAGCAGAGGCGTTGAAGGCGGCGGCCAGTACCTCTTGGCGGAAGCGTCTTTATCAAAAGCGCCGAGACATGACACGCCGCGATCGTAGATCGCCCTGAGCGAACAGATAATAAATTTGAGGTCCACGAAGGGACCGCCGGCACCAATCTGGCCATGACCATACTATTTCGCAAGATACTCCATGTGAGGTGTATTCTTGGACTAAGTTGGAATCGGCATCACCAACATATCCAAAGGTGTTTGAAAATGCCAGAGTCCACGCGGCCGTATCAATGTCGCTCCTTCTTCCCTACACAGCTTGGCCAGCGCCCATAACATCGAGACCCCAAGGCTTAACGGGCATAGGTTCGTATTAGTGGCCATCGACTACTTCACTAAATGGGTGAAGCGGCGTCGTCTACCGTAACACGTGGCGTAGTGGTAAAATTCCTCAAAAAAGGACATCATGCCCCGGTATCCCATCCACGCGTCATTACGGATCGCGGCACCAATGTCGAACAAGATGATGACAGAACTTTGTGAACAATTCCAGATCCGTCATCACGATTCTACTCCCCACCGTCCCCGGATGAATGGGCGATAGAGGCCGCCAACAAAAAAAATATCAAGAAAATAATACGAAAAATGGCGGTAACCTACAAAAAAGATTGGCATGAAATGTTACCCCACGCCTACTGCGGATATAGGACTTCTGTGCGAACCTCCATCGAGCAACACCTTATTCCTTGGTCTGTAGTGCAAGGCGGTCCTCCGATAGAGATTGAAATACCCTCTTTAAGGGTCCTGGCGAAGCAGAATTAGAAGATCTGAATGGATCCAAAGGCGCCCACGATCAGCTAAACTTGATCGAGGAAAACATCTCACGGCCTTATGCCACGGTCAGCTCTATCAGAGCAGGGTTAAAAGTGCCTTTGACAAAAAGTGAAACCCGGATGTTTCAGACAGGGGACATGGGTCCTCAAAAAAAGGTACTACTCAAACGGGAGGAAAGTGGGCACCCAACTACTGAAGGGCCATATGTGGTAAAGCATGCTTTCTCAGGTGGGGCGCTACTCCTAATTTGACGCTGAAGACCTCAAACTCCAAACACCGGACTTCGGTCAAGAAGTTTTTCCCTTGAAATCTCGCCTAAGCAACAGGAAAGTCGTCCGTATCAACGGAACCAAAATAGATTAGAAAACCAAGTGCGAGGCTACCTCGTTGATCCCATCAAACAACCCATCCCCGCAAGAATCGCAAAACCATATTTTTACTTTGTAAATCACACATTGTCAATAAAGCCTTGTTTCTTTTTTATCTCCTTTTTTTTGCATACTAAGCTTTATTAATTCAACAAAAAGAATCTACATTGTTAAAGAATAATTCGCAATCAAAAATACCGTCTCTGTTACGGACCCTCATGATCGTTGATGGCTCAATAACGCGGCGATATCCTAGTCGAGGTGGCCAAGCGCAGTCAAAAAAAAAAAAAAAAAAACCAAACAGAAAAGGAACAACCAAAAAAAATAATAACACTAAGCACGCATCCCCATGAAATAGGAGAAATTCTGCATTCTAAGTTTGCCCTAGGTTGATTCCACCTCGGTTTGACCAAGTCAATTAATTAGGCATTCCCATAAAAATAAAAAAAAATAATAATAAAAAAATAATAAAAAAAAAATATATAGCAAAAAATATATACAAAAATAAAAAGAAACGACCATGAAAAAAAAAACAAGAGAAATAATAAATCAATTCTCATTTCATAAATAATAAGTCGCTTTTACACATAATCATCGGGGGGGAGTCAGGAGGAAACAAGCTTCCATCCTTGATTTCTAAAATAATGGAAAATGGGCTCAAATCGAAGTCAGGAACCCTGACAAGTGGCTATTTGAGCCTTCTCGAAACCCCGCCTCGTGTTGGGCTAAGATAGCACCTTCCAAGCGCTCCACTCTACTGGCGTTGCCTTTCCTTTGCTGAGGCGGCAACCTCGGCCTCCGAGCATTGAGCCTTGGACCCCGCGGCCTTCAGCAGTTCCTAACTTGGCCTTAGTTTTGTCGGCCACCGGCCCCTTCCGTCGAAGCCGCTCGGGCGGGCTGCACCTGCATCCTTAGACAAGGTCTCTGCGGTGTTGTGCAAGTTAACGTCGCCGCCTTGACCTGGCCGCTTCAATTTTCAGTTTGCGGCTTGACCTCACGCCTCTGTCATCTTTTTTGGGTCACCGAGTAACCCGGCAGTGGCGGCCGCCTTTGCCCCCATGGATACGCCTCGACTTAGAGCTTAATAAATCGGTACAAACAACTACCGGTCGGCCACCGACAGGCATACGCCTTCACCCTCTCAACCTCGGCCCTTAGGTCCTGGTTGGCTTTAACCACCAACACAAATTCCTTTTTTATTCAGGCCTCCTTGGTATGACTTGCTCGCCTTCTTCACGGGACCCACTTGGCACCTCTAAAAGAAGCCAGCGACTGAGATGATAGGCTTCCGGCATATCAAAAAGTCGATCCACCCCGGCGGCGACCAGAGCACTGCGGTCATATTGAGGAATTGAGCTTGGGAGGAACCACCTCGGAGGTCAGGGGTTTGCCACGAAAGATCTTACGTTATCGGGGCCTTGAAGCAGGGCCAGCCCGAGGCAGCTCGGGACCCGTAGTAATGGTAACCACACTATCAGAGTCGGTACGGTCGAAAGGACTAGGGGCATGGCGCTCTCCCTTCTTCCTAGCGGCTTCTTCGGCGAGGGCTTCAACTTTCCTCTTGACTCGATACGCACATGACAAACAAGGCGCCTCGCTTTCGAGCGACTGAGCAGGCAGCATTTCGCTTGTCGAAGTAGTCGGCCAGCGCGTGAGACAGCAACTTGGCGAGCGCTCGCGCGTCTGGCATAGCAGCTCCGCTCGGCGCCCAGTGCTTGACACTTCGGTGCTCTGGCCATGGAGTGCGAAACTCAGGTTTGGAGCTTCATTAGGACTCGGCCGTTGGGCCAATTTTCTTATGTGATTAGGGGCGAGGCCATGTTGATTCTCATCTTCAATCATCACTGTCAAAAAAAATAATAAAGACATTAGATACTCTTATGCCTAAAAGCAAAGAAAAAAAACAAGACTCGCTTTTCAAATGGAAGCTTGACTTCTTCCCGAGGGCGAGGCCACGATCTCCTTGCAATTTCATCCCTAGGGCAACTTGGTCCAACAGTTGGAGAGTGGCTTTCTCCTCACGAAAATTAGAAAATCCTGAGGCCTTCAAAGGCGACCTCAAGGTACAATGGCATAAGCTGCTAGTCGGTCAAGGACCCTTGATTCAAGGCCACTTATCTTCAAAAAACGGTCCTTGAAGCCTTTGTAGGGCTGTGGGGTGAACAAACTGAGTGTTGGGGAGGGTGCCAAAACCAGCCTTACCTTCTTCCCCGCTCGGATGGTGTAATGGCTTAGGAACAGGTAGGAAGGAGCTAGAGTCAACATGGCGCACTGCACTACCTTGAGCGCTTGAAGGCGCCCACCCATTGGGATGAAGTTGCGAAGGCTACACCCGCCCAGCCTCAGAAAACATCCATTTGTAAGCGGATCGGAGGAAGGTCACTCCCGAAAATCCGGAGAGCAGTTTCGTACATGTAAATAATCGCTCTCCCCCCTCTCTACACATGGCAGACCCGCTCAGGAAGGAGAAACAGTAGGTCATCTCCAATGCAGAGGCGTGAGGCCCCACTTTGATCCCGGCGGCAAGGTTCCACTTCCTTGCCCCGTATAGGCCGTAGGACGGGGGCGTCTGGTGGACCCATTAAGTATTAGTGCTCCTCCCCACGACAAAGTGGGGGCCTTTGGGGACTTCGATCTTTGCTTTGTCATACGACTCCTGAGGAATACTATGGCCCCAAGGAGGCAGAAGAAAAAGAAGAAGATGACGAAGGGGAACTATTTTGATTTGCTCGGCGGTGGAAGCAGTTGAAAGGAAAAGCTTTGAAGAAAAGCGCGAGAAAAAAAGAAAATTCGGGCTCAAATCTGGAAAATGGGAAATGAAGTCGGCGAGGCATTCTACGCCTATTTATAGGGCCAAAAATCGCCGTCTAGAGTACAAGAGACAACGCGCCATTAAAAGTGTAATCCCCTGGCGCAATCATCACCCTGGAATTAATGCGTCGGGGGAAGCGACACATCAATGCGCCAGGAGGCGAAAAAAGCGCCATTGTCGCCTCCCGAAATGAAAAGACAAGCCAGGCGCGTGCCCTCGAGCGCGACCTTTGAATTTCAAAAAAAGAAGAAAAAAAAGAGAGAAGAAATAAATAAAATAAAAAAAAAATAAAAAAAATAATAAATGAAGAAAACAAAAATATATTAATAAATTCAGTCAATCCATCTCGGCCAAAGTCAAAATCAAGCTCGGGACGACATTCAATCCATCTCGGCCAACATCAAGCCGACTCGGACAGCATTCAATCCATCTCGGCCAACATCAAGCCGACTCGGACAGCATTCAATCCATCTCGGCCAACATCAAGCCGACTCGGACAGCATTCAATCCATCTCGCCAGCGTCAATGAGCTCGGACCGCATCCAATCCATCTCGGCCCCGGCCGCATGCCGTCACGGATAACACTCAATCCACCTCGGCCGGCGTCAAGCCGACTCGACCAACACTCCATCAAACCCGGCTACGATACCATACCAAGTTCCAATAGATGATTCCTTTTCCAAGCGGTAGGATCGAAATGCCATCAAACCTAAGCACTAAAGGAAAGCCTGGCAAGTCATCCTCGGACACAAAGCAGACCCAATGACGCCCACCAGGCTTGGGCACCTGGTGGCTTGATGGTCAACCAAGTCAAAGCAAGTCATCAACATCGCTCAAACCTAGACGGCAAGCGGAAAGTCTAGCGATCACTCGAAGCAGAGTACCCTGATGGCCATTTCAAGCTTGAGCACCAAAAGGAAAGCTCGAGGGCCAATCAAGTTAGGACAATTCAACAGCACCCCATCAAGCCTAGGCACCAAAAAAGTGGAAAGCCTAGTGACCACTTTCGAAAGCAACCATCGACGGCTTCTTCAAATGTGGGCACCCGATGGAAAGCCGATAGTAAGCTTACTCGAGTAGTTCACTACTGCTTGACCCGATCTAGAGGCCTTGGTCGGTCGGTTCCCGGGAGGCTCAGTCTTTATCGCATTCATTATCCACAATGATCTTGAATGCCAAATAAAGAGAGGAGACTATGGTACCTAAATTGTCCCAGAAGTGGATGTGTCGACCTTTCCCCGGCCGGTCCAATTTAAGCATTTGGGCCATTCGAAAGGTGAAGGCAGACCCCGGAAGTCACGTTTGACCCAGTCTCCGTTTTGACTCGATCTCCTCTTGTTGAGTCTCCCCATTGATGGGTTGGGTTTCATGGGAGGCGAAAGAGAGAAATAATATACGAGAAAATCTTGGGATTCGGTTGTTATGCAACCTGTCCCGGACCCTATATAAAAGCCAGGCGAGAGAAAGAAAGGGCATCAACGGAGAGAGAGGATACTAGCGAGACCAAGGAAGAGGCGACGACCAAGAAAGTGACGGCAGCCAGCGCCGAGAGACGGAAGGAGGACCCCAGGGCGGCCGAGAGAAGAAAGATCAGAGCATCGGGCAAAGACAAAGGAAGACCGTCCACCATCTCGAGCACCGGTTAGTATCTTAATCTCTTTTACCTCGGTCAAGTCGAGTTCACTACTAGCCCTACCAAACCCAAATCCTCGCTGCTGAGAGTCCGTCTCGCGCTTCTAAAGCACCGACCTACGTAACCTCAAGCGGACTTGACCGACTCCTCAAGCCCAGGCTACTGTCTCGGTCGCTTTGATGGCGGAGCTTTCGACTCATTGTAGATAGGCGAGGCAGAGCATGGCGGCCAGGCAGTCGGCTGATCCAGCTACAAACCATCATGCCTAATCAGGCTTGGTTACGGCAGCGAGATGGAAATCAAGCCATCCACTATCCTCTTTAACTCACCTCCCCATTTAAAAGGAGAAACCCAGTCAAACCTCCCCCAGTGACAAAAGTCTATCTATTATTAAAAATTGATGGTTAACTACAGTTTCTAGCATTTTATAATTATTACTATTATTTTTTATTAAAATTTTAAAATTTATTTTATTAACCTAGTGATAGTTTAAAACCATCACTATAATAATTTTATTTATATAAATTTTAAAGAGGCCGGATCGGGTAAATCAGGAGTCACAGGAGGACCTCCTCTACAAGGCACAAGGAACAAATGCTCATGCAGAGGAAGATGAGAGTGAAACTCTTTACTTTATAAATTTGTCTTTTACGTTTTCTGTAAAATTATTAAGTTATAATTTTTGATTTTGATTTTAAAAGCTTATAAAAATAAAATTATTATAATAACAGTCTTGAATGTTTATATTAAAATTATATGTTTTTTATTATAATTTTGAATTTTAATAAAATGATTAGTGACCATTTATATAACTGCTATTATTATATAAATCACAACTGCCAAAATTGTGAAGTTAACATTATTTTTTAATTGGAAGAAAAATAATATTTAAAATAAATTAAAGAATAAAAAATTAAATAATTAAAATGAATTTTAATAAAAAAGACTAATTTAAAAAAACAAATTAATAATTTATACAAAATATTAACCAAAGTTGCAATTGCAAGCTAATAAACCTACTGGGAGGCGCAATTTCTCGCAACAACACTTAGATCAGAGGAGCAGATGTCCTTGCTATGTAAATACATGTAAAATTATTAAATTATAATTTTTTAAAATTTATATAATAAAATTATTATAACAAGTTTGAACAGTCATGTATTAAAATTATTTTTTATTTAAATTTAATAAAAATATTAGGGATAGTTTTAACCACTATTCTAAATTAAAACGACTAGAATTTGGGGAGTTAAAATGGTGCTTTTAATTGGACAAAATAATATTAAAATTTTTAAAGTTAGAGTCAAAATTTTTAATAAATGAGACTAAATTAAATAATAAATATGTTTAGGTTGTTTTAGTCACAAAATATTGAACAATTAATATTGTGATTGTAAGTAAATATATTGTTTTATCTTTTTGAGTTGTTGTATATGAATAATTAGTAATCATACTCAATAGGTTAGTCATTGCTTGAAAATATTCTGTTGTCAACTAAAACAAAGTTCTGTCTGAATAGTGTGAATAAATAAGTGTTAATGCGTCGTTGTTTTGTTGTTTTTTTTAGTTAAATGTATCATAATGGAAACAAAGTGATATTTGATAATAAATATTTGATTTTGAATCTTAGCTTATATTTATATTTCATTTAATATGGACAATTGTTTTGTGTAATTTTATGTGTGAAGATAAGATTGTTTGTGTGCTGGTTTATTTCAAAATGAGATGCTAAAGTTCTGTTGAAGGACGATGCTTGTATTGTTTTTCTTTATTCTTGATTACACATAGTAGCTTACTATATATTTATTTTTGCTGCAGATAGTGAACAAATAATGTTTGGAGCCACTACACCAAGTATCATAGGAACTTAAATGGTTGGAAGAATTATAAATTATGCCACATGAGTGGTAAGACAGTTATATCATTGCTAATATGTGGTAAGACAGTTAAATCATTGCTAATAAATCTGTTTTATAACATTATTTTCTGAATCTCCATGAGTTGTTAAATTCAATCAAATAAGTAAGGTGACTGATAGTACAACAATGAGCTGTTAGAACAAAGTTTTTGGTATAATTTTTAGTTATGATCTTATTACACTTAATGGTTAATTTGACATAATCATTGCAACAATATTGTATTTGACATTATCAATACGCTTTTGCACTAAAATGCAGCACAATACTTCTACCCTTTGTTCGTATCTAATATAATATTTAAATAATCTAACATGTTGAGTGCAAAATTTTCTTTTTAGGTTCAAATCGTAATCACGGGACCATAATTTAACATGCAATGTTTGTTGTTGTGATGGCTAGATAGATAGAGATTAAAGAATCATTAATCATATTTACCGTGATTTTTGGAATTTGGAAGTTGAACGTCAAATTATATTCATATGAATTCATTTTAAAATTTATCTAACAAAAATATAACTTGTACATTTTACGGTCAAGTAACTAGTTCACTACATCTAGAAAGAAATGGATTATTTTTATAATTATGTAGCTTTATTAGAACATAAGAGTAATTAGCTAGATAATTGTTAGTTTTAATTAATTCTATATATAAAGTATTTGTATATTTTTATTATATATCAATTAATCTACTGACTATGTATTTTTATAATTATTTGTTATTATATCTTGAACTTTATAATACATAAAGTTATTTAGACATTATTTGTATTTATCTTCAATTTATTTATTCTCAAATTTCTAATGCGGTATTGAAGCGATTCCGTGAGGCTTTTCACTTATATTTCACTTTATATAGCCATGAAGACGATGATTCAAAGTCCAAAAGAAGATTCTCTCAGCAACACAGAGGAACAGGTACGTGCATTGGGTACGTGCTTCAAATTCTGCACGAAGTTTTGTCTTTGGCAGTTTCAAGCACCCAGGGCATTTAGATTTTGATACAATACCTTCAGCTCCTAACACAAAATTGGGTTCTAGGCTTCCTTTTTGTTAGTTTTGGGCTTTGTTTACATATGTGCTCTTTTCATTTAGAAACCGATGAGCATAGTTAGTTTGATAGAAAAATTAGTTAGTTGTTATTAGTTTGTTAGAGATAATTTCTCTGTGTAAAGTATTTGTATATTTTTATTGCATCTTTAATTAATCAATTTTACTCAGGATATATTTTATGATTTTTCATTATTCTATTTTCGATTCTGTATGATGGATGGTCATAGTATATGGGTATTATAATCTATCTCTTTTTAAATTTTAATAACTTTAGTATGTGATACAAATTTAATATTTTTATTTAATATTATTAATCATGTTAAAACTTGAAAGGCACAGAGTATCTATTTTAATATATTTAAAAATCAAATATTACATCAGTGTAAAATACAATAATAATTTCTGCATGCATGAGATGCACATAAGTTCTAATCCATACATAATGTAATTATACAACTGCTCACTAAAAGCATTTTAGGTTCTACTAGAGAACAATTTTTAAGACATGCTATTTCCATTTATGATGCATTTTTAAAGAGGCCACGGATTCATATTATTGAGATAGTGAATGGTAAAATTGTCTCTAAATATATCACCTCGTTCTTCTTGTTCCTGTTCATGTCTTCACAGCTGCATCAAAATTTGCTTTAGCTACAGCTGGTGAGGTGGCTACCAAATTGTATAGAAAGAAAATTGGGTTATGACTATTACACACTCTTTCACGGGTAAGAATCTTGCCTCCAGGGTGTTCTATTCTTATCGTAAAGTCATGTTGATGTCTTCTATATTTGTTTAGAGGGATGCAAACCAAACCATATCATGTTAATGTTTTGGACATAGCAAAAATGCATAAGACTAATTACATGGTACCAATCAAGACTCAATTTGTATATAAAAATCTCACTAGATGGTCATAAGCAATTTTAAAAACAAAAAGATGAAAAAGATTTTTCAAAGATTTTGATGCAACTAAATGATTATACTTAACAATTTGCTATTAATGAATTCAACTAGATAATTTCTTACCTCAAAGCCACAATAAAAAGTTCTAAATTTTATTATTTTTGAAAAACCTATTTGAATCGACAGTTCCATTGATTTGATAACTGGTTTGTTTATTTTTATTAAATCATTTCAAGACTATAAATCAATCTAAATTTGGTGAAAATGGATTAAATCAATCAAGAAAAACAGTTTAAATGAGTAACTCTAAAGAAAATATTATTTATTTATTTATTTATTTTAATTTTAAATTATAAAATTATATTAATTTAATATTATTTAATTATTATTATAATAATAATTATTATTATTTTATTAACACCAATTCCACCTATAATTCAACTACTTGAATTTTTAAATAAAGATTTTGAAAAGTTCAATAGACTAATCCAATTTTAAAAATACTACTAGATTACTAAATAATTTATCCATATTTCAATCTACATAGATAACATGAAACTATTCTAGTTTGTTTGCACCAAACCTTGCTGATCCAGGTAACATATACCACTTGAGTTAATGTTGTAACGCTGAATCGCGATGTGGATGGCGAAAAATAGATAGCTGAATTGAATCCCTTCAGGGGAAAGAACAAAGGAATGCGATGTCATGCAACCGATATTTTACTGAACGCCATTTAAACCTTTAGATTGGATAAAGTAGGTTTTGGAAATTAGTAGGGACGACGGAAATGATTACATCGAGAGATTCTCTCTAAGATCTCAACACACCTATCACGAAGATAGCTTATCTAACTAGATACGTGAAATGAGATGGCTTACATGTTATTGTTTACGCGCTTCTAATTGAGAGTATATTTACAACGAATGAATAAATGATATTTTTGGATGAATAACTCGATGCAAGAGTTCATCTTGCCCTACGTATTCCAGATGTAATGGAGAAAGTCAAAATTTACATAGTTCTCGAGGCAAAGATGGTTAATGAGTAGCGAGCAAGTCGAGTCAGCAGGTGTAGTGTGGAAGGAGGTCGAGATGGAGTCTGTCAAAAAGGTGAAGAAAGAGTCGAGTCGGAGTCGGCCAAAAGGTGAGGCGAGTTGGAGTTGACCAAAAGGTGTGGAAGGAGGCAGAGCGTGAGTCGGGCAAAAAGGTGTGAAAGGAGGCCGAGACCGAGCTTTTAGATCCAATAGGTGTGGAGGGAGGCAGCAGACGTCGGGCCTAGTGGAATGGAAGGGACGGACTATCGTTGGGCGTCAGGGGATTTGATAAAAGTGGCTTTCCATTGGCGTCAGGTGTTTAAAAGGGGCTGCGTCCATGGCGTCAGACGGTGGATAAAAGCGAGACTTTCCATTGGCTTCCAAAGAGTTTGGAGAAAGTGGACCTTCCATGGCATCCAAAGAGCTTTGAGAAAGTCGACTTTTCATTAACGTCAAAAGAGTTTTGGGAGAAAAGTGTAGTAGGGAAGCCAATATTAGATACTAGGAGACTTAAGGTTAAATGTTGGGAGGGTCGGGACCAACTCGATCTGCTTGGTGAGTCTGTCCCCAGCGCGACTCGACTTAGCTCAATCATGCTCCAACCACACAGAGCTGATGCCTCGAAATCAAAGATACCGCTTGGTTTCTGCCACATAGAGTCTGGTCCGACACCAAAATGACAGATTTTGCTTGCTGACTAGGAAGTGTATCGGCTTAGAGTTGAGGCCTCTAAATGGGCATGTAAAAGGAGATTTCAAAAATACTTACCTTTGATTTAGAGATTACTTATTTTGCTGGGCATGAATGGATGAACTTCCTGCAAGAACCTTTCTAGCTCCTTCTTTTTACTACTAGCCTCACGCTCACTCGAGATCGAGAATTTTCACTCGCTTCAAATTGAGGATCTTTGACCTTCGAGGTTCGAGTCCTTTAGATCGAATGGCTCTCAAGGTTCCCCTCTGATTCCCAAATTTCCCTCTCGCTCCTTCTCCCCAAAACAACCCTCCTTCATTCAAGTTTGGATCCTTTATAGTGCAAGACCTCCCTCATCCCTCGGTCACTATCCAAGTGATCTTCGCGAGATCCTCTCATTAACGCGCTGACGCTTGGCTTCTTAATGCTCCCAAGCTTACTTTCACGCCTTTACTTTTCCCATAAAGAGAACAGATTTACAAAACACCGCCTGTCATGTCTTTTCCTTTTCGCGCCTACTGAGACATTGGTAGAAAGAGATCATCCTGCCACTACCCACTTTTTGGTTTTTTTTCTACCACCTTTCTGGCTTTTTTTTGCTAGCCTACTGCCTTATTTTTCTGTTTTGTCTTTTCCTTTTTTTTTCTTGGTATCCAGACAAAATGATATAGTTAATAACAAATCTCCCGTATATAAATGATTGGTAATTGGTAAAATAATTGATGTCTGGTTTTGTGAATTATATATGTGTGAGATTGATATTGTACAACTATAACACGAACCATTTCTTTGATTTGGCAGCACAACGTTGATGCAGTACAATGTACTTATACGACACAATTTATTATTTTTTCTTTTATAAAATAGGTGAAAAGTCGAAGGAAAATTAGTGATAATCTCCAATAACACTGATTAAAGTGAGATCACAACTACAAACACGTTTTCTTGGCCATTCCAGAGACTTATATTTGAGAGCAGCTCTTTTGCACATTACTTGTTGATCAGTTTTGTTGGATAGAACCCGAAACGTATACGAAATGCTTCAGTATCTTAAATTGTACAAACCAAATACTACCGCGTATAAACATATAAACTGGCGTGTATATAGAAATGAGCAACTTGATATATTCTTCATTCTACTAATTGAACGTGATCTTTTTCGGTGATTGGAAGGGTGCTTTATGTTCAAGTTAAAATAATATACATTGATAATGTAAAAGTTATTATGATAAGATTATTAATTTTATAATTGCTATTTTAAAATGATTTTATCATAGTTTCTTGATTAATTAATAGTATATTTTTTAATGCAAACTCATAATTTAACCTAGACTAAGGTCAATTTTGAATTAAAACTGCATCTCACTATTTGCAAGTTTTGTGAAAACCAAATAAACAAAATTAAGTTGTCATGAAGATAAGATTATTATCAGTTACGAAATAATAAAATGAGATCATAAGCTTAAATTTCATCAATATTATTATTGAATAAAAAGAAGAAAACCAAACCAAAAAAATGTCTTGTTTAACTTAAAGAATCGCAACCAAAATCATTATTGATGGTGCAATCATTCAGTGGCAAAATTAAATACTAAACGAAATAGAGAATTGTCTTTTGGGAATTCAAGCCGTACTAAACGTGACACAAGAACTAAGTTACCAAACTTGAAATCTATGTTTGCATAGTGGAAAGTTGAGGACCACCACAGAAAGGATTAAAATAAGTGTGACAAAGAAATCTTCAGCCCATTAAGCTAAAGTGTGAATCTATGGCTGTGTTCAAATAAAAGCTGTGGTTTGTGTCACTCATCAATGACGTGGATAATGGATTACAATTCTATTGTCAAAGGAAAGTGATTACAAAGGGCTAATTATTTATTAAAAAAAGCAGATTAGCTGGTTTTAACCAAGCAAAGCATCCAAAATTGGCTTTTTGCCCAACTTAAAGCTATAATTATTAATTAAAAAAACGAAACAAAAGCCCCTGACACATTCTCCCACAAATCACTATACATTTACTCCAAAAGAAAATTGGCCAAGTGTGTGCTGTAGACGCAAACGCAAACTGCGGCAATTAAGAAAAAATCTAGAGATCACAAGAAACTCTAATTACTACTAATGCAGTTTCTTATATTGATATGAACCAATAATCACCGAGTTAATGGCAAACAATAATAATATTATATACCTCAACGACTTCGAACTCATGACTAATCTCATATCCCAAGATTCTTTCAAATGTGCTGTAAATATATTACAAATTATTCACCACCGTGATGGTATGTGACACTGTGCGGACAACATTGTTCAGTTCCAAAAAGGCTCGTTTGGGTTATATTAACTACGACAAATCCTCCGACAGTGAATTTTTTGAGCATTCAGCACTGAGAAGAAGTTGATTTTTGATTAATTTTGTGGATTTGAATTCTTTTGGATATATTTACCATTTGTTAATTAAAGTAGAGGGTAAAGTTATGTCACGCTTAGTTTGTGTAATTTTGGGGTAATCTTTTTGTATTTCGATCAAAAATTTTATATTAAATTTTATTACAAAACCAATTAATTTGTATCTTTATCTATTCGAGATGGTGCCGTATAGGACGAAATGAATATTTTGCAACTTTTAAGTCTTTAAAGAAAGTCAGCATTAACATAGATGATTATTGGTCACTTCAACAATTTTCAACTGAGTATTTGCTGCTCTAATTTTACAAGTATCTCACCAGAAAAATTATTATTTAAACTTGAATGATAATGAAACCTACATATCCTATAAAATTGCAAAGCCAATCATATTTTCGGAATGACCACAGCATTCTTTTTCATACATACTATTCCCTTTCAATATAACATAAATCTGAAATAGAGATAGTAAAACTAATTCCATCGCATTATTGTCTCAACTCTCAGAAAAAAAAAAGGTTTATTAGCATCATAATTTTTTTCATGACACAGAAAACTTCCTTTAAATATTATATTCACAAAACATATATAAATGATGTATAAATGACGAAAATAATTATCAATTAAAGTTTGACTTAAAATAATATTTTTATATATTAAATTTATTATTTGACGAATAAAACGATATCATCTATCAAAGAGTGTTCAATATATTTTTTTTCGAAAATATGAAGGTTGAATATGAATGTCATGAAAAGTTGTATTAAATAGAACTTAAATCTATTTTATTTTTAAAAAACAATAATCATTATGAATTATAATAATTTATACCTATTTTTAGAATCATATTACTGCACAAAATAATATTTATACATTATTATTTTTTTTATCATTTTTTATTTCATCACGCACGTCTTTTTTTAACTTTTTCGAAGTAGTAACTACTATTTGTATTTAAAAGAAAAGAGACAAGAAGTTCTGGTCTTAAAAGTGTGTAGTTGTAGTCCCCCACCACAAGAGGTAATCTGTAACAGCAGCAGTACTCTGTGGAACTGAATGAATCTCAGCAAAGCCACAACCATCTTCATCACCAAACACCGACACAGCACAACACACTTTTCTTTCATCTTTGATTCCAAATACACTCCAACTCAACATGACAAACAACAAACCTTTGCCATTTCAAGATTAATGTTTTGTCTCAAACACAACACAGCGCAGCCAAAGCTAAAGCTTGACCTTCTAAGTTTTTCTTCTGTCTCCAAAACTAAGTTATTCTTCTTCCTTGTGTCTATTTATTCCCTCTTGTCATGGAAATGGAAGGTTTTGCCCTCAGAGGATAAGTGACTGTTTTTCAAGTGAGTTGTGATGTAATTGGAAATGGGTATGCTTCATCTCTTCTCTAGTGTTGGATAAGGAGAAGGGAGCGCTTGTAGAGGCCCCTGTCAAATTGGAACGCAAGGGTGTGTCCCTGAGAGAAGCATAGAAGCCTTGAAGAACCATAGTGAGGCAGAGCGGAGGAGGAGAGCAAGGATTAATACACATCTTGATACACTTCGCAGTTTCATCCCAGTTGCTAAGAAGGTTAGCATTGGTTCAATATAATGTTTTCTCCATTCCCATATTTTTTCCTGTTTTGGCTTTATCTGTCCTGTTGTAGTGCTGGTAGTTATCAGTTATAAGAATACTGATGCTCGCAGATATTCAATCTTTCAAATTTCACGTAAAAGACATCTAATTTTCAGCGTAAGAGAGTGTATCAGTAATATAGCTAAAAATAGAAAACTATTTTTATTTCTAAAATTTTGTAACCTAGTCAATGGTTGCTTCTCTCATGCTGAGAATAGGTTTTGAGCATGTGGCAGTTGCTTGGCTAACTTAAAATACGGGCTTTTGGCTGGCTCTTTCTGTTTGAGTTCTTCAATTATTGTTGCACACTGAAGAACATTTAAAGGGAAATCTGAGAGCCAGCTTGTTATTGAATGTTTTCTTTTCATATTTTATCTTCCTTGTGAAATGTATATTTAAATAATTTGGTTAACTAGCAATTTTGTTCACCTTAGTAAGTCATTTGGTTGAAATGGGTCGTGAAACAAAATGTAGCTCACAGGATAAATAATTTGTTTATTTTACCTCTTTGTATTGGTCAGTTGCAATGAAATAAAAAGCTTTTGACTATATGCATCTGTACTGAAGCTTTTTAATTGAAGTGATCTTCTTAACCAATTAAATTTAACGATAAAATTCTTAATCAACGCATCTCGCAAGTGTATTATAAGACTTCTTTGGATGCTCAAACCATTAGTTTGAAGATCAGGTATATTTGCCTTTTATTTTAGGATCCATATGAGTAAAAAGCCATTTTTGGCTAGGTTTTGAAGTCTTGTTTTGATAAAGATAAAACTTAGATGCCGTTTTATAGGTACTTCTAGTGTTAATTAGAATTGAGTTTCATCGTAATAATCTATGTAGACTTTTCAATGGAAGCATTTATTACACGGATTATCGAAATAAAATTCCAACTTTGATCGAAAATAACACCAACAAAGTAACAATACGTATAAAAACTGCATCGAAGTTTTGTTGGTGCTTTTATTATTTCCAAGAAAACACACTTTAGTTTTTCTTTCCTAGAAGAAAGGATGAGAAGAACTTGACATTAACTGTCCAACTTTGTTGTGGTCATGTTTGAATATTACGAAAGTCAGTGATTACAGACTCACATGTTAAATTATTCACTTATAGCTTGTAAACCTGAGTTTTGTTTGTCTCACTTTTATGAACTCAGGTGGACAAAGCAACCTTTGCTAGGTGAGGTTATTAGACATTTAAGAGCTGAAAACGAATGCAGCACAAGCAAGTGAAGGCCTAATGATTCAAAGGACAATGATGAAATAAGAGTTGAAGAACAGGAGGGTGGGTTGAATGGTTTCACTCAATCAGGCATCACTATGTTGTGAATATAAACCCGGTTGTTGTCTGATATAAGACAAGCACTTGATGCACTTCATCTTATGATAATAGGGCAGAGATTGCAACATTGGGGAAGGATGAAGAATGTGTTTGTGATAATTAGCTGCAAAGAACAAAACATTGAAGATGCTGAGTACCGTCAGTTTCTGGCTGGATCTGTTCACCAAGCTCTAAGATCTGTGTTAGATAGATTTTCCGTTTCACAGGACATGTTAGAAAGCAGGAAGAGAAGGAGGATTTCTATATTCAATTCTTCATCTATAGCAGATTTCTTATAATAGGCATACCATATATCTGAATATGATGAGGAGTGAGTGATTAATATAGCATTTCACTTGTTATGGAAACTACAGTGAAATGTTGTCCTTCCACTCTTCTTATCTAGATTTGTACTTTCTGAAGATGAATCATGTGAAATCTAATTGTGAGCACTCACAGAAAGCAACTTTACTCTTTTGACCATAGACAGAATTATAGAAATGAACTATTCCTACGATCTTGTACCTTGTTTAGTCAAAAGTTTCTTCCAGTCCCCGTGAGGAACAACGACTTGGGCTTTTGGGATAATTTATTAGTTTATGACAGATATAAAGCAAGCAAAGCCTTTGTAAGATGCTGTTTTTGAAATTTGTTAATAAGCAAATTTATCTATGTTATGCATTATGTAAGTCCCACGTCATTTTCTTTATTTTGAAGATACACTGAACTATCTACTCTTTGCGGGCAAAGAATAAAAGGATATCTGCATATCTGAAAACAAAATTAAGAAGAGAAAAATGATAGGGTCATAGATAACATAGTATGCATTGATAGGTATTGGTATTTATATTATCTAACACTCAAACTTACTTATCGTAAAAATATGAATTTAGTCATTGTTATAGAACAACCGGTTAGAACTTGAAAGTTCTGGTTGGTCAAATATGATCTTGTATGGTTTGTCTCTTTAGACAATATATTTGAGTTGTGAGCCATATATATAGAGTACAAAATTCAAATATTGTAATATATATTATTTATTTTTCTCGTCCCCTTTCTCCTATTTTCCTTGGTAATGCCTCTGTGGCTTTCTCAATATTCACCTACCGTGATTCTTCCTTTCCAAATAAATCAACAAAACATTTGCAAACCACTTTAAAGCTGAGCAGGCAAATTTGACTTTTCATAAGGACTCATCAATGTTAGCTACTGATTACATAATACAGAAAATGAAGAATTAGCTGAGGTTTAAGGTTATCGTTAAACAATTTTAATTGATTGCAATTTATTCATTTTGAATTGTGACATTTGTCATCATGATAAATTAGTTAAAGTTATTCCATAACATAGTTGTTATTAAATTAAATCAATGATTATTTAAGTTATGAGAGCATAAACTTTAGAAACTGAAAAATTTATCAATAAACCTGTCTTAAAAGATAATATTTTGTGTATGCATATTTTCACCCCGAAAATCTTATTTATGAAGTCGATTTTATATGCTGGGTAAAAAGAAAAATATCCGTGGCTTAAGATAATAAATTGATAAATTTTCGTTTCACTTTTTCTAGGATCTATATCTCATTTACTATGACATGTTATCAGTATAATAATGAATTATTGTGTAATTGTGTAAAATATCAATAAATAATTATTTTTCATTGACACGTTTTAATTTTAGGTAATAGTTTATTTATAAATTTTCTTTCTCTTTAAAGGAAACATTAGGGCCTAATAATTATTTTCTTTCTAGAAATAAAACTTATTAATTTTAATTCTTTTATGTACTAATTTTGAGTTTTTAATTATATTTCTGTAGTTAAAAATACTTTATTATTATAATTTAAAAATTTTATAATTAAATCCTCACAGACGGTTATAAATAGTTTATGTTGTAATAGTTTATGTTGTCTTGATAGTGTAACATGACATATTATAATAATGTTGTATCTTAACGATAATTACTCATTTATATTTTAAGACTTTTTATATACTTAATTTTCATCTTTCAACAAATTTATAGAGGAAATTTATTGTGTAATAAAACATATTAAATAAAATTTTATATTTTTATTATAGTATTTTATAATAAAAAGTATAAACTTTTATATAATTTTTATCGTTATCTTTATAAACACAGAAAAATATGAATTTCTTCAAACACAAATTAAATCATATCTCTGCTATATGCAATTGAGAAGCAAAACTTTTTCAATTTGAAATCATATGTGCTATATGTATTAAAATGTATACGCTTAACCTTTACTATATGAAAACTAGAAAAGTTTGTTGTAGCCATAATATCTAGTAATTACATAAATCTAGTAAATACATAGTAACAAAATTGTAACTCACATCAATAATTGAAGTATTTAATTATAAGATTTTTAAACTATATGATGCAAATATTTTGAATCGTAGATATCTGACTGAAAACTTTATAGATATGGTAAGCGATATTTAAGGACATGGTAGATTAATTTAACTTCTTTCTTTTTGATTTATACTTCCTTTTCATTATTTATTTTAAATCTAGATTTAATAAATGATTAGATAAATAAATTTAACTTCAAAGTAATTTTTAGTTTTAAATTATAAAATCACTGGTTATTATTAACTATGTTTAAACTTTGATTTTAAATAACTCTCAAACTAAAAGTTAGATCATCTTCTAGTATGTGACTTAATTTTCTTGAATTTTGTTTATTAAGGTTGTGTATTTAGTGAATTGCTAAATGTTTTTCTTTGACTTTTTAATTATATATTGTTGTTTTTAAATTTATTTCATAATATATTTTTGTGGTATTTATTTTATCATATGAGTTTTTAAAGAGGTAATAATATTATAAAGGATATCACGAGAGTTGGTTAGTCTCATGATATTTTTATAAAATATTTCAGATAGGCTTATTCAAAAATCATGTATTTATAATATAAGAGATAATAATAACGAAGAGAGTTTTTGTATTTTAAGATGGTAATTGAGTTTTCTAAGGTAATTGTTAAACTATACATGTTTAATAAAATTATGTATTAAAGTAACTGATAAACGTGGAATGTTATAATTAACATATTTTATATAATATTTTTATATTTTTAATTTTATTTTATGTTAATTAATATAATAATTAAATTTTTGTTATATTTATGAAAATACATATTACATAAAAAAATATATCTTAAGTATAATGTTGAAAATAATAAATATATTATAAATAATATAATAATTAAAAGAATAATGTAATAAAATATTTAAAATATAAAATAAAATAAATATAACTATTGACATCAATCAATATTTGAAACATAATGTGTTATTAATAAAACAACATTATAAATAGTATAATTAAATAAATAATATATAAAATATAAAATATAAAATAGAAAATAATTATTTTATTAATATATTATGAAATAAAAGATAAACAAACTTTTTTTGAGTGAAGAAAACAAAAATAAAATAAATTTTTCTTATAAATGAAAATTAATAAATATTCTAAAATAAAGAAAAATATATTAAAAATTAGAAAATAAAAGCTGAATATATTTAAAAGTTATTCGAAACAACGTTTGAAAAAACATATAAACCTTAAAAAGACTTGTTTATTAAATATCACATAAGGTCAAATTTGCTTCTTAGCTAAAAAAAACTGTTAACTGATAATTACGACTTAGTAAATTTGTCATCATTTGCTCATTTTTTTAAAGTGACATTATTTATTTGAGAACATATT